>VZRZ01002148.1:498106-541153 GCA_013398175.1 Climacteris rufus | reverse complement strand
TGCCATCACCGGCTGTATCATTGGGGGAGGGGGAGGAGCCGCCCCCCCCAGTCTGGTGGCTCCGGGATGAGCTCCCTCATGGCGGACATGGAGAAATGGCTGTTGCATGGCCCTATATCCCCCTCAGCATGTGGGCCGCAGGGTCCAGCCCCCACGGGGCCGGTGGGGCTGGGCCGGGCCGCTGTCTAGCCTCAGAGGCACTGCAACACTGTGCCTCCACTTTCTTCAAAAAGATATTGGATATGCTCCAGCCCTAATCTGAAAGTGCTAAAAATCTAAATGTGTTTAAGAGGAATTTAAATGCCCTGAACTGGAAAAGGGCACCATGACTGAGTCTGTGACACCTAATTAGCTTCTCTTCTTAATGATGCAAAAGAAATTTCATAGTGATGCAGAGGAGTTAGACAGACATAAAAAAGACAAAATTTTGAAGGAGTTAAACAGAGACAAAAAAGAAAAAATTCTCAGCTAAGACAGAATGTGAGAAAGAGAGAAAAGATCTGTTAAAGCATGAAGATAAGATTAGAAAAAAAAGAGGGGGCATACTGGGAAACAAAATCAAATAATGAGCTGTTGGGACAAAGAACACAAGCTAAGAAAAGCACAAATTCCAGACACAAACCAGCACAAGACATGTTTGCTGTCGTGGCCCAGCCCACCTTGGTGCTGAGTCATACAGTGGGTAGAATTCCCCGCCCAGGATTTCGACCCTGAGGGCGGATCCGAGGGTGAGGCCCAAGTTTAGGGCTGACACCCACTCTGTGTCACTTCCGCAGCATCTCCTCCCTCCCTTCCAGAAGCTTCGCTGGTCTTTTCTCCCCATTGGTTCAAATCCTTATGTTTAATAATGCAGCCTATTCTTTATGTATGAAGCTCTGGAAGGTTCTGTTCAGTTTGATTCCCCATTGGTTGGTTTGTATCTGTTCCTCCCCTAATGCGTTGTGATTTGTTCCCTGTTACCTCATGTCCTTCCCTTATTGGTTTGCTCCCTTGCTCCCCTCTCTCTCCAACCCCCTTTAAAAAGTGTTGTCATCCCCCTCACAAGTGCCTTTGACTGACTGCCTCCCTTTCGACCACACCCCCTGCCTTTCAGGGTGGAAATAAAGTCATGACTAAAGACACAGCGAAGGCCCTCTCTCGTCTTTCACCCTCGCCGAGTTGCTAGGCAACAGCACTGCTGCAGCCAGCCTTTACTGCTTCTCTCAGGCAGCATAGAACTGCCAACAGGTCTTTGGTAGCCGTGCTGCTGGGACACCGGACCTTGTCGCCTGCCGAGGCCACCGGGCGGCTAGCGGCCGGAGCGACACGTGTTCTAAGAATGGCTTGGAAAAGGGGAAAGAAACTATGAATACACAAAGAATGCACTCATGATAACATCTACATTTTCAACTAAGATGTAGAAAGTGATCTTGTGTTAGTTAGTATAATTTGTAGGACTCTGGGCACTTGCCTTTAAAGCCACAAATTGTTACTTATCATTCTATTGCATCTTTAATGATTTTTTTCTCTTTTTCTGAGAAATGAAAGTGGCCCTTTACCAACAAGTTATCAGATGCATAAGTGATTTCCAATCATACCAGGTTGGAATAAGTTAATACAGAATGGATTCCTTCATGGTTGGATCTTCTGCTTTCCAAATCATGAAGTTTTCCTTCAGCTAATTGCAGAAAATCTTTGATGTTTTACACTTTCTTGTATTTTTTATCAAACTGATGTCCAGTTCATTGTAATCATCCTCAAGAAAATTATCTTGTTGTCCTCAGTTCTTTAATACTTGCCCAGTAGTGTTTTTATTTGTTCTCCTTTTGCACTCTTCAGTCCTCAGGGTCTGCAGTAGATGCATGTTATAATTTGTCTTTTGTCTTCACTATTATTCTGTCTGTATGTGGAATATTTTGCTGACATTTCACACTTCTGAAACCTTTGAAGAATGGTGGATGAAAAACATTAGGAAGAGAAATCTGGGAAAAAGTGGTCATTAACATCTGCACAGCTAGTGGAGATTAGAAAAAACACATAAACTGCCCTGAAGAGAAAGAACGTACTATTTCCTTCAGCTCAGAAGGCATTACTAGTGTACTTTCCTCACCAGCCATTTTCTCTTTATTGCTGAAAAATAGCCTATTCTTTGAAGTTTATTTTATACCTCAGTCTTTTGTATTTATTTTTATCAACTACTAAGCAATAGCAGCATGCCGACAGTGACTATTAATCTATGGGAATGGTATCTGTGAAACTGCACACCTGCTGCTCAATGAATGAAAAGGTCTCACAAATAATTCTCTTGAATATACCAAAACTCACCTGCAGTTTGAATAACTATAATGATAAGACAAGACTTTTCTTCCTGGGTCATCTTCAGCCCTTGGAAACCAACTTTCTCTGATCTAGTTCCTGAAAAAATCCAATTGCATTTATAACAATTTTATTGACAAACTTAACTAAGTAATGTGATGATTCATTCTTCAAGTGCTTAATGTAACACATATCCTAGGAGACACCTCAGTCTACAGGGAATCATAACAAAAAAGGAACCAAACACAGCGGTATCCTCCCTTCCTCCCCCTTTTTAAGACCATCCACCACCCAAAGCTTATACAGACTTACTGCTGTTGTGGTGCCTCGGCGTGGCTGATGACCCAGCCCAGCATCCCCCAGGCCGGGGCCGTGGGGGCCGGTCCTTCCCCCACCCCGTGCAATGCACCTGGGGAGACACAGCCCCGGATTGTCAGGGGGGCTCCCCGGCTGCAGCGGTGGGGGCTGTCCCCGCCCAGGGGGACAGCTCATTGGTTCCTGTGCCCGGTGTGGACAGCTGACTCACTGGCCGGCGCCCCTGTCAGTCATTGTAATCCTCCACAGTGACTGGCTCTCTCCTGACTGCCCTTCCCTCACCTCCATCCTATAACACGCCCTGACCTCTATTTTGGCTCGTCTTTCACGCACTCCATGGTCCAGTAATAAAATTCTGCTGGCAATAAGCAGAAAAGAACTCTTTCTCGTCTCTTTGCTTCCCTGCTTTAATTAAACCGCTGTGCGTGAACTAAGCCTAGACTCTGCAGGAGTTCTGATGCCAGCTCACCTCTGTTCAGAGACTGGATGAAGCCAAAGTCGCTATTTTCAGGACACGAGACCGCTGCTAAAGACTCCGAGTTACTCACACTTTCTATCCGCGGCATGCTGCAGTCTTGCAGGGTCTGAGAAAGCACAGTTCAACCTTTAGGTATGGATAATAGAGAGTATGAATCCAATATTCTTGTATGGGTCTTCTGGCACACTTCAAACAAAAACTCAGCAGGGATTTTCAAAGGAAGGTAATGGTGTTGAGCACACATATCAGACTAAATATTTTTGTTCTTTTCAGTCCATATATCCCTTTCATCAAAGATATGAAGACAATATTCTAAATCTTGCAATTAAGTGAGAATATAGACAGACAATTTTTTCATTTGACTTCTTTCATTTCTTCCTAAATTAAGCTACCTTAGTCACCATGCCAATGGTGTACTACAAATGTAAAATGTGCACTCAGTCTGTCAGTGTAGATATACAGTATGAAATGGTACAAATTCAAAATGCAATCCTCATTTCAGAATTATACAGAGAGACTTCAGAATACCTTAGACATTTCATAATAATGCAGAAGAGTGCAATATATTCTTTACACATCCAGGTAGCTATGCTGATCAGAAAACCTGTGGTCATGTTCTTGGTTATCTTTAATTTTTCTTAGCCTCTCAGAACTGCTTCTCTTCAAAGAAGAGAGGTATGCCTGATAAAATCATTTACTATTCTGCTTTATGTTTAGAGGGGACATAGGTAAAATAGCACAAACAATCCTTAGTCCATCATGTTGGTGTACCATTAAGAAACTGACAGGCTATTTACACCACAACTCACTCTTCAGTATTTTGCCTCATTTTTAAAAATTTTTAAGAGGAAAGTCAAATTGCACCTTCAAGAATGATGCAAGCATTTTGGTCAAACCTCCACAGCACAACAGAACAAGGTTTGGAGGTTACAAAAAAAGCATCTAGCTGAAGCGGCAAGATTGCCCAGCAGTGTATGACCTTATTACCTTGACAGTATAGCCACGTTCATGCAACCTTAGTATTTCATACAGAGAAATTGTAGTTCTTCCTGCACCCACAGCTTATATATGCTTATACTAACCACAGAACACTCGGTAACAGCTACGCTTTCCAGTACAGAGCTCAGCTATGAGAACATGTCTTTGGCTTCTGAATCACTAGTGGAGGATTTATATCATGTAAATTTAGCTATTTAAAAGTTAGACCTTTCACTTAGAGATACTCAACATCAGCAGCAGGGAGATAGAAAATTAATGGAAACGCAAAATTAATTCAATTTATCAATCTTTTACAAGATGGGTGATTACATAGCTGCCTGTTTCTCTTGACTTGTCACTAGATGACAATTTATTCTAGTCATCTACCTTCTAAATGGCCGGTTAGGTTAAATGCATAATTCCACCATAATAAACTTCATAAACACTACTAAAAACCTAAAATGTAACACACAGACTGTACACACTGAGAAATAGTTCAGCATAGTGGTATCTATACTCATAGTTTTTCCTAAATTAGGCTTTTTAAATGGTATCTCTTTTTATTCTCCTAGGAAAAACTATGCAAAGAAGCTACAGTAAATACTGGTTTTGATGAACAAGCTTTTCCACTACAAAGACAAAAAAAAGTAGGACCATATTTTATTCCTTGAAAAGGTTAGCAAACTGTTTTGTAAAGTGGTTTCCTTGGGGCTCTCCAAAACAACTGGGCCAGTTCTATGCAGAAACAATGCACAGAAGATATAAGGGGACTGGAATCTTTTGAACCAGCAGCTGTGCTACCTGCGGCTCTCCATAATAAGGAGACCAATTCCATGTGGAAACAGAATGAGCGCAAGATATAAAAAGATCAAAATTGTTTGAACCAGCAGCTGTGCTACCTGCAGCAGTTAATCTTTTCTGGCAATCTGTTAGAGACACACATTCCTCAGGCTAAGAGGACTAAGAGGCTTTTGCTGACTGCTGTTCCTCTGAGAGAAGCCAAGTCCAATTCTCCCTTCATATTACTGGAACAGTTAAATAGTGGACTCATACATATATTAGGAGGAAAAAAGTCACTTTCATTTGCTTTCTCAGAAAGGACATTTTTGATCATTTACTTTGAATAAGCAACTTTGAATTGACAGCTCATTTCATAAACCAATTTGACTTTAACTAAATGCTAAAATCTCTTAATAAGAAGAAGTCTTAATAATACTTAATAATTAATATAATTCTTAATAATAAGAAAATCATGGAAGTTGAAATGTATTTAATAATAGCCAGGTATGGGCAAAAGAGTATGCTCTCATATTGACCCAATATCTGCAGTGAAGACAAAATAAACTCTTGTACTATTACATATAAATTAAACCTGAAGTTTATCTGCCCTTTGAAATCTGAAGGGGGGGGGGTTTTGGTTGTTTTTTTGTTGTTTTTTTTTTTTTTTTTTTCTTTTTTTTTTTTTTTTTTTCTTTTTTTTTTTTTTTTTTTCTTTTTTTTTTTTTTTTTTTCTTTTTTTTTTTTTTTTTTTCTTTTTTTTTTTTTTTTTTTGCTGTATAGTAGTGTCTCTCTTTTACTCTCTTTGGACAAGTAATTTAAATAAAACTGTATTTTGGTCCTACAATGTCTGCCCTCTTTTTTTCTAAGACTTGTATTTCTCGGTATAGTCTCTCTCACATTTTAAAGAAAATCTTTTACATTATGGATAATGATCTAATTCTTCAGAATAATTTGTTTCCAGCTTTGCTTTTTCACAGTTGCACTATTTTGTCAAATATTTTGTTGGTTAGAAAAGAAATATTTTATATTTGACTTACCTTCCATACATTCATTAGTTCAGTCAAAGAACAAAGTAGTTTTTTGGCCACACTTTTTTCAACAACTTTTGAGAAATAGAATAAGGAAAAAGAGACCACTTCCTCCTCATATTAAAAAAACAAACAAACAAACAAAGTAATTTTGCTTTTGTAATTATCCAAACACACACACAAAAATCTCCAACCCTAAGGCTTTGGGAGCAAACATAGAGTTAGCTAACCTTATGATATATAGCTAGGCTTTCAATCTTCAGTCAAACCTCAACTACACTGAGAAGTTCTTTGGCTGCTTTCCTTTTATGATCCTCCCAAAAGAAGGGGAGTAACTGAGTCACAAAACAGTGTAACAGCCAGCAAAGCACTTTTGTGTGCCAATGAAACATCCTGCCTATGTTTCATACCCACCTTTATGCCTGATTCTGAACAACAGTAAGAATGTAGAAATGTCTGCAGACATCAGGGAGCCCATGTATAATGTAAGATGCATCTTCAACTGCCTGAGCAGGTTTTCTGTATTATGGACAGGCAGGAAGGTAAAAACAAAGGTAACTTTTTTGGTTTTCATATTTGAAACATATTTCAAAATACGTGAATGCTAAAAAATAATGCTCAGGAATGCTGAAAAGGAAGAGCACATTCTATTCTGATAATGGCATATTAATTTACTTTGAAGTTCAAAACCAGTTTCTTAAGAAGGACTACCCTGACATAAGGGTGCCATCAACTAGTCTTTGATGACATAAGAAACTCTTTGTTTTTATTACCTCTGTATCCCATATTTCGCTTTCTTCACATACCAGTCTTAAAGGCTTTCCCAATGCTACAAAACCAAATGACTTTACTGACATAACACCAAAAAAACCCCACAAACCTTGTCTAGGTTCCCTTTATGTAGCTTGGTAAATACAAATCTTCTGTCATGTTTCAGTCTTCAAAAAGTACAGTTGTAATAGCTAGTATCTATAAAAAAGAGTTGCTAAAAAACTAATTTAAGATCTATATATACAATAGTCATTATATAGATATATCTGTCATTTTCTAAATATTTTAGTGAAGAAAACACTGAAGTTATAAGCTGAAAACCTGTATAAGTTTTGTTCAAGGAGGGAACAGTTAAGGAAGACAAAGCTTTCAACCCTTTCAACCTGATAAAATCTGTGTTCATTTTGGTCTTAACAGTGTTCTAAATTATTCTAGTCTAAATTAAACTATTCCACAGACTGTATTTGCTGGAGCATGAAGTTCAGCCATGCTCTATATACTGAAAAAAGCCAGAAGAAATACTAAGGGTTTGTGCCATATGCAAGTATACCAAAGGCTGTTTCAGGTCATTTTTCTCTCTTGTGTTGAAAATAGAGATTTACATTTGGTATTTAGAAGTTAAGTCCTAGATGGATAATAACTATCTCATTGAAGAACTTTTGGGATATTTTCACTGAGGTGGATTAAGGATAAAAATGGAAGAAAATTATTAATAAGATTTGAAGAAACAACAGACATTTTCAAATATCATTCAGTTCTCAAGAATTCAGATGATTCCTCACATCTTGTGAGAGCTCTTCTTTTTATGATTCATAGTACAAATGTCTCAGAATCTATATCTTTTTTTCAGAAGATCGTGTCCCCCATTTCTCAGCGGACATTAACATTCCCTGCAAATACACTAAATTCACAGTAGTTATCATTTTGGGAAACCAAATCGTCCTCAAAACTAACGAACTAACGAGTACCAAATTAGTACAGTATAATTGATGTCTCAAATCAGTTTTGAAAGGGTATGCTTATGAACATAGTTATTCTTCACTGAGAAGAAACTGACACTTTTACATCCAAGAACTCGGTTTAAAACTCAAAAATAACAAAGTCTCTCTCTTGAAGAAACAAACTAAGAATGAAGATTTCTTAAATGCATTTTTTATTTATTTCTTCTAGATATGGACAGGCCTCTGAGCAACCTGATCAAGTTGAAGATGCCCCTTCAGGGCAGGGGGATTGAACTAAATGATCTTTAAAAAGTCCCTTCTAACTCGTGCTATTATATGACTCTGTATTGCATACTGTATTCAATATTCCATACAGAGAAAGGCTGAGTAATGTAGGATGCTTAAGTCTAAAGAAGGGATGACAAGGGCTTTAGGAGAGACTGACAAACATCTGTAAAATATAAACAGTTTAAACCTTACTCATTTGCTGTCTCATCAGTACAAAGAGATCTTGAATGAAATATGGCAGATTCAAAACAAAAACAAGCAGAAAAAGAAAGTGACTAATACAGCTTCTAGCTATGCTTTGGAATTCCACTTCATAGTGTAGTGTGGATGATAAAACTTTAAATATATTTAAAGGGAGACTAGTGGAAGGGGTGTTCATTGAAGGTTACTAAACCCACAGGAAACACTAGAACAGCGAGTCTTCCAGGTAACAAATGGTTACAATCTGGAACCATGTATTTCTCAAAAATCCTCATCTAACAATGATAATAGCATTCTCACACCAGTAAATGGTTAGTTTAACATAAAAGTGATTTACTGGGAAATCTCAGTTTTAGCACTCAGTTTCTAGGGAAAAGTTCTGAATTCTTGCAAAAATGTCAGAACACAGGGTTGTAGAAGACTACAGATGTGACAAAAATATTCAGCAGCACTGATATTCAGTAGGTATTCCCAACATAAGTAGGACAAAAAGGCCCTGAGTATCCCCGTGGACCACAGACTGAATATGAGCCAACTGTGTGGTGTGGAAGAGGACAAAACATCTCGGATGCATTAGGGAGAGCACTGTCAGAGTTTAGAGAAGGTGACCCTTCACTTCTACTGAGCCCTGAGGAGACACATCTGGAGTGCTGGGTCCAGACCTGGGTTCCACAAGAAAAGTCAGACATGGATTTACTAGAGTAAGCTCAGCAAAGGTCCATTATTAAGGAACTGTAGAATCTGTCACACGAGGAGAGGCTGTGAATGTTTAGCCTGGAGAAAACACTGGAAGATCTTACTAATGGGAGTAAGCAAAGAAGATTAACTCAGACTTTTCACAGTGGTACCTGCTAATAGAACAAGAGGAAATTATCAAATATTGAAACAAGGCAAATGGCTTCTGAAAACAGGAGAGAACTATTTTTACTGTGAACATGGTCAAATTTTGGAACGGGTTGTTTGGAGAGGTTGTAAAGTCTCGAATCCCATACGTATTCAAAACCCAAACAGACATAGACCTGAGCAGACCTTTATTTGAGCAGTGCGTTTGGACTAAACCATCTCTAGAGGTCCCTTCCAAACTCTAATGTTCTGTGTATCTATGCCTACAATGTATTAGTAAAAGCAAATCAGTGCTTAAAAAATTTCACTAAAACACAAACAAAAAAAATACAAATATCAAGAATGAAAATATTAACAAACCCCTCATTAGTTCTATTCTTTCTAATTATTTTAATGGTGGGATATGTACCACAATTTAGAAAATATTTTGGCTCCTATAAAACAGAAATCACAAATTAGGCCATCTGACACCAGATAATAAATCTGGAAATAAAGTAAACAACATGTGGGTTGAACTGTGACAATTATGCTGAACTCTTTTTTTTCTTTAGGGAGAGGAGATTACACAAGACTTACTTATGAACAAAGAACAGTGAGAGAAATTAAAAAATATACAGATCTATTTTTAAGACAAAAAATAGACATCTTATGAGTGTGTAAGCCTGTTGTACCTTGTATTTAATAAAAATGTGCAGTATTATGATGAAAAATGTCAATGTTTACAATTTTTCAGGTAAGTCTGATTGAAATGATAATTAAAAATTCCTAGATCTAATCCAGTCCCTCTTTTCAGATGGAAGATCAAATCTTAGTTCTGTCCACAGACAACAAAGGGACTGTACTCACTCTGACAGCATTTTCCAGTCATACATTTTTTCTGTTCCCCAAATGCCAAGAATGCTCAGTATGCTCAGAACATGATATTTTGCAAATTTACAAAGCTCTGTTCTTTATGTTTTGGATCAGACATCAAACCAACGTTTAGATGAAACACTAGACATTTTCTTAAGAAATCATAAGCATTTGTTGTGTGTACTCACTGTCCTGGGAACGGAGAGTGGTCTGTTTTGGAGTCAATTTATGTTTTACATCTTCAATAAATAATCGTTATCAATGTAGCTTGGCAAGTTCAGCATGCTAAAAGAGAAGCTATTATTTGTCTACAACAAAGTAAGCACCAATACTCCAGAGGAAACCCAAAGCGAGAGTGTTTACTGAGCTCAGTGTTCTGTTTTATTTAATCATAGAGTAACAGAACCACAGAATTGTTGAGGTAGGTCTCTACCTCTCTGTAGGTCATCTTGCCCAACTGGCTTGCACAAGCAGGACCATGTGGAGCTGATCACTCAAGACCAAATCCAGATGGCTTTGAATACCTTCAAAGACGGAGTGTCCATAACTTTCCTGGACGTTCTGTTTCAGTGCTTTACCACCCTAGTAGTATTTTTTTTTTTCTTATCTGTAATTGGAATTTCCTGCAATTTCCTGGAATTTCTTTACTACTGTCCATCAGGTGTTTATACACATTAAAAAGATTCCCCTGAGACTTCTCTTTTCCAGTGTAAACAAGTCCATCTCTCTCAGCTTCTTCCCATATGCTCCAAATCCCTAATCATCTTCATATCTGGAAGCATGATAGATTTGGTCTGCATTTATAGCTCCTAAACTGATGATGGAACAATTTTGCTCAGGTTTCCACGTACTAAAGTTATTAATGTAGGAATTAAACATAGTAATGCTATCACTGCCACAACTGTCACTGAACACATTATAAGGCCTGAGAGAAAGTTCTCATTTATCTGAAATAAGAGATAGAGCCATCTATGCTGAGAAGACAATTTCAGGACATTTATCTCAGGCTCACCAGATAATTTCATCTAGGCAAGAATTATGTATCTAAACTGTAATGGGGCTTGAAATTTCAGGCAGACGTGGGGTTTTTTTAGGGTTCTTAGTGTTTAGTTCTATATAGTTTTTTGCTCTGCTTGTTAGAAGAGGTAAATACTATTGCTCTACTCACGCTCTACAAGGAATACAGTTTCTGCCATAAGCATCTGAATTCTGCCTTAGAGATGAGACATCCAGAAGTTAAAAGCTACATTAGCCAATTAAGAGATAATTAATTCCTTTTGGCAGAGACTACTAACACCCTTAGAGTCTACATCTCAAGAAAAAAGCAAAGATGACCTTTTAACTGAAAAGATGAACAATTCACCAATAGGTGACTTTGTGGACAATGCCCAAGTATATTTACAACATTGCCTGTTTAAAAAAAAAAAACCAAACACAACCCCCCACACCATGAAAGAATTAAATGACATGTTACTACCTAGAAATATTGACTAAGACAATCAATTTCATTTTTACTTGTGACAAATAAGACTGAATTTTATTTACAGCTCATATTCAGTATTTTCAGTGAAAAAAATGCATTTTTTAATATAAGTTCTTTATCAATCAATATTCCTGTATATTAGGGATGTATTTTATTAATCTGTTTGCAAAAGTCAGTCATTTCAGTAGGAAGAATACATTAAGTTCAAAAGAATAAGCTTTCTTTAGTGTGAGAACAAAGTCTTCATCCTCACAGACTTAGAGATACATGCATTTGCTTCAACATTTTGACAAAAGGATATTTCTTCATTTGCATTATATTCATTTAAAACTTTCAACACAATTTGCCTTTATTTTTCAGCTACTTTTGTGTTTCCATTAGCTTTATATGTTCTTGTTTGAGATGGAGAATGGGAAGCAAAGCTGTTATGGGATGAGACCCAACAATCAGTTAAGCTGGTTCTTACATTTTTTCAGATAATCTCTTTATCTCTTACATACAGCAGCTACACTAGTCTCTGCTGCAGCTTTTACCTTGTGCTGAACAAGATGCTGAAAGTTTTGAGACTCAGTGGAACTTGATGTGCAAGGAGGAGCACCAGGTTTTTACAGAAAATTTTCAAGGTATAAAATGGACAACGACTTTGAGGCAAAACTGAAACAACAGCACTTAGGAAAAACTATTAAAAATATTTGTTTCTAAAAATGAACTCTAACTTTATTTCCCCTTAATTCTTACTTCTACCTGTGATTAAAAGTGAGAAAGCAGAAGTACATACAACAGGCAGACAATATGATTTTGACAATTTGTATAAAATAACCATGTACATATTTACAAATATTTACAAAGTTAGATAATAATAATAATTACTACTGTTATTATTATTATTATCTAACTTTGTAAATATTTGTGACGATTTAGCACCAGCAATAAATTAAACCCCAATTAAGCTAAGGTCTGCCCCCTTCCTGCAAGCAGAACATGAACCACCTCTTATATTGTACTATCTATGTTGTGCCCAGATCCTACTCTTTCTGACTATGTACATATACATATAAATATACATATTTATAACTATAAACAAGTGCAGATATTATTGCAGTAATGGCCATTCCCCCCGGGATGTCTGTTGAGTTTATTTAGTCTATGACTGTGAGTTCTATGCATCCTAGATGGACCTTTCAGGTCAGGAGAGCTGGAGTGTCTGCTGATTGCAAGCTGCATCAGGAGCTCACAACTGGTGTATCTGCAGCAGTCCATACTCATTGTCTGTGGTAGTTATGATGCACAGTGGCAGTGTCATTCAGCAACCAATATTGCATATGCAATTCAATGCTACAAATTCTTCTCACCCAAAAATCAAATCTCCCCTAAAAGTACACATCCTGTTTCCCCATTACCCACCAAGATCCTTGAAGAAAAACAATTACATGGATGTGTTTGCCTTTGCTTGAGGCAGGACTATTACAAACTGCCTTCTCTAACAAATTTATTAAGTGCACCACAGGGACTTTAGACCCTTCTACAGTATGTAGAGGTTTTGATTGGGCACAGCCAGCTCAATTGGTAGAGTCTCCAGCATTAATTAACCAAGTGGCCTTCGCTAAATGTAGATCCCAATGTTTGAAGGTCTCACCACCCATTGCTTTCAGTGTGGTTTTGAACAATCAATTGTACTGTTCAATTTTCCAAAAGGCTGGTGAAACACAGGGAAGAGGATATACCTACTCATACCATGCTCTGGCTGTTTATGAAATTATGTCTCTCTGGGGTACCCGGTCGCCACATGACTTGCTGTTCAAGGCTCAGGATGGTGTTGCAGGCAGTAGTGTGAGGCATGAGATACGTCTCCAAGCACCCAGTGGCTATTTCCACCATTATAAGCAAATAGCACTTACCTTGACAGGTTTGAGGCAGTGTGATGTAATCAATCTGCCAGGCTCCCCCATATTTATATTTTGACTTTCACTCTCCATACCACAGGGGCTTCACCCGCTTGGCCTGCTTATGTGACACAGGTTTCACAATTACAGATAATCATATATTCCTCTAGAGAGCCCAAATCCACAAAAAGCAATCTTATTCCATGATTCTATATGAATAATTGAACTTCTTCAGTACCTTAGTTTATTGCTATCTTGCTCTCCCTTTCCTAACAGTAAATACTCTATTGTACATGAGGCGGTAGTAAAATTTTTGGAAAAACATAGACAATTTAGCAGAAGAGAAGAATCAAACTGAAATTTAGTGAAACTGCAGACTCCATGAAGAAGCCAGAGTGCAATGGATAGTAAAAACCTGAGTTATTACTTTGAGCAATTTAATTTCTGAAAGGTATTGCAGTGTTTTAAGGATCCCTTAAAATCCCTTTAAAAGGGATTTAAGAATTCCTCTATCATTTACTTTGATTAACACTCATTACTTCTTTAAATTCTACCCTTGAATTGCTACCATTACTGCTGAACTAAATCCTGGATTAGCATATTGCACTTTATTATAATAAAATCATAACATGTACTGAAATAGACTGGAGCATTTTAATTTAGTCTCTTAAAAAGTACTCCTGTGGTTATGCTCTTGCAGCCTAAAAGAAATTGATGTATTTAATTTATACATAATTTCATACACACAACCCCCCCAAAAAAAGATGGTTACTGTTGTTTTCCTACCAGTCTTTACATCCCCCCCCCCCAAAAAAAAATGGTTACTGTTGTTTTTCCAAAAGTCTTTACAATTCCACATTTTCTAAGATGAAGTTGGAAAGTATGTTAGGTTCTTTCAGATTTTTAGACATATGTTATCTTATTTAAATCAGTGAAATCAGACATTTAAGTGACCTTCATTGCTGGAATTTATAATGCCACATAACCTATCTTCTCAGTTTTTACATAATTTTGTCATAAGCAAACCTCCCACAGAAATGGGTATTTTTCATTATGGAAGTTCTTAAGCTTAGCCTACACTAGAAACCCAGTAGCTGTGTGTATGGTCTGCAGTTGTTGAGTTAGACAAAGAAGAGGTATTCAGTCGGGGAAGGAGCTATTTTACATAGTAATTCAGAGTCACTTCTCTCAAATGCCCTACCATTATCTCGTCAGTAAAACCATGCAGCCTTCCAGATATTCTCACATAGCATTTTATTTTAATTATAACTTACTTTTAACTTTGAAATCATATCCATGCCTGGTATTATATTACAAAAAAAAGGTGTTGTTAAATATTTTCATAATAAATAAGTGATAAGTAGATTTTGTGTTGTCTCTGTATTAATTGTCCTCCAAATAAGACATTAGCCATGCTTTGTTTGACATTAATTAAGTTTTGACTGAAACACTGAAAATGTAATGCAATAGAAGCTTTAGGCAGTAGATTAAAATACATGTATAACAAATAAAGAATATAATAAAAAATGTGCAAATAAAACAAAATTGATTCCTGTAGATACTAGACATAACTCACTACTCCTCAGCTTTGAGATGTTTATCCATACACAAATGTTAAGAACAATAACCATTTGGGCCATAACTTTAGTAGCCTCTCTTCTAGGTGTAAAATGTGCATTCTTTCATTATCTCCTGTTTCACCTTTCTTTGGTTGGCAGCATGTATCAAGGGGACACATCTGCAGTAATAAAAGCCCATTAGCCACAAGAAGAGACAGATGGAATAGATACAATTATTATTAATGATATAAATGCCACCTAGCTATTCTAAGCACTGTTCACCATCTAAATGAATGATTTGAATTAATCTCTGGCTTTAAAAAGTATTGACTTTTACTCTGAGCTGTCAATATATTCCTGATTTTTCAATTCATCGTGCCAATACATGGTCTTCTATAGATTTCTATAAAAAAGGGGGAGGAAAGAGAGCTAAGTCTTCCAAAACCAGTTCAAAGTTATGTGGATGATATGAGCTATCTCATATGCTAATATGAGTATGTTTTTTTGCTTTTGGACTATTTTGTCTGTGCCATTGAATGTCAGCAAGAGGTTTCTTAAGGTAAAATAAATCTATGCTCATACTCATGAACAAATACACAAATATTGTACTAAGACACCTGTGTGTTATCCTTTTTTTTTTGACATGGTGAGACACAAAATAGTTGAGAGCATTGTTAACCTCAGCAATGAGACAAAGAAGAATAAACTAAAGGATGACTGTGGGAAAATATATCCAAGGGAACAACAAAGTAAATGAAGGCATCTGTGCAAAGAAAAGAGCACATACCATACGAATGAAAAGTTTATTTTTGAAGGTAACTATCTAACAAAAGGCATCCGACAGGTATTCAAAATTGAGCAAAAACACAAAGTATGTATTTTGAGATTGTCACTACCCATTTTTAGGAATTACACAACACATATAACATTCAATATATGTTAAAGAAACGTCCATACAGCAAAAGCATTTAAGTGTGAGCTGTTGTCTTTTTCCCCACATAAAAGCACTAAATTGTTTTCTTGTCATTTAGACTACCAATAATTTTCCTTATGATTGAAGATAATGTAATTCATATGTTTTCTATTACAATTACTAGCCCAAAATAACCAAAAAAGAAGTACAATAATGACCTTGATGTCACTGCTATTGATAATTGATGTCTTATTTCTGTTGACATAGCAACTGCTTAAAATTGAACTGCAGTAGAAGCAGAGAACAATGGCCAAAGTTCAGAAAAACAGATGGCTTGTATGAATTTTGCCATGCCCATAAGAATTTTTAGAGATACAGCAACAGGAATCCATCATATGGCCAATAAAGTGCCCCTGGAACAGCAACACTGGTGATTCCTTTTCTCTTTTGAACAATTCCCACATTTATCTAAACCACTAACAGACAATTTACTGCAAGTACATTACTAACAAAACCAGCATCTAACCTGGTTCTTAGCACAATGATTTAGGCACGTCAATTTTCTTTATTTTGGAAGATATTATTTTCACAAATCCTTCTTCACAGCTGGCAATGACTCATTTGTAAGGTATTATTTAAACTGGAATAATATACTTTTGTCATATTCTGAAATATTTATTAATAAATTTATAAAACATGTAGTAGCTCATCATGAATAGCTTTCTGTTTTCCTGTTTGTTATAAAAATCTACAGGGGAGGATTTAATAGGAGGATTTGTTCATAAATTGTGCATTGTGTCCTAATCCTAAATGAACTTTTCATCTCCAAATATCTACAAAACCTAAACAGGTTCTTCAGATCTGATCCACCTTTTACAAAACAGTTTCTTAAAACTTCAAGGTGTAAACAGACATTCTACCTGAATCTTTTTATACACCTAGTGCTATGTACAAAACTGTCTGCAGAAGGCTACTGCGATGGTGAGTATATGATTTCAGCATATCTTCCTTATGAGATGAACAAGTTAAAATGGATTATAGCTATCATAGTGTTAGGCTCATTTTCTAGGCTGGCAGTCATCTTGTCCTGTTAGGAAAGACAAATTTTAATGCCTTTTTTCGAGCTTATACCTAACAAAGATGACAACTGTTTTTTGTTTCCTTGAATTGTTTTAGGTTCCAAAATCTCTTTGAAGTTCTTTTATGTCACATACCTTGGTATTACCTATCATTTTTTAATTGATTAAATATTTAAATAATCTAAATGTTGTAAAACCGATTACTGCAGGTGCTGCACAAAGATAGTAAAAAGCAGCCTTCCAAACTTCAAACACAGGAAAAACACATTAGAAGTCCTGAACATGCATGTTGGGATAAAGAACAAGAAGATATGACAACAGACATAATGAGATAAACCAGACTCAGAAATCCGTGTGGATGTTTTACCAAATATTTTTACACTAAAACATGTTGATTCATTAAACTTAGAATTGCTATAAGAACAAGATAATTTTAGACCAATACAGAAACTCAATAATTTTTATTTGGAAAGAACTGAATTTAAATTATGGTAATGAAATATTTTGATAATATTTTGATGTACAAGATATATAAGAAATAGACAATACTTTTCCACCTAGCATTGCTCAGTACAAATGACCATAGTGCATTGTGTGCTTGTGAGTTATTTGGCTGAATTTTCTGCATATCCTAAGAGTTGTGTCTTGAAAAGGAACCTGAAGCAGAAGAAGGTTGTAATAAAAGGATAAGATATTAAAGGTAAAGAAACCCGGGATAAGATTAAGATTAAACTTCATTTGCCAGAGTGGTTCACAGAAACATCCTTTCCATGTGATCAGATGGAAAGGGTACAGATCAAATATGTATGCCTCTGAAAGTAAAAAGAAATAGTCATGGAATGGATGTACTTAATGTCAGTTGTCTATTTTTCATTGTGTAAATAGGCAGGCAGCACAGTTCCATATGGAAGGTGATTCTAATATTTTTATTTAAAACATAAGACTTTTATACAATGTAGATAGCTTTATATGAGACAAAAGGAAAAGACATACTGTCTGTTACTACTGCTATTGTACTTCAAAGTTACTGTCATAGTCTGAAAATTAAAAAGTTAGAGACCAACTCAGTCAATGTTTACTTCCTTCATCTTGTATTTTTAAAAATTTCATTAAGAGATCACCTGTCTAAAAGTTATGTGATACTTTGAAAGCCTTCTTGGGTTTTTATAACTTCCATAGTCATGTGACTTACATAATATATAATAATGTATAACTGGATATGTTCTGTCTTGAAGGACCATACATGTTGCAGTGGCCCAGCCCATCTTGGGACTGAGTGCCATACAGTGGGTAGAATTCCCTGCCCAGGATTCTGACCCAGAGGGTGGATCCAAGGTCGAGGATCCAAGGTCGAGGCCTGTCAGCCACAGTAGGCTGACACCCACTGTGTGTCACTCCTGCAGCATCTCCTCCCTCCCTTCCAGATGCTTCTGTCTTCCCTTTTCCCCATTGGTTCAAAGCCTATTCCTTATGTATGAAGCTCTGGAAGGTTCTGTTCAGTTCGGTTCTCTATTGGTTGGTTTGTATCTGTTCCTCCCCTGATATGCTATGATTTGTTCCCTGTTACCTCATGTCCTTCCCTTATTGGTTTGCTCCCTTGCTCCCCTCTCTCTCCAACCCCCTTTAAAAAGTGTTGTCACCTCTTCCCTAATGCCTTTGACTGACTGTCTCCCTTCTGTCCACACCCCCTGCCCTTCCGGGCGGAAATAAAGCCGGGACTAAAGACACAGCAGAGGCCCTCTCTCGTCTTTCACTCTCGCCGAGTTGCTAGGCAACAGCACTGCTGCAGCCTGCCCTGACTGCTTTCTCAGGCAGCACAGAACAGCCGACGGGTCTTTGGTAGCCACGCCGCGTGGACACTGGACCTTGTTGCTGCCGCTTGCTGAGGCCACCGGGCAGCTAGCGGCCGGAGCGACACATACAAATTTCCAATTAAAACTATCTAACAGGAAAATGAGACAAAAGACAAGAGAAAATTTTAGCATATGATGAGTAGTTGAGTGAATTGGGGTTGTTTAGCTGCAGTGGAGACCTTATCATCCCTACAACTACATGAAAGGAGGTCATAGCAAGATGGGGGTCATCCTCTTCTCCCAGGCAACAAGTGACAGGGCAAGAAGACGTAGCCCCACACTGCGCCAAGGGAGGTTCAGGTTTAACAGGAGGAATTTTTCATGGAAAGGATTGTTAAACACTGGAATGGACTGCCCGGGGAGATGGTGGAGTTGCCTTCCATTGAGGTGTTCAAGAAAGAACTGAATGTGGCACTTAGTGCCATGGTCTAGTTGGCAAGGTGGTGATTAGTCAAAAGCTGGACTTGATCTCAGAGGTCTTTTCCAACCTAAATGATTCTGTGATTCTTCTTGGTAGCTACAGATAGAAAAACCTTCAAAGAGAGAGTAAGAGGAACAGTAAAAAAAAATTACTAAAAAAAATAAAACCAAGAATATCCTGAAAAAGTTACTAAAGGCAATTTTTTCCTTATTTAAAAGTATCTTGAATATCACCATATGACCCCTTATTAGATGTAATATAGAAGTAACACCCACAAAGTCATAAAACTATACTGTCTCAAAAAGCAGAGAACAAGAGAGAAATTGTTTTCATTTTTTTTCCATTTGTAAAGTGCGGCGTCGCTTCCCCCTCAGCCCTGCCTCAGGATAGCTCGATGGAACCTCAGGGCTGGGAGCGCCGCTTATTCAGAGGGTGTTGAGCGATCCGATCTCAGCCAGGATCGAGCCCTCATGTGGGAACCAGTGGCCCAGAATGTGGGCTCGCCAGAACCTCTCACGCAGCAAGCAGGTATCCCAATGGCGCTGCCCCAGGCTGGGTAGCCTGCCTTCAGTAGGTGCAGATAGGAGCTCGCTGAGCGCACGGCAATCTGGTATTACCGGGATGCCTGTTATTAGCCACTTATCCCGGCTTATCAGTCGAAGACGCAGAAATAATGAGAGCTGGAGTCCGAATGTGTTCTCGTGTTCAGAGCAAGGGTGGAAAGGGGGGAAACCCACCTTCGTTTAATTCTTATATACACTTTTAGAAATCACAGATCATTGGAGAAAGTTAACACTTCCATCTCTAACTATATTGGTTACAAGAAGTGTCCGTCAAAGGGATCTGTGTCCATGGGAAAGGAATGTAAAAAGATAATTTTTACAACAACATAGCTATGTTTACAGAAATTGTCCTTGAAACTGTCTAACAGAGAAAACTAGCTATTTTACAGTGAAAAATGGGCAACAATCTGGAGCACGAAGAAAAGGAGAGGGAGATTTCTGGCAGGGGTGTAGATGATTTATCATAGTCCAAGAGAAAACAGAAATCTGCCGAATTATGCACCAAACACGAACTTTTAAGGCACAGGAAACAGGGCGTGGAAAACACTAACATCCAATAACGCGGGGCTTACAGGGTGGGACACAGTAATAACAACCAATTATTAAAGATTACCTAATAACTGACCAATAAACTGCTGAACTGCGAAGAAGTCTCTGGAAAGGGAGGCTGGGTTTCTGCTTCTCTCCACCCCAGGGGATGTCTAAGGGGTGTCCTGAGCATCCTCGGATCCCGTGTCACTCAGCCACTGTATAACCAGTGCCTGAGCAACAGGCGGGGTCCAAGCCCCCCTGAGGGAAGGCACCACCACAGTAAAGGACAAGTATATCTTCCAACTGCAAGATTCTCTGAACCAGAAAAATAGTATCAATTGAAACAAATTATGCATGCCATCATCCAACACCTTTTCTGACACTTGAATAGTGCAAGTTACAGAAGAACAAGAAAGATGTTGTGGTGCATATTTAGGAAAGTCCTGGCAATAGATCACTACTTCCCAACATTATAAATTTAATCAAGATTCATATTAAAGCTTATCAAAGGTGATATGAAGACAGATAATGATTTCAAACATTTTGAGAAACTGGTAAAAATGAAGTAAGTGAAGTTGGAATACTGGTAGTGTCCAGCTGGCAAAGGAGAGTCTGACATAGAGGGCCATGACTGTTGCACCATCTGTTATCCATTACAATGTCTTTCAACAATTCATCACAGAATCTGCCGTATTCTTGTCTCCAACACTGTCATCCAAAGAAATTGAGTGTCATGAAAAATTTTAGTACAATGCCAGTGTCCCAAAAAGCAATCCATTAATAGATCTCTCAAAGAATTTCCAAAAATCATTCTAGTCCAGAAACAATAAGGTATTTCAGAGTACCCTACATGCGATGAAACTATTCTTAGATCTTCATAAGATGAGGAAACCAATCCACTTGGATACCTGAAGATTTTCTTGTAAATCAGTGGCTATGATGTTTAGCTGGAACTAGTTCAGGTTTATGCCTATCTATTCCTAAGTGCTTTTAACCACCAAAAAAACTCAACTCAAACCCTGGCCTTGACAGTCATAGAAATTTGTATGAACTTCTAATGTCTTCAGCATTTAAGAATGAAAAGGCCAGGAGTCCAGCAACTGAAGGCAATGTCTTATTAGCAAAAATAGCAACATAATAGAATTTGTTTCCTACTGAAACAATTAAGAATCTTTTTCCCTACAGTATTGTGGACAGACATGTCTGATTTGGGATAAAATGCTTTACCTGAATTGTAAGAAAAAAAAATTTTAATATTCAATTTTAGTATTTGAAACCACCTTATATCTATTCCTTCATGTGTCAGCATTGCCCTTTGAGTCATCCATATTGATTAAAACTGGAGTGATATTGATACATGAATATTCTCTTTTTATTACTGCTGGGCATTTTGTAGTAGATTTGATCTATCCATATTCTGAATGCTAAAGAGCCTCCCAAAACCTTGAATCCTGTGATCTGTCATACTACCAAACTAATATTCCCTTACTAAAACATTTTATTTTCCTGATCAAAAAGCCTTGAGCTGTGCCTTGCATGCCATCTTTTTTTCAGAGACTTTCTCACTAAATGAAATGTAGACTTCTTAGTTTCACCTGTGGTGCAATTTTTTCATAAATCATGTAACAAAAATTTATACTCGGTTTCTTTTTGCAATCTATCAATCAATTATCAGGACAGCTGTAGCGAATTCTATTTAGCAAAGTCTCCTTGAAGTTCAGATAAATGTTCTTATTACATAAAAGTAAATAATTAGTAAGATAAAGGAAAGAAATCTATAAGAGATTTTTTTTGCTTAATAGTATATAACATCAAATAGTATATAACATCAAATACTGTAATTTATCCATTAATGTTTTTATGTGTAGACGAACGGATTCCTGAGAGAAATATAGCATGTGAGAAGAATGAGTGCATCATTTAAAAAACCCTTTCTCCTCACTGAAATAATTTAAAATATTGGCAAGTTTAGGTGTAAAGACTGTAAAAATATATGTGCAACATTTTAAATTCGGAATATAAAACATAATGCAACATCCAGTTTGAACTATTAAGTTAGAACTTCTCTAACACAGAAGAGTACTTGGAAACACACGAAACGGAACACTTGTAAATGCATTTAAAGTAGCAATTCATGTGTTGGAAACTCAGAGTTCAACTAAAAGTGGACTAAACACAACCTTCCATTGATGTCAAAATTTTTACCTCAGCCAAATAAATTCCATGAACAAATAAGAATTGCTTAAGTTAGTGACTTGTGACATGAATTTCAGAGTTCTTGAGGAAGAAACAATTCAGAAATCATCCTTGCTTTAGAGTGTTTTCCTTTATATCAACTATATTTTTTAAATGACTCATGAATATAAATTAATTTAAAACACAGAAGCTATCTGCTATATCAGTAGCAACAACCATTTACATAGTACCACTTACATTATGAAATATATGTATATAGATGTTGCGGTGGCCCAGCCCACCTTGGGGCTGAGTGACATAAAGTGGGTAGCTTTCCCCACCCAGGACTCCGACCATGAGGGCGGATCTGAGGGCGAGGCCACAGTCTAGGGCTGTTCCCCACTAGATGTCACTCCTGCAGCATCTCCTCCCTCTGTTCCAGAGGCTTCTGTGTTCCTTTATCCCCATTGATTCAGTTCTTCATGTTTAATAATGTAGTTCGTTGGTTATGCATGAAGCTCTGGAAAGTCCTGTTCTGTTTGGATTGTAACTGGTTGGTTCAAATGTGTTCCTCCCCTACTCCTCTGTAATTGGTTCCCTGTCACCCTTTGTCATCTCCCTATTGATTTGCTCCTTTGCTCCCCTCTCTCTCTTCCCCGGTTTAAAAGGTGCTGTCACCACTCCCCCAACCGCCTTTTGCTTTCGAGCCTCCCTTCCAGCGAGATCTTCTGCCCCGTCGGGGGTTGAATAAAGTTGGGACTGCAGGCAAAGAGAAGGTCCTCTCTCATCCTTTGCTCACGCCTTTGTTGCCTAGCAACACCCTCACTGCTGCCAGCTCTCCTTGGAGCCTTCTGCAGACAGCACTGCGAGCTGCTGACAGGGGTTTGGTTTGTCCACACTGCTGGGACACCAACCTTGTCGTCTGCCCAGGCCACTGGGTGGCCAGCGGTCAGTGCAACATATATAATGAAATGAAATTACATTTCATGAAATTACCATTCATTACAAAATTAAAATGTAAAAAAATTATTACAAACTCACATTCTCCAACGTTTAATTTGCAGATCTCACCATTACTAACTTAATTGTTAGAGCTATTTTAAGCCTCAAATTCAGAATTATCTTAGTACTTAAAAATCTTATAAAAATACTTTAAAAATACTTTAACATCAAGTTTATAGGAATCATGGCACAAAAAAAAAGTGATTTTGAGCTTGTTATCTTTCATTGTGATTATTGAGGTAAAAATACAGATAATAGATGTTGTATATCCTTTTGATTATATTCTACAGCATTAGTCTATTAGGAGTTAACTTCAATACAATAGTTTGTTACAAAATTTCTCATTATAAACTTCTCTATCTGACGGTATATTTCACTTTTCTTCCCTATGCACTCGTTGTCTTTATTTCACATCACTTTTGACATTTAAAGCTTAAATGGTGAAAGTTAAAGAGCACGGAAACTGGAGGAACAGGTTTTAAACCTAAACCATTGCTTCATGTTATCAATGACCCCCACAACTACGACTCTAGGATCCCCAATGGAAAAAAAACACCCACTCCTAGAATTTTTCTGTCAACAGAAATTATCTGAAATGTGCCACGGCTAGGATGTGGGTTTAACATGCTGTGGAGAGCCCACCAGGTTGACTGAAAGGCAGCGCCCACCAGCGTTGCTTCCAGCTCCTCTTCACAGGAGTACGGCGGCTAAAGAGCAGGGGCATTGGAGCAGTGATCCCACACCTCGTGGTATAAGCACGACGGAGACAAAGAGATGGTTTGGAGGGGCCTCC
Organism: Climacteris rufus; assembly: GCA_013398175.1. Lineage (NCBI taxonomy): Eukaryota > Metazoa > Chordata > Aves > Passeriformes > Climacteridae > Climacteris > Climacteris rufus. The sequence continues at coordinate 517,128 of VZRZ01002148.1, read as the reverse complement.
CCCACACAACAGTCCAGGTTTAATGCAAACACATACAGAAGGAAAAAAGGTGAACATCTAAACCTGCAATGCACTTTTAAAATCTAGGGAACAGAGGCAGAACACTGACCCAAGCCAATCACCGAGCAGACAGGCAGGACATGGCTTGACTGACAGGTCGCCAGCCCAGTGGGACCAGTGTCCGCAGGCACGTGACCTCTGGAGCTGGCTGGCTCCAGGTGCGCATGGAAACACCAGGTTTCCCTGCCACCGTGTCTGCCAAAGGGGGACAGCCCGGGAAGTGCCAAGGCAGCAGATGCTCCAGCTGCTCTGGCTCAGACTGGGACCCTACGCCCCTGTCCCCCACCGGGGTGCAGCAACCTGGCTCCATTTCAGCAGAGGCAGTCTCGGTGCGGGGTTGCCCCGGTGCAGGGCGGCCCCCGTGCAGGGTGGTACAGCCCAGATACGGGGCCACCCTGCTGAGCAGACAGGGACAGCCCCCTGCGGGACCACGCTGTATCAGCGTGCTGCAGCAGAAATGTTATTATTCTCTTCTTAGGGTTACAGAAGAAAGTCAAACTACTTCAAAGTAAGAAAAAAGAGAAGGAAGATCTACACATGCCATTGTCACATAAAATAAATTATAAATAAATAATTGTCATTTGTCTGTTGAGGTGCTGTAAAAGAAAGATATTTTTACAGACATGAGTGTTGAAAGAATTATGTCTTTGTGTATGTCTTTTGTCTTTTGACAAAGATTAATTTTTAAAAAGCCTTGAAAATAAAATTCCTGTTCCAACATTTAGGGAAAATGTTAACCTAACTAATAACAATTTTTTAGGTGCCAGTAGATGAAAATTGAACTGAAATACTGAGTGAGCCTGTGATGGATAGAGAGCTGATGTGTAATTTTTTCTGTGAGATATTTGTTGTACAAATATATTAAGCTACTTTGAATTACAACTGTAAGGGAAAATACGCATGTTAAAACGAGTCATGTGAGATAACTGTTTCTCAGAAAAATTTTAATATCTGGTAAATGACTAATAGTCTTCTTATAACAAAATTGGTGAAGGGTCTGGAGCACAAGTCTGACGAAGAGTGGCTGAGGAACCTAAGCTTGTTCAGTCTGGAGAAATGGAGTCTGAGGTGAGAACCTTATCACTTTCTATGACTACCTGAAAGGAGGTTGTGGACAGGTGAGAGTCAGTCTCTTCTAAATAACAAGCAACAGGATGTGAGGGAATGGCCTCAATTGCACCAGGAGATGCTTAGATTGGATATTAGGAAAAATTTCTTCACTGAAAGGACAGCCAGATACTGGAAAAGGCTGCCCAGGGAAAGTGGGCAGCTTAAAAAGTTTAAAAGATGTGCAGATGTGGTGCTTAGGGAAATGATTTAGTGGTGGACTTGGCAGTGCTTGGTTAGGAGATGGACTTGATGATCTTAAAGATCTTTTTCAGCCTAAAAAATTCTATGATTCTGTGAGCTCAGAACCTTTATATGGACTATCTAGATATACCATGGAGAAGGCACATGCTGTTTTACACACACAAAACTAAAGAAGAAACCCAAAGTCTTGGTGATGTTATGAACAAATTGCAAGCAACGTGCAACAGTGATGTGTAAGAAAGAAAAAGATGATTACATTGGTCAGAGTGAAAAAACTACGATAGTATGTCAGTTGACAATTTTACTTTGGGATAAAGGACTGGAATAGATGGTAACCTGAATTCCTTGCATTGCTGTTAAAAGACTTATCAAAGCCAGGAGTTGCCTTCCTGCCTGCCTCTAACTCAGTCGTTAGAGGGGCAATAAGGCACTTAACAGCATATGCATGGGTGGAGAGGGTGAATATTTTGGACATAGCACTATATAGGAGGTGATGGAGTGGCATAATTTTATTTGTTTTTTGCAAAAGCAAAATGCATTTTCATCTTAAGACATCTATATTATTGTATAATAGCAGCTAAGGAATCCTGGTAAGAGGAACTCTAAATATTTGAATTCAGTCAGATAGAGTGAGAAAGAGTGGGAGAACTACAATTAAGCAAATACCCAAAGCCTAGCAGCTAGGTGAGGAAAGACAAGAGATTATGAAAAACATGGTAAAACTGGGATGCAACTGAAAAAATGAAGATTAGACTACATAATATAGCTGGAATTCTGTTACAAATGATATACAAAAGGAGCTCCATGGCTGAGACAGGAGAATGACAGCTACATAAGAAAAGTCAGTTGTAGGAAGATCTGGAAATAAGAAGGACAACACAGGAAAAAGAGAGGAAAGAGAGCTTGGATTTGATGATCAAGAAAAGCAATGATTCATAAGATTGAGAAATAAATGAGAAAATGAACAAAATACTAATGGTGCCTATGATAATTTTAGAGTCTAGCTTTTATATTGGTTGGAGGACAGATTAGCTGTGAAGGAGACCTGTGCTACACTTTAAGCAGAACACAAGCAGGGCAGGTTCACCAAGGCAGAAAAAAAATCTTCTGAAATGTTTTAAAGGAATAATGAGCACAGTTTTTCACCAATGAAGATGTGCAAGAAATACAGACTCAGAGATAAAGAGAACTTGAAAAAAAAAGAGTGTAGGAAAGAGGACACCTAAACACAATAACTGAGATTGTAATAAAAAAATTGCATACAGCCTTATCTTTGATTTATGGTATCACATCTATTTGCTTTCTCTCTGGTTCAGTGACTCTAGTGGCACATTTTAACTTAACTGAATAAGAGTTGAAATTCCCAAGGTGATTTCAAATAACTCTTTTTACAATGATGGCATAGAATCAAAATTTGTATCTCAAACTACCACTGATAAAAGTGTATGGTTTTAAGTCATATTTGTCCTCTACAGGACAACAGCAAGACCCATTTCTTAAATTAAGAAATTAAATTCAGGATTTGAATTTTACTTGAACAGGCACTTAAATCAAAGCTGATGTAAGAAAGGAGCGTGACCTCAGATTTTCTGCACTCTTCTACTGAACTAGAAAACACAGATATTTTACTCATCAAAGTACCGAGTGACAGCTACCCAAATACGAGGCACGGTAGTGTCAAGTGTCGAGATGACATGGTGCCTCTGCAAAGGTTACACTGTGGTACAATGTTTGAATTAAAGGGAAGATGTCATTTTTATGTAGGCAAATGCTCTAAATGAGAGAAGAAAGAGAAAAAAGGCAGAGGTGGAAAAGAAAACAAAAAATAAAATATGTCTAGAGATCATGTGTTTACATTTAATTATGCTTGTCTCTATCTTCTAAATGAATTTCCTAAAACAAAAATTGAGAGAAAAAAAGTAGAGGGATGAAAAAACAATATTAAAAGACTAGGAATGGGCTACACTCGTGATAGTATGATATAATTTAAAAGATTGATTCCATGGAAATTGTAACCTGGAAACATGTATCCAAATGTTTTATTCTATGTGTCAAATGAAATTTATTTGAAATTAACATTATCTAAATGAAGATGTGGGTAAATAATTTTCACTTATATTTGATTTTGATGAATATTTTAAAATACAGCTTTGTTCCTGTTCCTTTCCTGTTCCTGTTCCTGTCCCTGTCCCTGTTCCTGTTCCTGTTCCTGTTCCTGTTCCTGTTCCTGTTCCTGTTCCTGTTCCTGTTCCTGTTCCTGTTCAGATCAACAGGAGGGGATGTGGCCAAGACATTATGCTAATCTGTACCATTTTACATACTTCATGGGGGTGGGGGAAAGGGACTTTCTCACTTCTGCAAGGAAGGGCATTACTTCAAGGAGGAGAAAGTGTTGGGGGCAAAATTGTAGGTATTGTCATGGACATTCCATGTAAATAATATTTTTGTCTTAAACTTTTGTTATTAATAGTGTTGCTATTAATGTTCATTTTCTTATCTCCTTTCTGTGTCCATTATATTGTTCTTATCTCAGCCCATGATCTTTGCCTTTTGTGTCTGCAATTCTCCTCTCTGAGCACCTGTGAGTAGATGACAGGGAGGAGAAGTAAATCAATAGAGTGGTTTTGGAGTCTCAGGGGGAGGGAAAATAAATTGGGGAGTATAACTCCTAAACCACGTAAAATTTCTGAAAGAAATGAGTTTATCTTGCATTATGAAGTCTACATGTATGCATGTACATATACACACACATAAACACACATATATTTTGTGATCATACTCACACAGTACTTTGATCAGCTATCTTAAAATTACAATTTTGTTCACCCTCTTTGGAAGGAAAACAAACCAATTCCACCTCCTATCCTAAGCACACATAGTCCATCTCAGGTGCACACCTAATTGTTTTCTGTCGAAGACCACAGAGAGAGTTAGTATGTTAAGTTAAGTTGAATTATGACCCCTGTGATGGTTTGACTCTGGCTAGGTGCCAGGTGCCCACCAAGCTGCCCTATAGCTCCCTCCCCCAGAGGGACAGGGGAAAGGACAGGATGAATCATGGGGTCAAGATAAGGCAGTTTTTATTGAAACAATAGAGAGGCAAAAGCAGGGTCAGTACGCACATAAGCAAAAGAAGGAAAGTCAGTCTCTACTTCCCATCAGCAAGCGATGTTCAGGCACTTCCTGGGAAGCAGGGCCTCAGCACGTGTAGTGGTTCCGTTGGAAGGCAGACATTAAAGAATGACCCCCCCCTTCCTCCTTTCTCTCTCGGCTTTTATATCTGAGCTGATGTCATATGGTATGGGATATCCCTCTGGTTCCTTTGGGTCAGCTGGCTTGCTTGTTTTCCCTCCCAAGGTCTTGCCCACTCCCTGCCCCTTGATGGGGGAGAATGTTAGAGGGACAGTGCTTCTCAGCAGTAGCCAAAACACTGCTGTGTTATCAACTGAAGCACAGCACTGGCAGGGCTGCTGAACTCTACCTCAGTTAGAACCAATACACCCCAAACCAAAGATCACCTCCCCACTGTTTGAAACCCCTTCAGGTCCAAGGTTGAACCACTCTAGGGTCCTCAAAAGGTTGTATGCAACAGCATCCATGCAAAGACCTGTGATTTTCTTTATGCTTTTTATCTTACTCACTTTAGCATTGGCCTTTTGAACCAAGTGTTTATTATTGCATATGTAGAAGAATAAAAAGGTTATGGAGGTACCAGAAACACTGAGCTTCTGCAAAGTTTTTTGGTATAAAAAAATCTCTTACCTGATCTTCGCAAACTGTGCAACAGTGAAATTGCTAATGCAGAGAGGTCTTCCTGATTCTCAGTTCCCAAGTGCTGCTTCCTATTTAGTAATGACTGCATCTCATTTACAAGCCTCAATCTTGTAAGGGATTTTTAAAGACAATATGCCAAATACCTTTGTTTTAAACTTTTTCCTATATATAGAACTAGGCAACCAAACTCATGCTCTGTCATTAACAAACTGTAAAGACAAAAATTAGTTCTGCCAGACTGCACTTAGCATTCCACACTCTTGACAGCATTGGTAAGTCCAAAATCTTGAGTTACACTTTTTTATGTGAAATAGATAAGCCAGATTGACTGAAATTCTGTGAAAAACATTTCTCCCTAACACATGCCAGGTTTCAAGCTGAAGCACAGTTTTACAGACTGGTTATAAATCTCTATAAAAGAGGTTTTAAACATGGAAATCCTGGCCTTCTTCAGGCTAGAAGAGCTGGTTTGACCTGCTATATTATGATCTTGAGTTAAAATGATGTTACTAGAGATAACACACAACAACACAGGCACATTAGTCAGAAATACAGAAGTTGTAAACTGATTTTATTTATTGAGAACTGAATTATGAGAAATGGCAATACTGCTTTATACTCAAATTGCAACTTATATTGTAATTATTAAGCAGTTGAAGTCACTTTAAATAAAGTGCTACTGCCTGAATACAGCACAATAACCTTTTTTTCATTAAGGTTTCTCATTGTGTACTTTAAAAGTAACCTCTGTGAGAAATTCTGGCTGCTAAATTAAGTAAATAAATTAAGAGATTATAAAATATTGCCTCCTAAAACTTTTGGAAAATAATTATTCAATTAGAAGCCTTTCATATACAAAATAACTTAAAATTTATTCTTTCTGATTTGCTTTAGTATTTAGACTTTACAATATTTAGACTTTACAATAGATCAGTCATTAGCAATCAATAGAAACAGCTCTCTTCATTCATTGAAATGGATACAGTGAGGAGGATTTTAAAAGATTCACAGATCCAACTTGTAACTCTCTGAAAATATGCTTCAGCTTTGTCACAGTTACACAGTTTACTCTTCATTTACAATTCTTAGACATTCTTAAGTCCCCAAACCAATTGAACAACTCTGGAATCCTAAGCCAGGCCTAAGGGTGTAGTTCATTATGCTGATCCAGTAAAACTGACTGCCTTTGGAAGTATTTGGTCAGTTTGTGACCAGATGAAACAATCCTCTTGACGTGATTTTAACAGTAAGAACAACATACTTGCTACAGGTTTTAAAACTATAAAGCAGTCCATATATCTTTATTTTACCTCAAGGCTTACTCTCTGCTGATACTGATGTTGAAACAGCAGGCACCTCTGTCTGTTTCTCTTCAGCAATACACCCTTTTCACTTTTGATGCTGTTCTTCTGAATGGTTCTTAACCCCTTATGTTCAAGAATCTTCTCCTATCCTTACTTACTCTTAAATCACAAATATTTTCTGAAGGGTTATTTATCAGTTTAAACCATTTTTTTCTGTCAGCTTCCTATTAAACTTACACAATTTATTCACTCAATACACTATCTCAGTCACCAGCCTAACAGTATTTATAAATTAATGTCGCAAATATATTACAGTCAGCTTGATAAGCTAGTTTTTAAACATTGCAATTAAAATAAATAAAAAGTGCAATTTGTCAATGCTGCATTAGTACTAAGAGTTTTGTACAGTCAATCCTACCACTCAGACAACAAATGTTCCATTTTGAAATAAGAAAGACCAAGGACACAGAACATCACGCAAACAGAGACACTCTGGGTTTCTGGGTATTTAGTCTTCTTTTTCCTATTGTCTTCTTATTTGGAAACAGTCTTACCTAAGCTTCTAACTTTGTGGCTACAACAGGCTTTTCCCTTGATAAATTTATGACCTAATCACATTAATTCTCTTTCCTTGATAATGTTTCTGGAATTAAATTCCATAAGGGGAAAAGCTTCAGAAGATGACACTGAATATAACCCAGCAAACCAGTCCTCACTACATCATACTTTAATGCTGAGAACATTTTACTAACTTCCCTATTCACTCACAAGTTCAGGGCTACAGGTTTGAATTCTTGCTGGGAGAGCAGGGAACTAAGCTTCAGTATAGGGAAAGTCTATATATTGTAGGCTATCATAGCAGAAATGTTGAAAGACCATTTCAATCTTTTAAGAAAAAATGGCTTTTACTAGAATTTTTGCTAGATAGAAATCAGGTACTTTTTGGCAAAGATGGTTTCCAAATTAGAAAAAGAAGAAAGGGACAGTGGCCATAGTTCATAGTGCTGACTAAAAAACTTCAAGAAAAAAGAAAAAAGATACCATTCATTCTCAGTTTAGTTATTAGTTTGACAAAATGAATACTGGTAGCACTGGTACATGATCAGCATTAAAACCAAAGTAGAAGTTCCACATTATGTCAAAGTTCACTATTTCCTTAGCTACTGGCACAACAAATGTTACTGATACTGAGACAAATACTTTTGTCAAGTAGCTATGCTATTCCATGTCTGGAAAACAGCTGATCAAAATCTTTCTTGCACCCAAAACTTGTTACAGTGCTCCAGAAGTGATCTGACAGGTAGCACAGTGGAGGATAACTACTTTCCTGGATCTCCTAGTGCCAACCTGGGTGTTCTTGGTCTTTGTTGCCAGGGTACACTGCAGACTGATGCCAAGCTTTCCATCTACCAGTATCTCCCCAAGTCTTTCTCAGAAGTGCTGCACAAAAGCCCCAGCCTGTAACACTGTAGGAGTCCCTTCCTTCACAAGTGCTGGATTTGGTATTTATCCTTGCTGAATTTCAGGAAGTTCCTGTTGGCCCATTTGTCCAGCCTCCTACACCCTTCTAGATGGCTGTTATCAAGTGATCCTTCCGCTTTGGTGTCATCTGCAAACTTGATGAGGGTACACTCCATAAGCTGCTCCAGCTCAGCTTCCTGCAGTCTGAGTTGAGGTGCTTTATTCCCTTTCCTGACCAAGCCATATAGACTTAAATGATGAAGTTAAATATTTACAGTGAATAAACATTTGGGTTCTGTTACTTACAGCACCTTTTGGAAGACATTGTTTTGTTTTTTGTCTTCTTTAAAAACAGCTTAAAAAAAGCCCAAAAAGTAAAATCTGAGATGATGTCTCATTTAAGTACAAAAGCTCATTTTCTTATTTTTCTTTTCCCAGTTTCTACCAGCAGAATCAATACTCCTACTGTCACTTCAAATACCAAAGAAGCCATCTGCTTTCCAAATACAAGCAAACAAAGTAAAACCCAAGGTTTTTGAAAGCATAAATGAAACAACAAAGATAATAATTGCTCTGCATTTTTATAAAAGTAATGAGCATAATCCATCACATTTCAGGACACTTCTGTTATACAAAGCAGACAGAAATAATATTATGGAGGGACTGTCCTTGTGTTACATTCCAAGGAGACTTTATTCATTCATTAAATTCAAATTTTTCCAAGTTTAAAATTATCCTGAAAACTCATCACACCCTGTTCCTCTTTAATCAAACCAGTTACTTTTAATACATACCAATATACTCATATTTTTAAAAAGTATACCAAGGGGGCAATAATTTGAGGGTCATTTTAATAAAGGTGTTTGTCAGGTTTTAATAATGATTCTGATTGTGGCTGACTGATCTACTGAGGGCATGATAAACGCATATATATCCATCTAGAGTTTAACATTATTCAACCTACAATAATTCCAGCTCATTTCCAATGGCAGTAGCTACTGTTTCCATGACACACAAGCAAACTCATGACCTTGAAACTTCAATCCGTATTTGATGAACTATCTGAAGTCTGCTTAATTGTAATGACACTGTCTTTGCCAAGCATACATCATAACTTACATAAACTAAGTGTTGTTGCATGAAACATAAGCAGTATCTTTCACTGACTCCATTCTTCTGTCCTTAAAAACTGTGGCAAAGCAATTAACTCAAATGAGAGTGTAAGAGGTCTCAATCGTCAGTTATGAGTCTGAATATGATTTTAGTTTAATACATTTCTTGAGGTGTAGATGTACTATATCTCATTGCTTTACTGCCTCAGACTAGCTATTCAAGTAACTAAACAGAGAGTGTATATCCAGAAGCACATCAAATACCCCGATGTCGTTGTTATAAACTATTGCCATGGTCAGACAGTTTCAAACTGTTAGCCACATAAAATGAAGTGTGATAAATCACAATCTACCTAATAAATTCTGACTCAGCAGTCTTGGCTTGTGATTCGTAGGATTCCTGAACTAGTCCTACCAGACTTTAAAAAAAAAAAGAAAAAAAAAGAAAAAGAAAAAAAAGTCAACCAACCAACCAAAACTTCTTGGAAAATTAACAGATATTTACAAGGCATTTGTTTTTCAAAGAGGGAATAATATCCATTAGACAAAATGCATTCAGTGGAATTTATATAATTTTCCACAGAGGCTTTAGAATTCTTAGCCTCTACTCTTTCTTGAACTCAGATGTGTCCTTGATCTACTTTTAAAGTGATTATGATTTTTCTGGAGTAGAACTTGCTATGTCAATTTACTGGAAGAAATGGTCCTTCTGTTTCCCCATGAGATTTCTACACCTTATAGCAATTTGTCCCCCAACTTATTTTGAACTCTCTCATATTCTTCTACTACATTATTACTGATTTGAGTTTCACATTTCATGAAGAACCACTCACTTTTTCTTGTAGAAACTTATTTCTTTAGAGTCCTTTCGTAACTGTGCTCTCCTGCTACATGCAGTGTTTCTTCTTCTCAAAGAAAAAGAGTAGAAAAATTTTTGGTCTTCAGTTGATAAACTTTGGATTGTCATCACACAAGAATTTTTTTTTGCCTTCTCTACTGGTGGCATTCTGCTCAGTCACTATTTTACCTTATAACTTACATCATCCTGAAATGCATTTATTTCAGAGTTTGAAACCACGCTGTCTCTTTTACTTTGCTCAAACTGATCATTAGATTGTTACTAGAACATACTTTCAAAATTGTTTTAATTTTTTATTCACCAGAAATTGAGGTCATAAGTACATTCATTGATGGTGCACAAAGACAAATGACCATGTCCTTAACAAACTCAATTATTTCATTTTCATAGTTTGAATCTTGTAAAAGCAGGAACTGTGGTTTCAGTCATGGATAGCAGTAAAAAAATATAATTTTCTCTGCTTAGCTAAGTATCTAAAAAAGGCATTTCAAATCAATTGAACAATGGGAAAAGGTTTTAGTTGTTCCCACTGGATCAGCTGTATATTTTTCTTGATTTTTCATTTCCCTTACTAAAAATGTAAGTCTCATGGCACTTCTGAGCCACTCATGAGAATATCTCTTTTTTCCATAGGTGACCCATGTGCTTTCTTAATCTAAGATCTGGAACCAGTTGCAATTATGGTTTATGATATTGAAGGCCAATTGTGATTAATGAATGGGCAACCAATCAACCTTTGCATCCTAGTCAGAATGCAAGGAACTGAGGGAAGCAGACAAGCAGTTGAGAGAGCGGGAACAGAGAAGGAGGGGATCCTCGTCTGCCTCACTCACCAATCAACAGAAAATTCAGGTTAGATCCTGATCCCAGGTGCAGCTTTCCCAGCTTGAAAACAGCATCCACCACCTGTTCCAGACACTTTCAGGTTCTGTAAACCCAGTATAGCAGAAAAAGATTGAAGATGGACACTACTCTGATCCCTTCATGACATTAGTTTAAATTTTATAGAAGGAAGGAGTTTTGAAAGCCAGAGAGCAGAGTCACAAAGTCCAATAGTACTTCAGGCTTGGAGGAGAACAATTAATTACTTTCTAAAATTTACACTTTGCAATTGCAATATAACACTCAAGTAAAGTCAGCAACATTACTGTCACAGCCAAGAGGAATTTTTAGCAGGAAAATGTTGCAGAAGATAATGAAAGAACTGTTAGCCTAAATGCAAATGACACACAGCTTAATTTTCAGCAATGTCTGTGCACAAACTGGAGTAATGCTACTATAGCATATTACTACCGAATAGTATAAAATAATACAAGTCCAATGTTTGGAACGCAAACAAGTAAAACACAGATCTGATTACAGTCAGTGAATCTGTGTTCAAAGACAGAGCACCTCTGGATACATCTAAGCTAGTATTAGACACTCTACTGAGGCACCTAATTTAGATATACAGCTGTCCCTAGTATTCTCTGTTGGTTGCTGAGGAGATGTGAATGTCTTGAGAGGGCACTTAAAAACTCCTGAGATTTACTTTCCTTTCAGAACACCCATTTCTTTGAAATGGAAGTAGAAACAGCCTTGGGCAAGTGAGCTCCTAATTTCATCATTATGATTGTCTGCCTAAAATAGGGAGATCTAATAATGCTGTTCCTGGGTGGCTGCTCGAGGCCACTCAGCGTTAGTCTGGGAGTGACCCTGGTTTCCTGGGGGCTGCGGCTCGCAGCTTCCCTAGAAGCAGGGCGTCCTCCGGCAGCTTCATTTAGTGCTGGCTCCTCTCGGGAGAGCAAGCCCTGGCCTGATGTTACGGGCGCAAGCAAGAATAAAGGCTAGAGAGAAGGGCTCTGGTGTGATTTCCGTCTCTTTTATTTCCCGGGGAGAGGCAGCAGGGAAGGCAGGAGAGAGTCTGTCCGAAGGAGAGGCAGCAGGGAAGGCAGGAGCGGGTCCGGAGTCCTAGAGAGGCGGCGCAGGGAGGTCCGGTGTCCGGGAGCGGCGGCGTAGGGTCGGGGAGGGGCGGTGCAGAGATCGGGAAGAGCTGAAGTCTTCAGGGACCAGGCCGCGAGCATGGGAAAAGCAAGGGATTTCTGTAGCGGTGCCTCTGGGTGTGGGTTGTGACTGGGCCTGTTCCCGCGGTACTGGCCCTTCCCTCCCTGCACGGCAGCTGGGATGGCACAGCCCCGGCTTGGCAGGGGCGGCAGGGGCTGTCCCCGCCCAGGAGAACAGATCATTTTTTCCCATGCCGGGTGCGGACAGACGAATCACTGGCCGGCGCCCCTGTCAATCATTGTAGTCTTCCGTAGTGATTGGCTCTCCCAACTGCCCTCCCCTCGCCTCCGTCTTAAAACACCCTGACCTCCATTTAGATTTTGTCTTTACCACACTCCATGGCTCCAGTGAATAAAATCCTGCTGGCAATAAGCGGAAAAGAACCCTTTCTCGTCTCTTTACTTCCCTGCCTAAATTAAACCACTGTGCGTGAGCTAAGCCTAGATTTTGCGGGAGTTCTGATGCCGGCTCGCCTCCAGATCAGAGTCTAGATGCAGCCAAAGTCGCTTCATTTAGGAAAACGAGACCAACGCAAACGGTTCCAAGTTACTCACTCTCTCTACTCGCAGCAGATTTATCGGGATACAAGCAGAGGAGCGTAACCAGTTGGGGTACACGGATTTACATGGAACCAATGGGGAACTGAACAGCCATGAAGCTTCCAGAACATAACCTTACACAGAACATGAAGTAATGCCTTAATTAACCAATAAAGTGAAACATGTAAACAATGCTGGTGGTGAGCCAGAAAGCTCACACTGAAAATGGAGGGAGTGTGACTCAGATGGTGGCAGCCTCGGGCTGAGTCCACCAGTCTTAAGCCTGTGGGGCTGTGACTTTTGCCACATACACTGCCACAATCTAAAATCAGTCAAGGACTGTATTTGTTAAAATATTGTTGATGTAACTTGGGGAGGGGGAGAGGAAGCAATTTATACTGCATTGTATTATGCATAGTCTTCTATTCTTGAATGGTCTTTTGAGCAATCAAAGGAATCAATATTCAATAATATTCAAAATCCAATATAATCAAAATAACCAATCAAAATAATTAAGGAAGGAAACAAAAAATTCTTTCTACATAATGGTGTAATTCTCATCAATATGGTAAGAATGTCTTCTACTGTGTTGAAAGTGTAAGCTAAATAAATTTATATAAAATTGAGGAAAAAATAGGATGCCTACAATAGGTGGTCTAAACAGAAGAGAAAAGATTGATTTTCAACTTTTACAAAAAACATAAAAATTTGCCAGTTATGTCAATAAAAAGGAACTACTTCTAAGTCTTAAAAAGGGAACATTTTTAAGTGATTGAAAGACAAAAAAACCTGTGTTCAATATAGTTGTAAATAGTAAAATTGTTAGAAAAACGGAACAGATTTTTTGCACATTTGTACCTTCAGACTGCTTATTATGCTATATTCAGTAATGCCAATAAAAATTGAAGAATACAATTTTGTTATGATCCTGTGGAGAAAAGATTTAAAACTTCTCAAAAGGTAAATAACAGTCCTCACATTTCTTTGGCCATTAGATTTACCTTATGGAATTGGAGGGATGGTAAATGTTACTCCCTGTATTTGTTCCACTCAAAACAATTTGCAAACAACTGACAAAGGCAGTGCTAAGATCCACAGAGAAGTGATTTTGCTCTACTGAGAAACACTGAGACTTTAACAGAACTGTACAAAATGACTGCAGGTGGAAGGCATCCCTGGAGGTCATCTGGTCCAACCCCACTCTGATCATGGAGGGTCACCTAGATCCAGTTACCCATCACTTTTGAATAGCCAGATGGCTTTTCGAAAACCAGATGTCTTTTGAGTATCTCTAAGGATGGAGACATCAAAAATTCCATGGGCAACTTGTCAGTGCTTGGTCACACTCAGAGTTAAAACTTGTTTCCTGGTGGTCAGATAAAACCTTGAGAGATTAGTTTGTACCTGTTACCTCTTGTGGCAGATACAATCTCTTAAACATTAAACAAAAATCAGCAAGATGTGTCCAGAACAATATTATATATATATATATATATATATATACACGTANATATGTGATTGGTTCCTAAAGACTAACTGGAGAGGAAATATAGGCTATTATTAGCATAAGTAGTTTCAGGAAAAGGCAAATTAGATTTAATATTGTATTAGTATTAGTAGGACAGTGAAAAGTAAAATTAGACAAGGTTATCAGTGCACTAGAAGAACTATTCCCGTGTAATATTTCTGAAAATACAAATTTTATCAAACCAAGTCATATTTAAATCAATTAGATGGTGATAAAGACTTACAGAAATATATTTTTAAAGTAATATTTAATTTATGGAATTAAAACAAGAAGGACAAGCCAGAGATTTTAAATCCTTACCCAAAGTGGACAGTATCACTTTGAAATCTGCAACACAGTTTATCACACATGTCAGAAATGCAGAACAAAGGAAGCACATAAAGCACACACAGAAAAGAGAAAAATTGTACCTTGGAGAATAGACCTGAGAGACAGAAAATTGTTCCTCTTGGATGGGAAAAAAGCAATTGATAAAGCTTAGACTAAAATTTTCACTTCCTTAAACTAACTTTTCTAGAAGATAGTAAGATTTGCAGGTAATCAGTACTGTCAAATCCATTTCACCAGGTATGGCATAACCATCAAGATAACATTCGACAGTAGGATATAATGTCCTGAACATTAATTGTAAGAGTTGTGTTTTAAACACAACATAGTGACAGAACACCAGAGCATGGATAAAAAATCAAAGAGAAGAGCAGATTTGAAAAGGAGAAGAGCATAACTCAGATGCATATTTAAGATTACAATACCCTGAAAGAGCTCTGATAGGAATGAGTTGCCACCTTCTGAAAATGTGTTCACTGTAAAATAAACAATACCATCCTTTTAGAAATGGTGGACAGAGTTGCAGAGCCCTGCTTCACAGATTAGGGTATGTGGGAATTACCACCAACTCCTGAAATTATATATGTTATAGATAGCCAATATTGGGATTGACTTTCATATACTTAAATTGTTAATTAAAATAGTAGTTAACTGCTATTTGTAATGAGTTATAGTATTGTCCTATTATAATTGTTGTTTGTTAATGTTGTTCTCTTTTAATTGTTTCAATGGATTTAATAGGAACAAGATGGCTGCCAGAGACAGAAGGCAACCTTCCAGAACTTTCCCTACACAGTGTCAATCAAGGCATCAATCAAGCCAGACCCCAGCTAATTTAACAACTGGGGATGCTCCCTGTGGGCAGGATTGAGCCAGACCACCCTGAACAGATGTAGCAAGAGTTGGTTCAGTAGCACCAAGACCCAGGATTAAAGGAATGTAACAATGCTCTCGACTGACACTGGAGGGGGATAAAAGCAGCTGCACAGGCTCTGGAAGGCTTGCCTCTGGTGAGAGCAGCCATGCACCCAGTGCTGCATTTGATATTGCGAGCATCGCCTACTTTTAATTTTTATTTTTATTAATAAACAGTTAATTTTTTCATAAGTGAAGCATTGTTCTTCACATATAAATGTTTTCAATGGAAAGCCACAGATCCAGATTTGAGACTAGAATCATAGAATTGTTTGGGTTGAAAGATACCTTTAAATGTTATGTCATCCAATACCCTTGCCGGGGACACAGACACCTTTCACTAGACAAGGTTGCTCAAAGCTCTGTGCGTCTTGACCTTGAACACTTCCAGGGAAGTACCATCTACAAATTCTCTTGGCAACTGTTTCAGTGTCTCACCATGCTCATTATAGCAAATATGGTCCTATGTCTTNCACATATAAATGTTTTCAATGGAAAGCCACAGATCCAGATTTGAGACTAGAATCATAGAATTGTTTGGGTTGAAAGATACCTTTAAATGTTATGTCATCCAATACCCTTGCCGGGGACACAGACACCTTTCACTAGACAAGGTTGCTCAAAGCTCTGTGCGTCTTGACCTTGAACACTTCCAGGGAAGTACCATCTACAAATTCTCTTGGCAACTGTTTCAGTGTCTCACCATGCTCATTATAGCAAATATGGTCCTATGTCTTGTCTAAATCTACCCTCTTTTAGTTTAAAACCATTACCTCTTGTCCTATCCCTACAGGCCATGGAAAAAAAGTCCTCCTCTTTCCTTTAAGTCCCCTTTATATTTTGAAAGACTGCTATAAGATCTGTCCATAATCACCTCCCTGGTTTTTATGTTTCAACATGTCTTTCAAAGGATCTGTTCCACTATCTTACCATGCAGAGAGTGGTAAGTTTCAAATACTATGCAGTTTATAGAATATCACTTAGTTCTCACGTATGACAGCACCTAATGTAAATAATTGAAAAAGGCCATACAAGCTACTTACACTGAATAACAAAACAGAAACCTCTGTAAAATGTGAAGGGATTCCACTGACAGATTTATGCTTCATCTGTTTCTTTGTAATATTAATTTGTAGTTTTACCTGGATGCTCTATTCTGTGACAGCATAGTCATTCTCTATTTGCAGAAGAATAAAGTCTTGTATTATCTAGGTGCAGAAGAAATTCAACTAAAAGTTGCTACAGTGCAGTATAATTGTGGAATGGGTGATTTTTTTTTGGTAGCTTCAGAAGTGCTCTAAAAGTTTATGTATTCCATGTGATTAGGAGTCTTGAGTGATGGCTTCTGTTTTTGTGCTTCATCAATGCTTGGCTGAACTTAAAAGTTTCAGAATGTTCAGTGCAACATTCAAAAGTAGCTTTGATGCAGTTTTGGATCAGAAGCTTTGATGCTTGACTGTCAGCAGAAGATTCAAAGTTAAGTCATTATCATAAAACTTCAATAAAAAACCTTTAACAAAAAAAAACCCTTAAAACTTTATATGTATATATATACACACATGCATATATATATTTACAAACTTTACTATATTTTACTATATGTGTATGTATACATTCTAGTGAATGAATTGTGTTTCTTGATATAAAGAAATTATGTATGACAAATAAATATGAATACAAATAGGAGCATACACACACACACACACACACACACACATATGCATGTGTGAATCTGAGCCTGTATAGATAATCTTTCACACAATGACTACTATGTAATGTGAAAATGTTCATCAGCTTTGATAATGGTACATTTTCTTACAACATAGGTCTGAAAATTATCCGTAAAATAAAAATCTTTTGGTCTTAATCTTACTCTTCATTGAGAGAAAATGATACATTCAGTATTGATTGGGCATAGAGGTTTTTAAGTAACATAATGTTAACAAAATAACCTCTAATAATCGTTTAATTTTAGTAATTACTGATGATTTTATTTATGAAAATACCATTCCAAATAATGTGGTGTCTCTGTCATTGAGATTATTCTGGAAGTCTCTTCAATATAGTGATGCTTGAATGACAGGACCAAGTAGCACTCCTGCCAAAATAAATAGCCTATTTGGAGAACATACAAAGAGTTGAAAATTGTCGTCATACCCTAAAGTATAAACCAAGAAAATGAGGATGGATTTCCTGAATGAAATGTTACAGTTAATGGCTAGCATTGTACCTAAGTAGCTTTCTTTTATTAGTCAACATCCTCTTAACAATCCTATGCCCTTCAAATTCAATTATAGGTTATTGAGCTCCAGTTACTTGATGTCTGGACATTTTTAAAGTTGATCTGGGAGGAACAGATGAAAGCAAATGCAGCAAATGGTTTGGGGCAGAATCCATTTTAAAAGTATGCGTTCTTCAGATAGCTCTAATTACTGTAACAGCATAATTCTTGTGCACTCCCTATGATCTCTTCCAGATCTTGGTTGTTCGAGAGTAATGACAACTTCTGCGGTCACTTGGAAGACATCCATCTATTCACAATGCTGACCAAGACTTACTTGCATTTTATCATGTTTTCTCATCAAAAGTTGCAAAGTCAGTTTTAAAACAAGAACAGATACTGTAATGGATTTGTAACTGTGTCCCATTGATGAGACCAAAAACTTATGCTAAAGCCTGAGTTTTCAAAGTATTCCTTAAGCCTTCTAAAATGAGAGACTTACTCTACCAATTACTGGTAATATTTATTTGTTTATCTGAAATAAGATGGAAGAATTTCTAATTAACAAACTGAGGTATAACTTCTTGAGTAAGAAATTAATCTCTTGCTGTTGCTGAAACATATACTGGTTTTATGCTGAGCCGGAACATCAATGGGAATTCTTTTTCTGACAATTTCTAAGAAAAAACTGGATGATGATGTTTTGCTTGAGCCAGAGAAACAAAAGCATATTAAAAATTCCACAATGTATCTATTTCTTCTAGGTAGTCATGTAGCTGAGTGTGATATTTACCTTCCAATGAGTATTTTAGCAAAAGAACAAATTATATTTGGGTTTGAAAAAAAACTATGGTTCAGAAACTCACTGCTACAACCCATCCTTAAGGGATATCACCTTATATCTTCAAACACTTCATATACTTTTGTGTATATGATGCTTGTATTTAATTTCAGATATTGATTTTGTGTCATTATCTGACCTAGTTGATGACAGGGAGAAGATCATGTGTATCCTTGACTAGAGTTTATCAGGGACCAAACCTTTTATATGGGTCTAGGACACACATAGCAACCCTACTATTATTTTGGCAAGTTCTCAGATATTAGAGTGTCCAAATTATTTATGTAGTGTCTAATGCAAACCTTTAAATATTTTGTCTTTTACAATGTATTTATTGATACTTATAGAATATTTTTAAACAACATTAACATGTTTATAAAATTCTTAAAGACAGCCCAAATAATCTTACTATGGATACTATTCAAATGTTAATTGTAAACATTTTCCTGGAAAATTGGTTTACCCTTTTTGCCTGAATATTATTTCCCTAAAATAATATACCAATTTATGTCGTGCTGACCACAAGCTGCCCAGTGGCTGGGCAGGCGACAAGGTTTGGTGTTCCAGCAGCAGGCAAACCAAAGTCCTGTCAGCAGCTGTCAGTGCTGCCTGCAAGTAGCTCAGGGTAAGGCTGGCTGCAGCAAGGTTGTTGCTAAGCAACAAGGTGAGGGTAAAGGAAGAAAGAGGGACCTTCTCTTTGCCTGCAATCCCAACTTTATTCCAGCCC
>VZRZ01002148.1:463057-495501 GCA_013398175.1 Climacteris rufus | reverse complement strand
AAAAGCAAGAGAGCAGCCTCTCCTCTCCCCTTGTCCGACGAGAGTGAGTGCCTCTCCCAATGGCCGGCTCGGCTCTTCCCTTACCTGCCTTCGCCCAAGCACACCCTTTGTCTCCCACAAAAAAGTTAATAGCCCCCATATCACCCAGTCATTTGTTGCTTAGTAACAGTGATGGAAGGAAAAAAAATTCCAAGGCATCCCCGAACCTCCGACACCTTAGAAAATGTTTAGTCCTTTTTTTGGTGTGTGTGGGTGTGTGTGCGTGAATGGCCCTGACTGGTTTGGGACTGTTAACAGCTCTGAAATAACCAAGTAAACAAACCTCGCCCCCCCACCCCATGTTAAAATGGAGCTGGGAACATAAAAAGGAACAGAAATAAATTGCCTTGAAGGCACTGAACTGAAAAGAGCCTTGTTGAGACCCAATGTAATGGGGGTACACAGAAACAAACTCAGACTCAGATAACAAATGCAAACAAAATCTATTTTGTAATAAAGACCAATGGTCAAAAATAGCAAACAGTGGGGGTAACTACAACATCGCTCCAATGACATTTAACCCCACCAGGGATATTTTCATTACATGGACAAGAACAGTGACCCAAACATTTGCACACACTCAGAAGGCCTCTCTCTCAAGGGTACAAAGAAGATAGTTTCAGTCCCCTGAAAGGGCCGAAGGACCAGTCACAGATATCCAGTAAAAAAAAGTCCCTCAACCAGGGAAGGAGAAAGTACTCAGTCTTGGGAAGTCTCTGTGGGTGCCATCCAAGACCCAAGCAGAGGCTTCCTGTCACAGATCCACTGCTCTGAGGAAGACTACAAAAAGGGGAACAGTGACAGGGGGGTGTGCTCCTGCCAGACCTAATTCTGTGTCTATTCTATAAACATTTAACTATGTCTTTAATTTATGTCTTGTATCCTTAAATATATCTAAGATGCATGTATACAACCAGAATTCTTTTGGAGTTAAGGAAATGCTCAAGTGTTTTGCTGAATTGAGACCTAAAGAAAGAGAAAACTTTATTTTCCATGTAAATCCATATAAGTAAAGGGAGACAACTCCTATTGGGTGGAATTAATAAGGGTAAATTCAACCCCGTTTTTCCTTTGATGTGCTTTGATGTCCTTTGATGTCCTTTGATGTCCTTTGATGTCCTTGTGTCCACAGTTTATTGTTCTGGGCACAGATGTCCTTTCAGGAAGACTATTATATATTTTAACAAACTCACCTTGCAGTATTACATTCCCGTCGGTTCCACTTTCTGTCCCTGAGCACTCCTTCCAGACACTCATTGTTTCAGGCTGCCAATAGTTCTGATTCACTCAAGTCTACCACTGTCCCAGTAAATCAATTCCTTAACCAATTTCTCAGGACTATACGGCAATGAGAAGTAGCTTTTAATTCTCATTTAATACCTGTCCTTGCTGCCATCATCCTTCCCACCTACCACTGAATGGGAGACTCTGGAGCCAGTGTCAAGGCTTAGCAGGGCTGTGCCAAAATCATCATGCAGGAGTCACAGGATAATTCTTAATTCAACGGCCATGTTAGAAAGAGTACAATGAAAGCAACAATCCTGGAATCAATAAGAAGGCCTGTAGTAACAGAGATGTATGATAAGAAGAGTAGTTGGATGGGTCAAGAAGCAGCCTGGAACTAGTAGAAAAAAGAAACCATCAAACACAACATTAAAAGGACTTTTCCAGCCACCTGCGGTAGAAGGACAGAGCAAATGGAAAAAGAAAGTTAAAAGAGAGAGTTTGAGAGGAAAAGCAAATGAAGACAGGCAGGAAAATGCATTTCCGAAAGGTATTAGGTTTGGGTTTGTGGGTTTGACTTTTTTGTTTTGGTTTGTTTGTTGTCTTCTTTGAAGGATCATTGAAATATTTTGTATGCATACAAGTGAATTATATTTCGCTTTGATAATTCTCTGAAACATAATATATATGTATATAACCTAAAATCCATCAGGCTGTGTATCCTTCCTAGCCAAAAGCAGAGGAAAAGGCAACCTCCTTTGAATACATTGGCATACAAACCTCGTTAAAGCATCTGAACTCATACCTCAACCACAATCTCAGGGCACCTCTTCTCATGGATGAGAAGGTTCCCTATTCTTTAGGGAAATTTAACTGCTTTCCTAGTAAAGATTACCATTTCCCAGGTCCAGTCAGTTGCTAGTGTGCAGAATGTTTTAACTTCTGTGGTGTGTGCAGCTGTTGATCTGAAATATCTTTTCTAAATAAGGAAAGCAGCACGTTGGCATCGAGGAGGTGATTTTCTTGTAGAAGACAGATGGAAAGAGACAGTAAAAGATTCATAATATAAACCTATAAAGTCTAATTCCTTCCTTTTGTCACTTGTATATGTAAATAATTTGGAAATAAATTTTGATATAAATTCAAGGTAATTTTGAGTCTATATTGTCAGCATGCATCATTACTAGTTGTTGCTCATAGTGCAACTAAAATCTAATACTACATATTTCTGCAGAGTTTCTGCAAATCATAATCATACACTGGCTTATTTTTTTTAAATTAAAAAATCATATGGTTTGAAGGGTTTCAAAGATAGCTCAACCAGGAAAGTTACAAACTTCACTTTAAACCTGATATTTTAATATTTTAAAAACCAAGCTCTTAAGCAGAACTTGAGTCAGATAATAAATAGCATTAGTCAGATTTAGTGTGGATGGTAATTAATAGTGGCCATGCTGCATATTATACAGTAAATAAGTTCTATGCCCTATACACCACTTAGAGACTTCATTTATAACATTCCAAAGGAGAAAAAAAAAAAAAGAAACAAAAGGAGAGACAGAAGCACACAAACCTAGAATATCTCACACAGTATTTGTCTGAAGTATTGTAGACATGACTTCTGGCTTTATGTTTTCATTTAACCACATTAATTGCAGGCAATGTTAATTTTAAACCCCTGTATGAATGTTGCAGGACAAGCACAAATATTTAACAAAATCCTCAGCTTTTCCTGTGGCACTGTTCAAAAAAAATCTCAGCAATGGAACAATGCCTACAAGCAATTCAGGGGTACCATCTGCTGTATCTTACCTGTGCTTTTGAGGACTGTCAATGCAATGAATAAACATGGAGAAGCCCATCACCTAGAAAAGTTAGCAACTTCTTAGCTTCACATCGTGTATGTTGACACTGTCATGTGAGCAGAAAGGAGAAAAAAATTGCCAAGGAATTGTAAATCTTGTTTTTCAGTACCATAGATACTACCTGTGTTGAACTTACTCTAATACACAGAATATTAAAGACATATAATTACTAATAATCATGTCATGACTTCCATGAAAGAGGAGTTCATTCAAGATTCTCAGGTTTTTGTGGTTCAATTGTTATACATGGAAGATAGCATTATATGGGATTTTAATTCCTTGTCAAAAGCCCTAATAACAGGGTCCAAAATAGTTAAAAAACTTATCCATGTTCTCTTAATATCTGATAAAACTGTAAAAGGTT
This sequence comes from Climacteris rufus, assembly GCA_013398175.1. Classification (NCBI taxonomy): domain Eukaryota; kingdom Metazoa; phylum Chordata; class Aves; order Passeriformes; family Climacteridae; genus Climacteris; species Climacteris rufus. The sequence continues at coordinate 492,009 of VZRZ01002148.1, read as the reverse complement.
TTTTAGTTTATAAATTGTGTTCTAGAATTTTTTTCTGCTACTGTCTAATAAGAATACTATAAACATTACCAGTGTTCCATTTGCTGGATTAGTTTAATTCAGCTGAAGGTAAACAATTACATTCAGTTAAAACTCACATTCTTTTAAGAATTCAGGCTGTATTAACATGGAATAAGGCATTTCAGATTAAATGACAATTTTAATCAATCTTGATGGCAGATTACTCTTAGTAGCTTCCTGCTTGGAATCTGATCTATTGTTTTTTAATTCACAGGCTTCTGTGCAGACAGCAGCATATTTACATAGTAAATAAATCCATTGCAGTCTTGGACCTTGGATCTTTCAAGTATAAAAGATTGATTAAGGTGTGGTAGCGACTAGAAGCCTACATTGGAGATAAACACACTTTGCTAGAGATACAGTTATAAAACAGTGAGCTCACACTCCCCTACAGATTTCTAATCTTCTATTATGAGAGATCCAGAACAACATGTAGAAAAATATAAAGTGGCTTCATATGGGAAAACAACAGTAATGCATAACTTGCTGAAAATATCTCCAAATGGAAAATCCACCCTGGTAAATTTGTTTGTTCTTCTCCTCTCCCCAACCTGACCCTCCACCTCCGTTTTTTTGGTTTTTTTTTTGAAAGGGGTTTGGCACATTTCTCAGATTATTTCTATTACAGAAAGAGAGAAAAATGAAACTATAGTAGTTGTTGTTACATAGAAGAATAAATAAATGGCTTTTAAAGCTTAAGTTAATGAAGGATCCTCAAGACTCAAAACAGACATAGAAAAGGGGGACAGCTTCAGAAAGTAATGCCACATTTTAGCGTTTTTGGCAATACCCTACTGATACCGGGATAAGACCTGGTCCCTGATGATTTCTTGGTGATTTCTACCAATGAGGTACCCTCCCCCTTACCTAACTTTTGTCTTGTCTGAGAAACAGTGATAAAAATACTGCCTTGCAACCAAAAGGAACTATAATCCACCTTGTATTTCCTAAAGTCCAAGAATTAGTTTGTGATAATACACTTCATCACTTTCTTATTATTATGGAATGTGTATGACATTTAGATTCCCTTTGCTTTAGCAATATATTCTGAAGACTGTTAATTAGTCAAGCTTAATTAATTATCCAAATACAAAATATTTACTGCACTCAAGAATTTTATGCCTATTAGAGTCTTCCAAAACTGCCCAACAATAACAAAAAAAATCTGAAATACTTTCTTAATGGTGTACAATATCCTTTAAGGGGACCCCACAGCTCTGAATACTAAATTCAGAGGACTGACTCCAGCCTTTGGGCAACATTTACAGCAGGTTGCATAGTAACAAGGAAAACTTGACCATTTGTATTCAATGTTGGCCATGAAAGCCAACATTTTTCTGGATTCAGCATCTCATTAGTATTAAATAAGCATTAAAGAAAAATAAGAAAACTATTTACTTTAGCTGTGCTTACTCAAACTAACATAAAGATTGTCAAAAGGCACAAACTGGTCAAAATGGAGTGATCCTGAAAGAGATAAAATTGCAGATGACAAGATAGTGGATAATAATTTTCTCTGATAGTCTGAAAAAATAATAGAAATTATGACCCTGGAAAAAGATTTAAGACCAGAATCATGACCCATTTCTCACTGACTGGTAGCTAACTGAGTTGCAGCTTAACAATATGTACTGCTCAATCTTTTTCTTGAAGCTGATCTGGTACCTGACACTATGTCGGTGCATATGTACATAGAAACCTTTCATTATAGGTAGAACAAAACACTGGCATCCTGAAATTAAGCAATCTTCCTGCTGAGTTGTGAGAAAAGTAATCTAGCAAAGGTTCTCAAAGCATGCCTGACAGTTCCTGATACCTTGATAGGAAGTTCCTAAAAAGTGATAGAAACAGTTATTCTCCCTGAAAACTGTCTGACAGTGAGGTTTATGTCCCTTCTCCCATAGTCCTATGCTTTGTAGAATCATGTGTGTTGTGGGAGACACAGATCTAATTGATTTCAAAAGGAAGATCAAATCCCAAACCCCACTTATATTATTTAGCAAGAAAGCAATAGGCTGCTTCTGGAAAGGAAGGCAAACATAGTTTCAACATCTTCTACTATGCATAAAAGAATTCTGAATTAATTGACAGAGAAGAGATTGAGAAGAAGCATAACTGAATGTCTAGAGCAGCTTCTTGAAAGAGAAAGTCAACCAAACTACAAAGGGCTTCTATTGAAATCCCCAAACAGATTCTAGAAATCTCCAGTCCCATTTCTTGGCAAAGTTAGCCAAGTATTAACAATTAACTCAAAAAAGTGATTTCCTGGCTGGGTTTGGAATTTTTTTTTTTGTTTGCTTGGTGAGGAAAGGCAATGGAGTCAATCCTGACCCTGCAAAATATCTGAACATTGGAGAAGGCAGACCCAGCCATATTCTCAGTATTTCCTATTCGTCATGATTAAACAAGCTATTTACCATTTTTCCTCCACCTTCTGAAGACTTTCTGGTTTGATCCCTAACATAGGCACTTACCTCTCTATTCTGCATTCTATAGTAGACCCAAAGCACTTTATTTTTGAGATTTCATGTGAACTAATATCATTGCAATTGGACCACTGTGATTCCAAATATTCTACCAGTTTTTCTTTTGTCTTATTCTTCTTGTTTCTAAACAAACTTGAAAACAATGAGATAAAGGTAATCCAGATACACAATGAGATATCACTAAGCTACATAGAAAGCTGGTGTAAAAAGACTTTCCTATAATTTCATTTATTATATTTAGGCTTGTGTATATACTTGCAGCCTATAAGTGAAAAAATACATAACCCATTTATTCTGTCCTTCTCAACAGATTTAGCAGTGTTATACTCAGCTCAATAGCCCACGTAGCCCTGCAGCATTCAGACTGACCCAATTCAGACTATCACTAGTTGTAGTGAGCAGCAATTCCTCTGCTGTTCTTCAGCTGTAGACAGCAACCAAACAGTAAAAATATCTGAGAAAAACAGTTCCATTTTTTGTATTGGTGTCTTGAATATGTCACGGCTGACAGAACAGGAGCACTATCAAATGGTGGCCAAATTCCTACTCTACCTTAAGAAGGAGAAAAAAATAGTGAAAGTTCACTTAGTAATCTCATAATCAGAAGCATTACAGCATGATCATGTCAACAGAGGCATGAGAAAAGTCATGACATACCCCTTCCCTGTCTGCTCTCTTAATATATCCTATGGAGATAAAAGGTACTTATCAGAATTCTTCAGTGTCAAAGAGACTGCTGATACCTCTGCACAGCAAGAGAAATATTCTTAGTTCACCTTTATAAATCCAATATAACAGTGATATTAGAAATAAACAATGCTTGGTAAGTCTGTACTCTGCCTAGGTTAAGCTTATTTCTGGTGTGATATCGTGATTCATTAACATATTATGTGTAACATATCGATCTTCCTTCAATGCCTGTCTCCTAAGCATGTTTCTCTATATTTCCTGTTATGTATATTTCCTAAATTTCTCCTTCCTCTATTTTGCCTCACTTTTTTTAAGGCTTTTGTCCTTTTATAAGCCAGCTTCCAAACTATATTGTTTTTAATAACCTCTAAACTTGAAATACATGCAGGGATCAAAGAATTCTTGCCCAATATTTTGACATTGGGGACATGGCCACTGTTGACTGTAAGTCATCTAGTTTCTCAATAGATACTCTCTAGATGTATTATTCAACTACTGCAAATGTTTGCTGGCAGCCTGTGTCTGCCAAACTATCCCATACCCTTCATGCACTTTTTTAATGCTCAGTAAATGTCCCCCCTTACCACAGAAAAGAAATTCAATGGCATTGCATTACCTTGCTACAGACAGAATATCCTTGACTGCTTTCATGCTGAAAACAACCTTGTAAGGCTAGGCCCCCACATACTCACAGAAATCCTCTTCCTAGGTACGTGGGCACCTGCTTGTAGTTGCTATCCAGTGCAAGCTGGTTTAGCCCCCAGATCACTGCTAGCAAGAGTGCATTGTAAAGATATGATAAATAAAAAGCACTTTATTTTGGTCATGTCACAAATTGCTTGGAAGAAGAAAGGAAATAATTTTGTGGGTATATAGTTCCTATAGCAAGCTAGCAAATTCTAGAAGAAAATCAGCAAAAAGGAAAACCTACAAATGTCATGCCTTCCTTTTTAAGCTGTAAAATAAAGTGTTGGTTTACCATCAAAATTCTTGCAACCTGGTGAAGCCATACTTCATCTTGACTGTTCATATGGGACATAAACAGCCAAACTCTGCCTCTGCACAACTTTCAATTTTTTAATCCTCTTTATCCCAGCTAAGCAGTCTTGTGTTGCTTTCACTGATAATGGCAGCACTAGTTCCTACCTAATACTTTGTAATAGAGTGGGAATTGCCAGAAGTCTTACTCACTAATTTCTCAAGTCTCAAAAAAATCCCTGATAGATTATATCATTTCATGTGATTATGTAGTGAAATCCTCACTCTGGGACTGTTTTCAACAGTAAGGTTGCTTCACCAAGCCAATACAAGCATCATCACTGCCGTCTACTACCATAACTACATCCCACCACCCAAGCAGGCACCCCAACTGTGGCCTTTCTTGGCAGACAATGAAGATCTCTGCAACTGAACAATATAAGCTCACTGACAAATGTAGGCTTATGAAACTGCATGTAGATGACCATCTAGGTCTGTTGCTGTGCTCGGTTCTGTCACGTTACTGTCCAAGACCAGTAAAGAAATACAAATGACATTATTAGCGACTTGAGTGGAACCCCACTTTGTTATTTCTCTGGAAAGAAAATATGCTTAATGCATTGAAACTGTCACATCCTACTCTACTTGGGATTTTAGTTTAATGTTGCATTAAATAATCTACAAGATTTTGTACTTTTGGTGCTGCTGTCAGGAAGAATTTTTTGATTGCTTCCAAATGAGTCAGAGTCTCTTTAAACCTTTCCTCTATCCATGTATCCCTCACTTCTCTATATATTACTGTATTAATTATATATTACTGTAAAATATCTATATATTATTGTATTAATTTTTGGACATCCTATGCAAAATTTATAACCAGATATGACTCAAGTGCATCGACTACTGTCTAGATTTTTAAAGTAACAAGTAACAACAAGATGTTATGTTCTGTCTCTATATAAACTCACTTTTTACTTAGGTTACTATTTCCATTTAGATGGGACAGCAAATTATTTTTTGGCATCAAATTTAAATGGTAAAGTCACAGTTCAGAAGAGGTGTAAAATATAGTAAATGTTACAGCAACCCTCATAGCTAGATCTTCATGTAAATGAGGCATTTGCAGAAGTTGAAGTAAAAATCAAGGGAGTGCTATTTGTTATAACAGTCATGTTTAGGAACTGGCAAAGAATCTATGAGTTTACTGCTTTTAAGCCAGACCATCAAAGACAACCTAAGAGCTTCTTGCCTCATTTCTGCATTTGACCTCTGTCTGATGTTTCATAAGATCACTGCCAAAATTCAAGCAATATAAGCAGAAATATTTGTTCACAGCAGGAAGATGAATTTAAGCTTCTCTAGTTAAACAAAACATTCTGAAATAAACAAGAATTGAAAAGTCATTTCTGTGGGACCCATTCACCACTCACAGGTGATGTTTGTTTACAAATATTTACTTTTGGGAGAAAAAGAAAGATAAATATTTAAAAAAAAAAAAAAAGGAGATAAATTATTGACAAGAAACTGAAATAATACTACCTCTGGGGATTTAATGAGAGGTGATAAGGACATCAGCCATTCTTACTCTGAGTTTTCCAAACACAGTTATGTTTATTTCTTTTACTATTCTGAAAGCCTTTGAAGTACATAACTGTAAGTTCCAATGAGTTGGAACCTACTGTTTCACCATTTTGTATTTTTTTTCTTTCTTGTCTTCTACCACAGGGCCAGTATTTTCTGGTTTTAACAAAATATAGAGTGTTCACTCATTTTCTATGACACAGGCAACATTTATATTACTTTGCTAATGCCAAAAAGCCACTGGTGGAAAAGAAAGTAGTGTATGTACAGGTGCAGCATTAGAGAAAAAAAAAAAAAAAAAAACTCAAGCAGTGTGAAGATGTATTCTGAATGTTAATAAATGGATTTTTTTGTGTGTGTCAAGACATCTATATAACCACTGCTGTTATGCAAATTGGCAACTACAGGATAGAGAAAACCACTCCTGGTTTTGGTTATTCATGTCTTCATGTGGGTCCATGTGGAAGAAAAAGGTTGTTTTGCTTCAACATAAGGATTTTCAAAGTCTAAAAGAAGTCTTTATTAAAAAAAAGTTAAAACCAATAATCACATATTCCAGATGGGTTCTATGCAGTTCTCAACATCCTGTAGCTTTCTTCTGCAAGGTATAATTGGAAACAGAGCAGAATGTGAGACACACGTGATGTGATATGTTATTTGCTTCTACTTTTAGGTTTAAGCAAGATTAGTTTGGATTTGCTGGCTGCCTTACTCCATGACAGAGTTAATATTCTTTTCCTACCTTATTGCTTTTTCCCACCTCTATGGTAGGAGATGATGTGTTACCCCTTCCTACAGGGATGCTTTGGTATGAGAAGGTACATATTCCTTATAAAGCATGATTAACATGGGATTGCAGCAAAGAAATACTAGGCACACCATGCACCATTACAAAGGAGCAGCCTCAGGACCTACTGAGAGTTTGGACTTCTAGAAACTGTCATCATCATTTACATACCATATTTATTAAAAAATATTGGATGATCTAATCTTTAAGTGTAAAAACACTAGCGTTAAGAGACTTTAAAATTTTTTTCCCAATCCAAGCCAAATTTTATATTAAAATGGTGGGATTTATCTCACCTAATGTTAGGCATCTATATTCTAAGATTATTATATCAGCCTTCCTTTTGTCAATGATGAGAGTAGTCACATATAGGACATAAAGTCTCTAGCCAGTATTAGTCAAATGAACTGTGCCTTGAAGTGTCTGTAGTAGTCTCCAGGATAAATCAATATAGACAAACTACATTTCGTCAGACAGAAACATCAAATGAGATTAAGCTAAACACAGTTCCAGAAGAAGCAGACATTGAAAACTCTCTGGAAAGGATCCTATGCAGCCTCAGATTCCATGGTTTGCTAGATTCAGTTATCAGTATTCCAGCCTTACTCCTGGTATGAATCACACGGTGTGTCATTCCAGCTACCACCACTCAGTGTGGAGTCAGTTCCATGGGAAGGAGAAGCAGAAGGTGAGTTTCATGAGTAATCTGAAAGTTGGTCTCCTAAACTTCTGGGTCAGTTCTCTGCTACTTGTTTCTTCTTTCTCTTCAGGACTTTCAACTCCACTATTTCATGATTACTATAGCTAATGTTGCCACTATTTATTCTCTTTCTTATCATTTCTTCCCTGTCTGTGAATAGGAGATCAATCTGTGCATTGCCCCTTAGACTATGTAGTACCTGTGTGGAGAACCTGACAATCAACAGAAATCGTCTGGGTTCTTTATGTCTTGCTCTGTTGCCCTTCCATAAGACATGAGGATGAGCAGCTGTCCCCAGCGTCCCCCAATCCTCCACCTCCCATTCCCCAAGAGCAAGCAATTTCTTAGTTGGTTAAAGAAGACTTCATCTGATTTTTCATCCTGATCAAGTGGCCTGAAACAAACTTTCAGCACAATGTCAACATTCATATCTTGACCTAAAAGAGAAGTATGTTTTATTAGGGAAAAAGTACATCACTAATAATTCCAAAGTAATAAGCTCAGCTTTGGGAAAAGGTTTGCTGTGACTTACTAGAAGATATACAAGGTTGTACAGCAGAAAATCTGGACTCTTTGCCCCATTAGCAATTCACTTGCTGTTTGACCTTGAAAAGTTCATGTACCTGTCTTTAACTTCATGATAAGAAGAACAATATTTCCTCTTTGCTTTTTGTTTAAAACAGCACTCAGAAAATCTGACTTACTGTATTTGTCTAAATACTATATTGAAGCAGCAGCCTTACTGAAGATTTAAAGGAGCTGTGTTCAGTGAATATTTTATAAGCTTTATTTGTTAGAGTACATTTTGTTCTTTCTAAGCTTAAGTGATCACGAAATGTTTGCAAATTTGTGTTCCTGGAGTCTTTCTAGTAAATACACTTACTTCTTTTCAGACCATAAAACTCCTCATGACTGCTAAATTAGCAGGATCCTAGAAGAGTACAAAAAAATATTTTCTTTCAAAGACTTACCTGAAATTTATCAAATATACATTTTATTCCTCTGTAGGTGGCAAATTTAACAAATGCCAGTTTATTAAAGGGTGGGATAATATGTATTGGAAACAGATGTTTCTTTGTGTTGTTTTATCATTAAATTCTGCGTTAGACAACAAATACAGGTATTTTCATATATCATCTTATATATACATATAGACAGTTGAGTCTTCATCATGAGTCAAGGTAAACAACAAAGACTATGCAATGCATTCGTGAAAGAAGGTGAAATCTCAGTTCAACAGAGTAGCAACAAGCAACAGCAAAATTCTACAGTACACGAAAAAAGGTGAAAAACAAAGATTAGACAATTTGGGCCAGTTACAAGAAATTACAATTATTAAAGGTAAAATAAAATAATAAATTATTAAACATGCCATATTATTGAAAAACATTATTTGAAGTAGTTATCTCTCAATAACCAAATGTCAGTATGTCAAGAAATTGTCACTTCATTTATCGTACCTGCAACATTTGCACTATTGTATATTGCGCTAGGTTTTTCTGGTTTCTAGTGGGTTTAAAGTGAATATCTGATCAGAAAGCAAATATTGTAATCCCTGATTACCTTCCTCTCTCCATTCAAAATTCTGTCTGGATGGCTGAACATAGTTCATTAACTCTAGAACCTGACATCACATTGACTTCATGTATAGAACATATGGGAGAGATCTATAAAAGTTAGATGTTTAAGTAGCATGTTATTTGCAGAAGATTGTGAGCACATTTTGAAGGATTCCTCTTTCATTTATCCAATAGTAACAAGCACTTTTATGGAGACATTATTATCTTAGTCTCAAATAAATTCTCTGCTGAGTTTTGTACAGTCTTTTATTTCTCCATAAGGTGCATTAGGACAAAATTAAGTTTAAATGCATAGATATGTTCATAGGATCTGGGAGCTTGCAACTTTAAGTGCTGAGGGAGCTGGCTGATGACATTGTGGAGTCACTCTCGACTGTCTCTGAACAGTTATGATGACTGGGCATGCTCTCGAAGAGAGCAAATGTCGTTCCTATCTTCAAGAATGGCAAGGAGGAAGAACTGGAGAACTACAGACTGGTCAACCTCGCCTCTCTGGCTGAGAAGATGATGGACATAATCCTTCTGAGCAGCGTTTTTAAACACACGAAGGACAAAGTGATTTGGAGTAGTCTTCATAAAATTATGAAGGGCAAATCATGCTTGACCAAGCCTGATGAGGTGACTAACTTCGTGAATGAGAGAAGAGTAGTGGATCCTATTTACTTGGACTTTACTTCAGCTTTTAACAGTCTCACATAACATTCTCTTAGACCAGGTGATGAAGTACAGGTTACATGAGTGCACAGTGGAGTGATTGACACTTGGATCGAATGGCTAAGCCCACTGGCTTTTAACCAGTGGCAAAAAATTCAGTTGGAAGAAAACTAGTAGCAATGTACCCCAGGGGATGATACTGGGCCAAATCATGTACAGCTTCTTCATTAATTAGCTAGGCCATGGGACACTGTATACCCTCAGCAACATTGCAAGTGGTATAAACAGGGGAAGAATCAGATGATTGTGGTGGATTAGCCTTGGCTAGTGGCCAAATACACCCCTCCCTCTTCACTTTCCACTTCCCCCAGCCCCACCCCCAGCAGCACAGACAAAGAAAACAGAAAGAAGCAGAACAAGAAAGTTCATGGTTCAAGACGAAACCAGTGAGTACTTCTCACCTGAAGCATTTTGTCCAGGTCTGGGGTCCTCAGCACAAGAAAGAAAAACCTGTCAGACCAAGTCCAGAGTAGGGTCACAAGGATGGTCAGAGAGATGGAGCACCTCTCCTATGAAGACAGGCTGAGAAAGCTGGGGTGGTCCAACCTGGAGAAGAGAAGGTTCCAGGGAGATCCCATTGTGGCCTTCCAGTAATTAAAGGAGACTTACGAAAAGGAGGGAGAGGGACTTTTTACATGAACATACTGATAGACAAGGGAGAATGGTTTTAAACTAAAAGAGGAAAAATTTAGATTAGCTGTTAGGAGGAGGTTATTTACTCAGAGGGTGGTGAGGAACTAGAAGAGGTTACCCAGAGAAGTTGTGGATGCCCCATTCCAGGAAGCGTTCCAGGCCAACCTAGATAGAGTTCTGAGCAACTGGATCTAGTATGTAACACTTCTGCCCACGGCCTAGAGGTTTGGAATCTGATGATCTTTAACCTTTAGCCTTCCAACCCAAGCCTTTCTATGATTCTATGATTTATAGTGTGAAGATGACAAATAACACATACTAGACCTTTTGTGCTACTGCATAAGGATGCTTTCATGCTCTTTTGTGTACGTCCCATGAACAGTTTGAAATTGTACTTCAATATCACAACTCCTGTTAAATGGGTCAAAATAACTGCTATGATGTCTGTTTTGGAGATCAAATTTCCAAAATAAGGATCCAGTAGGACAAACTCATTCTGGAACTTATTTTCACGAAAAAAGAAATGGAAAAAAAGTAAAATTTAAGAGGCCAGTTTATTCTATTAACATAAATAAGACCACGATGTGCATCCTTTGGTTATACTATTCACATAGTGTGAAGAGTCCTGAACATAAGGCTGCCATCCCCTAAAACATGGAACTGTGACAGAAATAATATTCTCCTCTTTTTATAGATATGCTGTATACCTATGGAGCTACACTTATAAAAGTAATGTTTCAGAGGTTACATGTTTAGCCTTCATCTCATTCATATAATGGCCACTATCAAGCAATTTTCAAACTAGATACCTCTTTGGTCTTTTCTGCTAGGTCTGCTCATATGGTCTTATATATTAAAAAAAAAAAGAAAAATGGTAATAACATGGCAGCACTGGTAAAATCGTCCCTAGGTCTATAGTGATTTAATTCTACAGGGAATGTTGTATTCATCTGGATAAATTGCATAAAAATGCAACTTTAACTTCCTAGGATATTGAGAAATAGTATTTTCAGATTCTCTGACAGCATTTATTTTAGTTCTTTGATAATCTGAATTTCATTAATCATTTTCTCAGACTCTGTATGCATTGTTGACTCTTGGTTTCTACTCAATCATATCCCTTAGTTAATTTTGTTTGTTCATGTTACAAGGTCTTTGTAGTGTTCTGAAGCAATAACAGGTAAAATCAGGGGACACTCATTCAGCTGGTAAGCTGTCAGTCTATCATAACTTGAATATTGATTTTGGGGGGTTGGTGACATTCCGTAGATGTACATGTCAAGTTTGTTGACAGAGAGCTCTATACTTAATTGAATGTGATGTCTGTATGTGACGTGATGAAGTATGTCAGTGATGTATATGCTCTTCCTCCCCTCCTCTTCAGCCCCTCACAATATACTCAAGGGATTGTTACAAAATTCCACACTGCTCTTACAAAGCTTTCTTTAACTTCATAAATTGAAAATCTGGTCTGCTGTTACATAATTTTCTCACAGGTATGTCTTCACTGGACTGTGAGACAACAAACAATCCCGCCCTTTTAAACCCTCCTTCAGTTCTCCTGAATGCTTATGTGAAAGATAAAGGTGACTCTCAGGTGGTATAAAACATATACGATATGGATATTTTCCTCAGTGTTCCTAAATCACAAATAATCATCTTACAAACCATTCCATACCTTGCCTATTTAAAATATGAGAAACGAATGAGAAGTCAGGAGATTTCCTGTCTTCAGGTATCATCATATTTGATCCTGCAGAGCAATTTAGTGGTCTTTCAACAGCACTGTTTTCTAGCAATTATTTTGACTCCTGCTTACCTAAGTGTACTGTTGTTCTTAACCATGAAAATCAGAAAGAGAACAGTATTTCATAAGGAGCAGCTGATGGACTAGTCCTGGCTTTTGTCTAGTCTTTCTTGCTGCAAATAACAAATAAATGCATATGTTTTTGAAAACTAGGTTATCAGGTTTCACTTCATCTTCCTGTTTATCAGAGTTGCCTCTCACAGATTTCAGAGATTAGAATTTTTGCAAAAGGAATTGTTGATACTATATTTTAAAAAACATAAATGTACATTTGTAGATATATGCAAGGGGAAAATAGTGATGCTGTAATACCCCATGAAATAAGAGAATAATAGATATCTATCTGGAAATACAGAGTAAGCTCAGTGGGCAGGTCCAAGGAATTGCTTGGGACAGCAGTTAATATCATTTCACTAGCCAGGAAAATATATTCATGTTCCAACAGAGAGGTGGTAGACACAAGGACAAAGGGAACCAACTGACTAATAGAGAGCAATGAAGGTAAGGAAAGGAATTATATTTCTCCCATGCAAAGGAAGGAAGTGCTTGCAGTCTGCTCCAGCATCAACACAAGTCATAAGCAATGATGAACAGCTCAGTGATTGGGGTTAGGAAATGGAAGAGAATAAGAGAATGTCTCTAAATTAACAATTAAATTGCACAAAATAATGGAGCCTCCTGTCTAGCAACATGAATTTCCATTTTCAAAGTTCATACAGCTGTAATAGTAAGTCAGTATATCCATCACAGTATTTTTGATTTTGTTGATAGATTTAAACAAGGAAGGAATCTTCCCCAAAACAGGAAAAAGTCACAATGTGGCTAGGCCTAGACAAAATATAGTACAAAACAACCCCCAATGTCTCTTTAATTCTTTAATACTAATGTGGCATCTGAAACTCCATGTTTAAACCACTTCAAATACAAATATAATTTTCTTACTCAAACTTTCCATTAGAATTTAGCTTTTTTTCAGCAGAGGAAATTTGAGTTAGACATTTCATATTAGTATGTTTTCCATTCTCTGTCTCTACACTAAAATATCAGTATCTACACTAACATAAGAATTTTTAATTGAGTGCTTAATAAACATGTGAATTTCAGTTTTTGTGGAAAAAAATTAAATATTTAACACAGTGAATAAGAGAAAAAACTTCAAGAGTTCTTTATTTGACATGAGTTTGAAAAAACAAAACTTGCCTTATTATACCCTTGCTGGCTGAAATTCTTTGGGATTACAACTGACAGGCAATAACACTGGCTGAAAATTTCTATGATGGAGGCTGCACCAACTCTCTGAAGAAAAGATTCTGTTTAAAAAAAAAAGATAGTGATTGTACTGGGAATCCAAATAGACTTTCTAAAATCTCTCTACTTGAAAGAGAGTTTGACATTTTAAAATTGAACTCCTTTACAAAGTCACATATTTTCTGATGTGTTTAAGTACTTTATGTGTTCAGTAAACGTCATAATGCCATTAATTCTCTTTGCAGAGACATGCAATAATTTTCCTGTTATCAAGGGGAATTGCATTGTCATGCAACCAGTGGCATGTTTTACTGAACACTGGAAATCGGGAGTGGATTGGACTGTAACAATTCAAAACTAATTGCTTGGAATTTGAGATTCAGAGAATGTTTACATCTCAAACAACAGAGTAAAAAAAAAAATTTCAGGTTATACAAATCTATTTTTCTATTTACCTAGTTAGTAATTTTGGAAAGCATACCACTCTTTTAAAAATAATTTTAATGTGAATTTTTTTTGCATCTTAGTACTTTTATCACATGACTAAACCAAGGAGGTTGCTAAGCAACCTTCTGCAGCTGGGGAAAGCACAGGCAATCTGAACAGAAGATTTACGTTGCTGACTGTAATACTAAGAGAAAAATAGCAATATCTAAAATCCTCCATTGTTTTTTTAACCCTTTCAGCCCAACATCAGTAATTTACTCTTCCTAAATCACGAGTCATTTGAGAAACTGTTGCATCCACACAACTTTTTCACATAAAGTGTCAGGGAAAATAAATGGGTAAATAATACTTTGATATCACACTATTGCAGCCTTGAAGCATTTCTGTTCGATGTTCTTATGGTATTTACAGAAGCTTTTGAATACAAAGATCCTCCTTGGTTAAATAAGGGATTAGGAAGATACCTACTCACTCTTTCTTGCAGGGATATCTGGCAACAATGACGATGTGCCAGGGACCTGGAAACAGCATTCTCCAGGCACACAGCCCCACTGAACACCCATGACCTTGGCCCGGCCCTGTCCTCAGGCTGCCTGGAAAGGAGCGGGTGTCTGAAGGCACACAGCTCTGACTGCGTCCCAGACAACAAGGTAACCTGGCACAAGTCCCCTTCTCCTGGCAAACAGCCTCCCTGTATAAGTGATGTCTTTGCTGCAGCACAAGCGTCTAAGCAATGGGATTTGTGACAGGACATGGTTAATTTAAATCCACTTTTAAACAGCTGCCCAGATCCATTTTCCAGTCCAAATTAACCCATCATAAACACTGCTAATGCACCACCACACATTCAGATGTGTGTCACTCATGGGCTGGAGCATGCTGCAGTGGGATCGCTGGCTCATGGGGGCTGAATACATTAAACAAATACATGTGCCAATATACCGTCCACCCCCTGATCTGGAGGCAGGCTTCATCTGGGGACTGCCTTGTGCTCTGAATTAGAGCAGCCTACAAGATGTATATATGGAAAACACAGCTCATGAGATCCAGATCCTTTCATGTTGCAGCATCCGCTAGCACACCACAGTGGGGACTACCAGATCCTGTGTAGACTTGGGTGGTGGGTTTCCTAACACTCTAATAATGCCTTAATAGTTCGATGTTAATAATAAGACCCTAGGTGGGTAATTAGCTGAAATTCAATTTTACAATGATGCAAAAAGCAACAGAAGATAAAACAGTTGTCATTCAGTGAGTGTCAGAGACAGACAAACCAAACTGGTCTGAATAAATTAAAGACATTTGAAATTTTAGACAAAAAAACATTTATGCTGTTGCTTTTTGATTCCTGCTGTCTGCAAAAAGAACCAAAAATATGTATTTCATTGTATATGTACAGGTTTGCAACATGATTTTATCTTCTCAAGTGAAATAACTAACACATAATTAATTTTGGTAGTTACTCAAAAATATGATTACATCTTGTTAATATTAGCTCCATAGTTAATCTTTGATATCCATTACTTATACATTCCCTTTATTTCCTTGAAATTTTGTTGTTTCTCTTTTTGTTGATAATTTGTTTGGGTTAAAAGGGACCTGAAATATCATCTACTTTCAATTCTCCCTGCCATGGGCATGGACACCTTTCACTAGACCAGGTTGCTCAGAGCCCCATCCAACGTGGTCTTGAACTGCCCATGCCTGCCAGGGATAGGGCATCCACAAGTTCTCTGGGCAACCTGTTCCTGTGTTTCATCATACCTACAGTAATTTCTTCCTAACATCTAATCTAAACCTACATGCTTTCAGTTTTGAAGCCATTGCCCCTTGTCTTGTCACTACTTGTCCTTGTAAAAAGACCCTCTCCAGCTTTCTAATTTGGAATTCATATCTCATTGGAAATATGCTTTTATTTTTCATAAAATTTTCCATAATTTTCATTTTTAAATTATCTAAATTTCTGCAGGTTTCTGATGTAAATCAGATGCTTATGCAAAACAGAGGTTAGCTTCATATTTACTGGCGTTTCCACCTATAACTTCTAAATGAACTTTAGCATACTGCAGATGACTCTGTAAAAGAGTAATGATGACAAGAGAACCCATGCCCTACTTCTCACTTGTACTGCACCTTACTTCATAGGCCAGATTATCCATAAGTACCTCTGCTTTGTGAAAGAAAAAACTACTTTCAATTTCAAGTAGATGAATGCTTAAAAAAGGTAATTAATTTGACCTCAGAAAACCATTGTTTGAAAGAGGAATGCTCCTGGAAACTACCACACAAAGAGAATGTGTTACTTTCTCAAGGTTGTTTGCAGAGTCTGTGACAAGGACAATAACTATTACCTCCACATCTCCTGTTACTACTTTCTCCAAGTACTGTCACTTCTCCCATACACCTCAGTGTTTCAGGCAGAACATGTTCTGTCACAGCCCTACCTGAAATAACCTAAGAACTTGCAGTTATTTATATAAAGAAATATTATTCCCTTTCTACATGTTGGAGAAATTGTTGAGGTGAATTAATTTGCCCAAGTTCACAAAGGGCCTCAGTGACTGAAGAGAAAAAATAGCTTTTCTCTCCCTTTTGGATCTAAATCCAATACCCTCCTCTCTCAGCCACAAAGCATAACTTGTTAAAAAGGTATCAGATCTGTTCTAGGAAAAATCACCTGAAGACATACACAGAGGCTTGTTTATAATCATCAGGGACTAGGAGGCAGATTGTTAAACCAGCTCTGTACACAGAAACATGAAAGATAAGAGAGTGCACAGGCATACTTCATATCTGTTCTCAAGACCACTTTGCTCTTTAGAGGTTTCATTTTGCAGACTGCCAAGAGGACATCTTGCAAGCTGGGGTCACTTCAGCTTAGTTCCCAGCAGCGTGGTAAATCAGATCCTCTCTATGTATCACAGTAAAACCTCTCATTTGAAAGAAAAATCTACACTTAATAATCTATCATGGTGAAGAAAACACTACAAAGGGAAACACAGGCCATCGTGCCTTTGAGAGCTGACAGTTCAGCTGGCAACAAAACTATATATAGGAGTGAAGTACACAAGTCCTGCATTCACCTCCCTGAGCGATAATTCTAAAACCTATTTTGCCACCAGTGAGTGTTATTTCTTTGCTGAGCAGAGAATGAAAGAAAAAAGGATGATAACACTATAATAATCAGCAACTTGTTTCTTCCCTTAAGAGGCTAGAGTGAAATTCAAGCAGAGTTTTTAATAATGCTTCCATTCTGCCGAGTGAAATCCTGACTTCTCTGCAATCATGATTATTTTTGCTGCTGAATTTAGTGGGGCTAAAATTTCATCCGTGATTGCTTAATTTGGACAATGAACACTAGTATGTGTATTTTCAAGAGCTCAGGTCTCAATGTCAGTTTTCCTTAAAATGTGGCACTTTCCTGCAATGCTTAAGGAGTAATTAGCCTTTTAGAAAATCTAGCTAAAATAGACTACACAGTTCAAATTGATAAAAGCCTTCTGGCATTTGGATTTGCAGTATGTTAGGTTAGATTAAATTGTAAACGACAGGGATCAGGAGCTCAAAATTTCAGGTAAATTTAGTGACAGCTATCTTGTAGCCAGAGTTTTGAGACCTAAATTTCTGTAAATGGTAATAAAGTATCAGAGCTTCTTACTTAACAGAGCTGTACATCTACAGGCCAGGGTCAGGATGCTCAGTACCTGGCTGATCTGAAAGGAAGCTGATCTTTGCTGATCATCAAGTGAAGTGAATATGCATCAGGATTTCTGGCATGCAAAGCACGGATTACAATTTAAAAAAGCAGCAGCATCAACAAATAATCATAAGTAATATTCATAAACCTTTTAGGAAAGTTCTGCTATGCAAAGAATAACTGGTATTAGAAACAGACCCCTTATCTCTGGAAAACACATTTGTTAGGCTTATAAACAAGATATAAATTATGTATACCCTTGCTGCTGTGACAAAATACAACAAATATATAAAAAAAACATTTCATTAAATTTTAAATAAATTGTGGTTTTAACTCATGAGGAGATTGTTTCTTTCAAGAAGGTTTTTTTATAACTTTGCTTTATCCTTATATGGCAAAAGTTGCTGCCAACTCCTTCAGAAAAAAAATATTACCATTAATGCTGTGGAATAAAAAAAAATTACTCATATAGCCAGGAAAAATATTTTGTTCCAGTGCACAAGATTAATGGCCCTGTCTCCTAGCCATTACATGTTGTGAGAACAGCAAATTACAACAGCAGCCACCAAAAATTTTGCCCACAAATTTCGAAAGTAGAAAGAACTTCTCAATAGCACTCGAACACATTTCAGTCTTCATGATTTTACCAAGTGGTTGGAGTGGATTTTACCAAGCTCTTTTCCTCCAAAATGCTTGAGCTTTCCTTATTGCTGCTGTAGTTGTGCTGTAGTATAAACAACTTTCTTTCTGTATCATTTCAATCTTATATGACAGCAATATTTTGGTAATATAAAGATTTATGATTCTTTTTTTTCCCCTTTTGGCTGATCGTTCTGTGCTTTCCCTTTTCTCCTCATGTTTATAATTTCTTTTCATCCTCCTTATTCTATACCACTCCTACTAAATCAGACAAAATTCTCCTTTCTGACTCTGTTTTTGGGTAAACAAAGACTAAGAGGAATGTGACAAAAAATGGTAGTGCAGAACTTGCTCTCTAATGACACAGTTTTTGCAAAGAAACCCCAGATGGTACTGCTACCTGTGTAGCATTGCTATTAGTGTATCCTACCTACAAAACCTGGTTAATTTTAGGAGGAAAGAAGGCATTAAATGGATTTTACATGTTGCATCAGTTAACACATCATTTAACTTGTCAATTAGGTGCATTTGTGAAAGGTCAGAGATTCTGAATTACAACAAACTGAAGTCCTTCGATTCTGTTGTTCTGACAGATTCTATAGCAGCTGAAGAAAAGCAGGGTGACTAATCTTGTTAGGAAAAGTATAGCTGATCCAAACCATACTTTCAAATGTATAGCAGCTTTATCTATTTAATCTTATTCATTCCAAAACAGAACCTTTTAAAACAAGAAAAAAGTTGTAGGACCACTCAATTGAGTCAAATGCTTGCTCTGCATCAAAGTATAAAAAGTGTTTCATGCTTCTTGTTGTTTCAGTGGTCATGAGTAAAACTGAGAAAGGCTAAATACAGTGTTTGAAGATGGTCTTTTGTCATAAAGCTGGATGCATCAGGTGGAATGAAATTCCCTTCAAAAGGGATTTTCAAAACCGCTAAGCATTTGCCTAACACTTCTTCAACTGAAATTAATAGACACTGCAGGCAGAGTTAAGATATATGATTGCTCAGACAGTGTAGGCTAACAGGCTGAAGAGAAGCCCATGAGAGAATGAAGCAGTTAGATTGCAGAAAAGTGGGTGTTTTAGTCTCAAGAGATACATTGAAATAAGGTCACAGTGATTAAAGTATAAATGCTTATTTGACAGAACCATGTCTAAGCATTGCTGATATAATTCAGAAAAAAAATGACTAGTGACACTCAAAAAAATGTCACTCAGGACTAGTGAGTGTTTCTATATGTTCCTATGTGAATAACAAGAGTTATGGCTAAAATAAGGTATGCTCACAGTAATTGCAGAAATCCCTGGTGAGTACTACAGGGCAGGGAGACTGCATTCTGTTTTCTAAATTGAGAGTATTGCCATGTTTTGTAAATCAGTAAAATAATGTCATTCATTTTTGTTTCCCCAATTAAACTTTAATATTGGGCTGAGGTAATTTGATGCTTTAAGCATTGGCTTGGGTTTGTTAAGAAAAATGGACTGCAACTTGTCAATGGTTGAATTTTGGCAGTTCAATGGTATTTTACTCTAATATTCTGAATAGTTACTTTGTAAGTTTTACTGCTTAAGGTAAGTGAAGGTCTTCTGACAGTTTTCTTGAAAGTAGAATTAGATTTTAGACAAAAGGAAATTATTAATTTGAAAATTTTGAAGAAAGGAACATTTTAGCACAATGTATATTGTGGAAAAACATTTCCAACTTTCAGTTTGACCAGAGGTCTAAGAACCCTCATCAGTTGGGCCTTCATTTGTTTTGCCTAGAGTTAAAGAAAAATCTTTATGTAAGAGTGATAAAGAATCTGGAATTTGTAATTTATATTCCCTAATAAACTGAAATACTATGGAAAACTGTTCTTTTTAATGTGAAACTCACATAAAAAAAATGTAATTTTTCTCCTGACCTGAAAAAATTATAGAGCAATTCTAATTTTACAGAGCACTTGAAATTTCTACCTGTGACAATATTTAGAATGACCTCCCATCCTTCCAACATCCTTCAGGCATTAACAACTCTAACTAACAAATCTATTTTGAAATTACATTGTGCAGTTCTCCTATACTGTAATGCAATGCACGGGTTTTTACTGAGGCATTCTTGACTTAGAGTCACAACGTGGAACAACAAATATTGCTTAAATTATTTATTTAGGACAAAAACATGAGGAGGAAACAGATTTTATACCAACAGAACAGCAAGAAGCAGTCAACCAAGTACACAACCCAAACCATAAAACAAGCCTAAAATGTCTAAAGTGCATAGATGGATCTCCTGCAAAATCTCAAGTAGATTTCCTTGATTTAGAAAAATTGCAAACTTGTTTCCAGATTAATAACAGAGCGACGGAGAGAGAGAGAGAGAGAAAGAGAAAGAAAACTCTTTGTAAACTTCCTTTTTCTCATGGAACATCTCCAAGGATTGAACACTTTCAAAACTTTTCTAGACATATCAATATTTTTAGCAAAGATTTTTAAAAAAACAACGTTGACACTTTCCACTGCAAGCCTACATGTTCTTATCTTCAACCACCATTTTCTCTGTACCGTGGAAATTTAGTGGCATAGGTTTTTAACCATCTCATTTTATAAACCTGTATCACTATATTTGTAAGGTATTCACTGTATTTTAAAAATGTGAAATCTGCAGAATTCTAAGGTGACAATACATTTAAATAGCAATTTTAAATTACTCATGAGGGTCAATAAAAGATTCCTACCAAATTTCAGTTGCTATATATCAAATTTATTACTAATATGGTTTTAAAAAGGCTTGCAGAAAAATTATTGAATCGGCTGATTGCTAATAGCAAAGCAGACCAGAGCAGAATGTTTATTTTTGTTTGGAGTGGATTTTAAAGTGAAGATCAAGAGAGCAACAGTGCACAGATTCGATTGTCCACTTATTTGTTCTATGTGCATCTCTTCTTTCCAATCAGAAAATCCATATCTGTGCATAATAGACAGCTAAACCACAGAGAAGAGCAGTTTTTTTCAAAGTTTTTACTAAAAAGAGACACTATTGAATATTTTGTCACCTAGTTAGTAATTTGACAGTTGTTACAGTTTTAACTTGCAGAAACACAGTAACTTTTATTAATAGAGAGAAAAAAAATCTTTCCAGTGTGTGTTTCCAGGTATTTTTTAACGTTCTATAAAATCTTCTTTCCTTCACATCAGATGAGGTATAGATCTTACTTTTCATTAACAGATAACTTCTGAGACTGCTCAGATGGAAACTGTAGCATTTACTTAACCCAGAGCTTTCCCCACCTCCCAATATTGATCTAGTTGCTGTGGTAAAACACTAAAATCTCACATAATTTTAAATCTAATTTCTTCCACCATCTGAGCAACCTGTAGATATTAAGACAAAATGCATTTCCAGTTGTCAATTTCAAGGGTTCTTTTTTGAATTTTTTGTCTGTTTAATATATTTTTCTGTATTATAGACCTTATCATGCAATGCAAGTAGCAAGAGAACTATTAGACAAATAGAAGAGTATTATTTATTATTTGAAAAGGAGATAACCAAATAATAAATTTGAATAGGTTAGTCTGCTTGTAATTTTGGTGATTTTTTAGCATTAAGATTTGATTTTTCTATTTCCAATCAATTTAGTATCTTAACCAATTTAGTATCTCCCTTAAGATCATGTGCATGAAGCAAAAAATAAGAAACCATGAACTAATTAGAATCTTACAATCTCATTGCCAAATTCTGATTCACAGTCCAAATCCCAGTAAATTAAGTTTATATGAAATAGGAATAATATTTATAGCTATCTGTTTTTGTCTCTCTCATATATGAATTTTTCAAGGATAATAAACCCCTTTTTGCCCATTTTACAGGTTGTTTAATTTCTTAGACCTAAGATAAGGAAATAGAGTATCATAGAACAGTTTGGTTTGGAAGGGAACTTTAAAGACCTAGTTTCAACCCATCTGCCATGGGCAGGGACACCTTCCACCATACCACATTGCTCAAATCCCCATCCTACCTGAACTTGAACATACCCAGTGGTGGGGAATCCACTACTTCTTTGGGCAACATATTCCAGTGCTTGACCACAATCACAGTAAAGAATTTCTTCCTAATATATAATCTTTCAGTTTAAAACCGTTAGTCTTAACACTACCTGATAAAAGTTCCTGTGGATCTTTCCAGTAGGCTCCCTTTAGATACTGGAAGACTGCTAGAAAGTGTCCCCTGAGCTTTCTCTTCTTCAGCCCTTCTCTTCTTCAGCTCCAGCTCTCTCAGGCAGTTCTCTTAAGAGAGGTGCTTCATCCCTCTCATCATCTTCATGACCATCCTCTGGACTTGCTCAAATAGATTCATGTCCTTCATAGGGTAGGATCTGCAGAAATGGATGAGGTACTCCATGTGGAATCACACAAGAGTTGGGGAGAGGGAAAGAATTGCCTCTCTCAAACTGCTGGTCACACTTCTGTTGCAGTCCAGAATAGGACTGGCTTTCTGGGCTACAAGTGTGTGTTGTGCACATTCCCAGCTCATATTCAGATTTTTTCCTATCAAAGTCCCCAAGTCCTTTCTGCAGGGTTGCTTTCAATCCACTCATCATCCAGCTTGTATCCTTGTTTGCATTGGCCCTGACCAGGTGCAGGAACTTGCATGAAACAAACTTCATGAAATTTGCTTAGGCTCACCTGTCTCTCCTGTCATTTTCCCTCTGGATGGTATCCCATCTCCGCAAATCAGATGAGGGTGCACTCAATCCCACTGCCCACATCCCTGACAAAGATGTTAAATAACACTGGTCCCAATGCACACCTGTGAGGGAGACGCTCATCACTGATCTCCTCCTGGACACTGAACCATTGACCACAACTCTTTTAGTTGGACCATCCAGACTATTCATTATCCACCAAGTGGTCCATCCATCAAATCCACATCTCTCCAGTTTAGAGACAAGGATGTCATGCAGGACAGTGTTGAATGCTGGGAGAGTGTCAAATGCTGTGCACAAGTCTGTTATCCACCAATGCTGTAACCCCACTGTAAAAGGCCACCAAATTTGTCAGGTATCATTTGCCCTAAGTGAAGTCATGGTGGCTGTCACCAATCACCTGACACTTTTCCATGTTCCTTAGCACAGTTTTCAGGAGGATCTGCTCCATGATCTTGCCAGGAACAGAGGTGAGACTGACTAGCTTGTGTTTCCCTGGATGTTCCTTTTTCCCCTTTTTAAAAGTGGGGCTTTAGTTTTCCTTTATCCAGTCACTGAGAACTTTACCAGTCTGTCATGACTTTTTAAATATGATGGATAGGGGCTTAGCAACTTCATCCATCATAAAAATAATGACAGGTTGTCATTTGGAGTTCACGACTTGGATGAATCAAGACACTCCTTTGGTTTCTCTCCTGTCCTCTGTCTATAGAGGAACTGCCACTGCAGCCCTTATTAACTCGTTCTGGCAGATGTCAAGACAAGTTATTTGGAAAAGAATACGAAACCTATGACACACAAGTTAATATACAATCATGTAATTCAAGGAGATTTTTCTCTGAACTCATATTTTAAGATAGAAGAACATCATTTTATACTTAATGTTAAATCTCATGGATCTTCTATATTTTTAATAGCCAGTGACAATGTTTCCATTACCCTCACACTTATAAATGTATATGGATTACTGCAAGCTAAGAACAAGATGTAGATACCTAGTAATTTTTTCACTAAAACATTTTGCATGAAATTTCAGATTTTTTTTTTACTTAGAAAAAGTAATTTCTCCTCTGCGTGGTAATTTTTCTTATCTATACTGGATTAAAATTACTCTTTGTCTTCAGCCAAACAATACTGCATGACTCAGTACAAATTATGAATTATATCCTGCAGGAAAATAATTTCTTATGTATTCTATTTTGTTGATATTGTACAATATATAGCTAAAAGATAAAACTATATCTTAATTTCTCTTTTTATTCATTACTCCACAATGTTTCTTCTTGTCTGAAAAGACACACCTGTGTGTGACGTTTGTTACCCTCATCACCGAAATAACTTGTTAGTTTTGCAGCCAGAGACATTGAAACCTACCAAAGATGAAAACGGCTACAGTTCTCTCACAAAATTATGGCATAGGACATAGAATTCCTGAAGTAACAAACTCACTGGATAATAAACTTTTCCTTTCTTTAGACTCCTTTCTGAAGTCTGTTTGATCTCCCCTCATTCAAAACAAACCTACACACCAAATTTAGAAACTCAGGTAATAATGAGCAAAATTGAGATACCACATGGTTTTCTAACATCTGTAATTTCAGAAATATCTATCTCATATTGATTCGGGTCTCACCGACAGCACTACACTCCTGATAAATCATAGCTAAGTCAGAAATCATCACCTTCTTCTGGGAAATGTGAGCTCCTTTTCTTTGAGCACTACATTGTCACAAATATGATGTCTCTGACTTATCATCAGTAACGAAATTATGTAGCTTTAATATTATTTCTTTCTAATATTTTCCCAAAAAACTCCTTAGTCACAGGCAACTTTTATAAAGGATAGCTTCAGTAAAAGTTATCAATTCACATTCATCTTTCTTTTAGTCTGTTGGTAGTGATTTCTATTCACTGTATTATTTCAGGCTTTTTCTGAGATGAAAATTCATTCACACTACTCAGTCTAGTGCTGCCTTACTCATTTGCTGTTAAAAATAGCTAGTTTCATAGTAGCTAGTTCTCAAGGTTATTGTTCTGTAAACATAGCCATGTTATTGTAGAATTATCTTGTCATTGCATTCCTTTCCCATGGACACAGATCTTTGATGGACATTTTTTTTGACCACTGTAGTTGAAGGAGGAAGAACTGAATTCCTCCAATGGCTAGTAATTTCTAAAAGGGTATTTAAGAATAAAGAAGGTGGGTCTTGTCTCCTCTCTTCCTTCCTTTCCTCTGAACTTGAACACAGCTGTCTCTGGCTCTTCTTTCTGCATCTCCACCATACCGGCAGCGTTAGTCTAGCTTTAGGATTTTTGCTTTTTAATGTTCTTACATCTTTGAACTTTCTCACCAGTAAATTACTCTTCTTTTGAAACACTGTTAAACAAATATTCTGCTTGAAATATAATTTTTAATTTACCACTTCTGTTGTTTACTGTTGACCCTGATATTATACAGTATGTTTTCAAAGAGTGGATATATTCTTTATTCAAATAGAAGAAGCTACATAAAGATAAGTACATGTCTTTTTGGCGCTTCACAAATACCTTCACGCTTTTCAAGATATTAAAAAGACACAAAAAAAAAGATCAATGAAAAGAAAACAAAACACTGAAGACAAGTTTTGAATTGAAAGAACATTTGGGCTGCACCCTAGTTATACCTTAGAAATTGGAGATACTCTACACACCAACACTATTGAACAGACAAACCTTCAGTGAAAGCACTGGGGAGAGGTAACTTTTGCATGGGTATGTCACTTTGTTGGAATATTTCTCTGAAAATCAGCTCACAAAATGGAAGGCCACATAGAAATGGTCAGTCTGAGCTTTATAACAGCTCAGAGTCTCTTGTAAAGTTCTATCTATCATTATTCATTTTAAGTGGATGTGTATTTTATTATACAGTGCTCCAAAAATTAATGAAGAAAAAGAAAGAAAGAGAGAGAAGGATAATGAAAGAAAGAGAGAGAAAGACCAAAAGAAAGAAATGCTTTGGGGTTTAAAATCACATTCTGTGTTGAATTGTATGGGCTTCCACATCTTTTAAAAATGGCACAATGTAAAGCAATCTGGCATGCAGATCGAGAATAGGAAAAGGGAAAAGAGTTGTGTTAGACTGGGAAAATGTGGGTTGTATTATTATTTCTTCTTAGCAGTAAGAATGTTGAAAAAGCAATGTAAGAGTTCATAAGCTTGCCCCAATGCCTTGTCCAGTTTAGTGCACATTATAGTGCCAAAAGAAACAGAAAATGTGTAAACAAATTGCTTCTTCAATGAGTCAATGTATACAGGTTACTCTGATATGTCGTTTAGCATTTTTATAGTGTTTAACAGCGATTTCATAAAAATTAGTAATCTCTTCACATTTAGTTTTAGTGCCTTTTTTATCAGATCAAGCGAGCACATAACTAGGTGCAAGAAAGGTAAGGATATAATTTGCTTGAATTGTTCCTAAAAGTAAAATTGTTGAGTATTTATAGCATTGGCTTATTGACTTTCTGAGCATTTGTCTTTTTTCTACTAACCGTGAATTCTGAGCTTATCTGGAAAATATTGTGTTATGCCCTGATGAGGATTCGAAATGGAAAGCCCTAAATAGAGTGAATGCCACTGAATATTCACTTGTTTGCTGTGTGTCCTTTTATGAATTTATGATATTTGAATTCAATAACAGAACCCTGAAAAACAACATTCCAATTCACAGGAGTATAAAAATCATTAACATTTTGAGTTATTCTGAGCACACAAAGAGAAAACTTACTTGAAGAAAAATACCATACTCAAACAAGAAAAATTTCCCAGAAGTCTGACTAAGGAAAAAATGTCAAACTCATTGACTAAAGTCAAAATAGGAAGCACATTTTACATCTTCCACTGAAATAACTTCACAGTATTCATTTTGCTATTTCTTTTGTTTTCAATCTTACGAGGGAATGACTATATCTATTTACTCATTCTGTTACAAAAAAACCCTGGCAAAAAGGAAGAGTATGTTTCTCCATTTTTAGATAGGCTTTACAAAAGCAATATCATTTCATATATTGGCAAGTTTCTTGTTCTCAGTTTCCTGCAATGTTGCTGTATACAAAAGCCTGGTAAAATTTGGGCATGCGTTTGCAATAACACAAAACCTAGCAAACACTGTGACCACAGAAATCTCTTTCCCTTTTAGCTTTGACTCTACTAGATTTGAAATTCAGCAGATCACAATCCATGCAACCTCTACACAAAGCACCAAGTAACCCCAATTTTATATTTAGTTCCAGTTTTACATTCTTATACAGGTCTTCAGTGTGTCTAACTAACAACAGAGGTGGGGGATACAGAGAATATTTATCAGAAAAAGAAGAAATTAAGAAGAGAAAGAAGAAAGTCTTTTTTCTTAATCAGGCCCTCTTCTTCTCTGTAGGGATGTTCAAACAGTTAAGAAAGCACCTGCTGTTCATGGGGTGAGAAACATTTTTTCTGCCAAAGGAAGTATTTTGCATAAAGCTGCATGGATCAACAGTGGCACCCAGTGACGGATGCTCTGCCACAGCAATGCGGTTCCTAAAGCTGCGTTTCCCTGCCCTTCTGCCTAAGGTGCTTTCTGTGCTGAAGGAATAACTGTTAAGCCAGTCTGATTTAATAGAATTAAGCCAAATATTTTTTTGTAGGGTTTTTTCTTTTACTAACACCTTTTAATATTCTGAACAGTATGCAACACATGATGTTTGCAAATATCAGTTTTATATAGGTTTAAGGCAGACTTTTGCTAGTTAATGCTAAATGTAATGTGCAGCACATGTGAAAGAAGAATGATGAAGTTGATGTGGAAGAAAACTTAGACAATTCATAAAAACCGAATGGCATTTTGGCATAATACTGTGAAAGCCTGTAAGTTTAAGCAGTGCTAACTCGTAACAATGTTATACTCATGTGAATTAATAATATATATATATTATAATATTAATAATGTAGTAAGATTCCATTACCTAAAAGTAAGAACACACCTATAGGATTTAACCATGTGGTTGCATTCACATTTCTTCTTAAGCCCTGATCTTGCCAGTAAATCAACACAGAAGACTGCAAATTTTTCCAGATACAACCTGTGTTTTAAGGCAGGATTAACTGAAACAGAAGGAAAAGAAAAAGGATTTATATTTAAATTTTGTGCTTTTCTTTCAAAGTGCTAGTGTATGGTCAACTACAGGGTGTTCCCATATGATATGTAAGAGAAGGAATTATATCTAAACCATTCTACTTGCTTTTCAGCCTAATCATTACCAGGATTCTTTCCTGCCTGATGTTGTGGATAGAAGTATTACCTGCTATATGACAACACAGTCTATTCATTTCATTGTAGATGGTCAATCACTTCTTCACTACAGAAGTGATATATATGTATATATATGTAAGTATATATATAAACGTCTTACTCTCCCTGGATCATTTATTATCCAAATAAAATAAACACTATCCTGCTCAGACTGATGAACAGTATTTGTTGAATTACTGCCCTCATATGCAATTAAGTAATGTCGCACTGATGTTAAAGGACAAAAATTTTAACTGAAAACCTGCAGTGTTGATAATCAGGATGCAAACTTAGAACTTAGGGTGAAAAACATGTAAGACTACTACTGAAGATACACACTGTGGAGCAGGTGGCCTAAATTAGGTAAATTAGTTTTTCTAAAAAATACCAGTGTGTTTGAAAACTGAAAAAAAAATACAGAAACAAATAACCAAAAAACAACTCCACCTTGTTTTCTTCTAACTATAGCTTTGTTAATATGCTGATGCTAAGGAAAGTTTTCCAACAGGTTTTCTAACATCTCTCTCCCTTTTTTTTTTTTTTAGAAAACAGTATAATACCCTTCCTAAGTAGTTAAAGACAACAGTTTTCAAATGCCAAAAGGTTTCTGCCTACCTCTTGCCCTCTACAACAGTCAGTTTTGGAGGTACCACTGTTTTCTATGAAGCAGATTCTAGTGTTCTCGCTGAGAATCAAGGTAGAATTGCCTGTGTATTTTGTATTCCTCCTTTACAATACAGCAAGGCAGCCTAACAAAATATCCAGATTCTTACAACCAAAAATTACTTACAAGAGCTCAAAATCCATTACTGCTTGGCAAATGATAAGGACAGAATACTGTGGCATGGATATAAGACTAAATTCTGTATGATTTGTTAATAAAAACTTCTAATAGTCTGAAAATATATATATTTATATA
>VZRZ01002148.1:262746-456179 GCA_013398175.1 Climacteris rufus | reverse complement strand
AAAAGAATGTTTGGGAGATGTTCCTTTGTTTTTGCTTGCTTCTTTGACTCTGTAATAAATTCACTTTATCACTTAGAAGCTCTGACCTTGTCTCAGCCTGATTTTGCTCCTCTACCAGCATTTCTTATCATGGGTTTAGTAACACAGTTTAATTTGGAAGGGGGGAAAAAAGCAGTTCTAGTGGGGCCTTGGTCATTGGCTGGGGCTAAACCCCCCAGCTGTTATCTCAAACGTTAACAACATGAATATTTGTAAATAGCAAATAAAAAAGGGGGAGGAATATGGTGAAACATGACAGCCAATCAAAATTTAAATTTATGCTTTCCAGCATCTAGACAAAAAAAAAAAAAATTCAGTGGATCTGATTATCCACTGCATATACTTTGCTGAGCCTTTTGCTCTTGTGCGAAGCAGGAGCAATGTAGGAGTAGGTCACTGGCAGACCTGATTCATCCACTCTTGTTCTAGTGGCACTTTTGTACATCCAGTTTTCAAAGGAAATGATGGGGGAGACCCATGCCCCAAACGACTGTCTGCAGTGAGTAATGTTTCACATGTCTTTACAGCATAATTAGAAATAAAAGTTGAGAGTTTAATCTTAAAGCAGCAACAAAATACCAATTAAATTAATAATGGTATTGATAATGAGCTTTCAGCCTAGCAGCTGCAATACAACAATATCCTATGGCTAACAGCTGAAGTTAGAAAAATACAACCTTTTAATCAGATACACATTTTTATCTGTGAGCGGAAGTAATTAGAACAAGTTACACAGGTTCCTGTCAGCAATTTAAAAATCAAGACAGTATTTTCTTTCATTGCAGGTGAAAAGTTGGGGGTGACCTATGGCCTGTACTCTGAAACTAAATCATCACTGGGTGAATGTATCTGATCACTCATTCAGAAAGTCCTTTAAACTGCAACTGGTTTTGCCATCCACTAGCTACCATGGCTATTGAGGTTGTAATGCTGCTGGAATTGTGACAGCCTAAAACCCAAGAGAAAGTGAGACTTAAAAGGAGATGAGATTTTTCTGAAAAGGTTAAATGAAGAGGGGAAACAGGACTAAGGAGACAAAACTAGGGTCACATAAATGATTCTGCAGGTTGAAACAGAAGCAAAACATTCTGAGATTGAAGTTAGGACTAGTTATTCTGAGTTTAATGTAGGTTATTCATTTTATTGACGTATTTATTATGTTTGATTAACATATTTGTTGTTTGTAAGGAAAGAGAGTGTCAATACCTACAGAAGAGACAAGATTTTGCCAAGTATCAGAAAAACAGAAAATTTTGCCAAAGGTTATGTTTCCCCACTGTGCATGATGAATGCTGAAAACCCCAAAATCTTTCCTGATGGGTCCTGTGTTAAGTGTGCAATAATGCCACAAATAAATGAAATAAGTATCTTTTTGATTCATTAGTTAGAAAATGGCATCTTTATCTCAGTTTTAGTTGTATAACCTTAAAATAAAGGACAAAGTAGGACAAAAAGTGCCAATTTTATTCTATACTGACTGCATCAAGGTTTAGTCCATAAGCTGAGGAGAGTGTAGATACTTATTAAAGATGCTGACAGTGGCATAAAAAGTAATTACAGTATTGTGCCTCCCTTTATAACAAATAGCTCTACTTCCCTATCTTAGAGGTGACTCAAAGTCTTAAATTAGAATTCTCAGGGTTTCCCACATAGGCAAACACTGCAGGATTTGACTAAGTGGCTGTGCTTACTGCTCGTATCGCTTACTGCTAACTGTAATTATAGTATTTATGAATTTAAACCTTAATGAAACCAAACACAGTAGCTCCATTGCTTTTGTACTAGAGATGTCATTTATAGTTTTTCCACAAACACTGTGTTAAAAATAGGGAAACATTCAGAGGGTAAAAGAGAGAATATTTTTTTTCCCTTCCCTCCTTCCCTTTTTTCTTTTTCAACTCAGATATTGGGGTGCTTGGAGAGACTTCCATGCAACACATGGAAGCACTGATGCAAACCCTTAAATATTTGTTAAATCTTTCCTGAAAATAAATAAATAAATGAAAAGGAATGGTTCACAGCAATTTTTCTTGTCTCAAGATCTGAATGGGGTTTTTAGAAACTGGTGACTGACTACCTTCTCTACTAAAGAGGAGAATCTATAACCAAGAAGAGCTATGGATTTTTTGAGAGAAAACACAGTCTCACTAAACTCCTAGCACTTTGTGAGCATAGAAATAGATGAATGGATAAAGAGGATTCAGTGGACATAAAGTATTTGCATCTTTCAGAAGCCCTTGAGAAGATTCAACCCTAAAAGCTTAGAAAGGAACAAAGCTGCCACACACACAGACTTTGAGGGTAGGAAACATTTTGAGTTGAAAGCTGACATAAAGACAGAAAACAAAAGGTTGAGACTTAATAGTTTCTGTCTAGGATAGAGAAGAACCACAAGTGATGTCCTGTGGGGATGACTTTGGGTACTGCCTTGGTTCTCTAAAGAGCTGAAAGAGGCAGGCTAGAGGAGTCATTGGTCTACCTTAGAAGGTGGTTTTCTGTACAGCTCTCCTCTAATAACTTATTATCTTTTTCTAGTACTTTGGGTTTATCCATTTATTGAAGAACAAAAAATATGTGAGCCAAAAATTAAAAAGAAATTGTATGAAGTGTTATAACAAAGTCCAGATCTGAATCAGCAAGAATTCCCTATCTAAGCATGGGCATATGCAAGTTATGTGGCTTTTCAGAGGGCATCCCATGGTTGGGATGCCTCAGCTTACGGTAATTAGAATATCTGAGCAGTTTACAGCATTATTCATAACCTCTGTTATTTTAAGGAGTCTAGGCTTTTGCTTTATTCCTAATATTGCATCTGTGAGAGAAGAATATCCATTTTCTGTTGGCTTTATTTTGTTCTGTTTTTTAAGCATCATCCCTTATCTACCAGCAGAAGTTTAGTAAGGCCTATTACATTTTTACCGTTTGAAACATGCAGCTGTGACAATAAGGTGCTGCTGTAGTGAAAATAGCCATTTCTAGCAATGGAACAGCAATATATTCAATAGTGAAAGGGGAAATGTAGTGCAATCAATTTTTACTCCTCTCATTTGCTTCTATGATTGTTATCTCTTTTCTAATTAATTTAATCCTTCTTTCTCTTATCATAATTTCACAATGCTGTAGGTCCCATTGAGCAAAGTAACTTAAGCACGTGCATTAACCCAGAGAACAGCCCCACACAGCACCCACATCAGTGTGGCCTGACTGGATGTGATGTGGCACTACCTGAGGAAGTCCTCAGAGAGGCAGCCTCAGTATTGGGAGCTGCAGATTCCATATGTTTTAGTTAGCTATATGCCTTACTGAAAGGATCGTTTGAACAGCTAAATTTCCATTTTGTCCGAGATTATTACTCCAAGAACAGTACAAGTTTGCACATGTAAGGTATTCTTAAATCCCAGATCTCTGTATCTCATAAACTTCCTTTATGTCTTATTCTGCAGCATTATTTAGTTAGTGTTTTGGGGAGAGAGAGGTTACTATAATTTTGTTTGTTTCTTTGTTTTGATTGCCAGGTAAGTACATAATGGCATTACCATGAAGAATTTTAAGAAGTTCTGTGAACACTTTCATTGCTCCTACTGCAGAATTTCTTTGCCAGTTTTTCACTTTTTTTTTTTGCTCCATGTTTGTTCAGGTATCATGGGCAGCTATGGTCAGACACTTTCAGCAGAGAGAGTATGCAATGAGGTCCTCTTTGTGCACCACTGTGCAATGAGATCCCCTCAGAAAATCTGCTATCAAGATCAGTGAATCCAGGACTGTAGCCACACCTTGAAGTCTACAATGGATCTGAAGCAACTCTTTATTATGAAGATTTGCTGTCAATGATGTTATCACCTATGGCAGCATATCTGGCAAAAGCCACAGCCCCACATGCTTAAGACTGGTGGATCCAGCCTGAGGTTGCCACCGTCTGAGTCACACTCCCAGGTCAGGGTGAGCTTTCTGGCTCACCCCCAGCATCCCTTGCAACTTCGTTACCATGTTTCAGTTCATTGGTTAGTTATGGTATTACCTAATGTTCTATATAAGGTTGACTTCTAGAAACTTCTTTGCAGTTCAGTTCTCGATTGGTTACATGTAAATCCTTGTACGCCATTTGGTTGCTTTCCCCTGCTTGTACCCTATAAATCCCCTGCTGTCCCCCTGCTTTTGTCTCTGGTCCCTGAAGCCTCCAGCTCTTCCCGATCCTCGCACAGCCTCTCCCGGACCCCGGACCCTCTCCTGCCTTCCCTGCTGCCTCTCCCCGGGAAATAAAAGAGCTGGAAATCACACCAGGGCCCTTCTCTCTGGCCTTTATTCTCACCTGCACCCACGACATCGGCCCGGGGCTCTCTCTCACCCAGAGGAGCCAGCACTAAAAGAGCTGCCAGAGGACACCCTGTGTTTGGGGAAACTGCAGGCGGCAGCCCCCAGAAAACCAGGGTCACTCCCAGACTAATGTTGAGTGGCCTCAAGCAGGCCCCCGGAGCCAGCGTTAATCACCCTTACATAAAATGTATCCAGAAGCTTGGTAGTACTTTTATGGTTCTCACAGGAACATATCATCTGGTATATTCTCCATTTGGAATGAGCCTTTTCAGTTAAAAGAAAATCTAAATTCCTGGACATCCAAGAATGACATTCGATAACACTAAATAGGAGTATTTTTTATTCTAAAAACCTCTGAGAAACAGAAAAGCTATACACAGGGCATGCAAAATAAATAGAAACCCAGAATACTTATGAATGTTTTAGACGTATAATTTATACATACAATAGCGTTTGAAAGCAAAAAAAAAATCAAGTATATGATTTATAAAGATAATTTTCCTCCAATTTTTTAAGAATTTTGTAATTCCTTGTCTTTATTTTGTACTTCAATAGATTGCTTTGTCATGACTCTCAATGCATCAAAACTTTTGCTAAAGTATTTTAATTTAAATGGGTGTATTTACAGTTGTTATATCACATTAATATTCCAGTAGGCATAAAATTTTCACTAAATAATATTGAATAATTAAGAAGAAATACATTATTGATCAGATAGGAGCAGTTTCATACAATATAAAATGCTGTTGTGCTATGTCTGTGTTTTTAATATCTGTTATTGAAACCTCAAGTTGTTACTGGTAAATTCCTTTCTACCATATAGACTAAGGAAATTTTAACTGCAAATCCACTGCGGTTGTAGAGATACAGAGGACATTTTCTAGTGTTGTAAATATCAAAATGAACATCAGAGCCTTGTTTATTCTGCCCGCGCCCCAAAAAAGGGGGTTTAAAATCCCTGAAGATGGTAAAAGCTAACTTTTCTACTTGCTGTACTTGTTACTAAGTTGTCTACTTATTGTACCATCTCACAAATTACCTTATCAAGTAATCTGTTATGTATAAATCCATTCATTATTATGTGCCTTGTGATATTCTTCAGAAAAAGCCTTAAACAGGTATTATGGCAGACCCTGACAGCAATTAGAGAAGGAGATCATATTCTGAAATGAGAGTACACTGAGACTTTTCTTCCAAAAATAGTCTGTTGATGGAGAATTTCACAGTTTGAATTTTCTGTGCAGTCTCTTGATTTCTCTTCATAAGTGTTTAAGGAACGGTCTTTGAAAATGCTGTCACACAGAAACTTTTCAGTCCTACTTTTCTTTTTTGACCCTTTTCTTCAAAATAAATCTTACTGAACATCAAGCAAATCTAATACAAAGCTGATATGGCCTCTATGTATTAATCTTGTTTCTTCAGGAAATTAAGGTCTTGCTGATATGATTTGTTCTTTCCTTTCCCTCATCTATTCACACATTTTTGATCTTGTTTTCTGACTCGGTTGACAGAGGAGTCTCAAAGTCTCAAAGGTTTTATCCAAACTTGAGGACTTACATACCTGAGCACAGCCCAGCTGCCCACTCACTGTCCACATGGGATCCACTGCACACCATCCTCTTCCCCAAGGGTGAAGGAAAGCTCCTGTGCCCTGCACTGTAAAGAGCAGCAAGCAACTGGTGACTCAGTGAGATGGGCCAAAGAGCAGGATCCAGAGACAATAGAAGAGGAAATCAGTAAGGAAGATTAAATATGTTGTGGATCTGGAGAAAATCAGCTTTATCATAATGGGAGATGGAAGATACAAATTACTAGGAAGCTGGGGTTTGTTAATTTGGAACTGTTGAAACCATGGATTTGTTATTATTTTTGATTCTGTTGTTGACGTTGGCTATGATTGATGCATGGAATTTTTATTTAACAACTACTAGGTTATTTGTTGAGGAGTTCCACTTTGAAGCAAAGTTTGCATGTCAGCACTCACACCTGGTTGTTGGAAAAGAGGCTCAGATGTGAATGGTTGTGTAGATGTACATCCAACAGATAAAATATGGTCTATGAGAAACTGTGAGATTTAGACCCAAATAAAAACATCCACATCATTTTATCCCTCCACAGGACCAGGGGATACTTTAAGGAACCATCTTGGTTACAAATCCCAATTAAGCATTATAAAAACTGGAGAATAAATTATGTACTTTATAAAAGCAGCTTTTTCTGAAGCACTAGTGCAAATCTATCAGGATTGAATGTGTAGAAAAAAGAAGGATGATAGTTGGGATGTGCTGAATCAGTTCATCAAGGAGAAACCCAAAGAACAAACATTCAAGCAATGCAAAATATTCTTAGAAGTTAAAAAGAAATCCTTAGCTCATAAAACTTGCGGAATTCCTTGATGCTTCTATACTTTCCCTTTACTGTTTGCAGTGTTCACCAGCCTTGTATTCACAGCTTATTCTACAGTGAACAGTTTATATTTATTCACCTTAGAGCTAAGTCTCTGACATACATGCAAAACCTTCTAAAATGCAACCACCTTTATGTATTTGCCAGATATTCAGAAAAATCATGTATATGAATTTGACAGGGAAACAAGAAAAAGCTGGAGCTGTATGTTCTGTATCTAAAGTCTTATGGCCCACATCACTTTATCCTGGTAGCTCTCAAAGCTAAAGAAGTGGGTTTGCCTTCTGTTTCTCCTGTGTCACTTAAAATTCTGGACTAAACAAGCATCACTTACAAAGTGGCTACTTAGTAAACTCAAGTCCACCAAGTAGCAGACACAGAGATTTACCATTTGTGTTTGGATGAACAAAACTATTTGTAGAGCTATAGGCAATGGGAGGATTTAGGGAGGCTGAGGGGAGTTGTGTTTTTTTCCCGAGAACACCTCCCCTAAATACACCAATAGCACACACAAAATTGATATTTGTTCAGATTCTAGTTATTTTTAAAATTCTGTTAAAATTCCTAACTGTCATAATCTTTGATACAGTTAAATGTCAGAGAATTAAATGCATGGAGCAACATAAATGTCAGAATGTTAGTCAGTACAAGATACTACTAGCAGTCCAGCTATAGGAGAATTCTAGGATCAAAACCCTGAGACACACAGTAGAAGCAGAGAAATAAGCAGCATAAGAAGTAAGCAGCATAAACATACCCAGGTCTCTTGACAAAGAAATATGATGAAGCTACGATACAGTGGCTGCAGCTGGGCTTAGGAGATGGGGAATGATTCTTGCTATAGCAATATTCTGCAGAACCTTGGACACCACAGATGGAATCTTAAATGACCTATACACTGATAAAAAGTACTTGTTACTAGCCAAATTGAAAATGTTAGAAACAGCTGTTGTTCAGAAATCCTGATGCTGTGTGTAGCTTCAGCACCATAGGAAAGCAGCAAAGGTATCTCAGTTCAGGTCTGGAAGAGTGGTGGTACAAATGATTTTATTTACCATTCATTTTTGCCTGAAAAGATGATAATCTGAATTACTCTTCATCCTAAAGGGAGCCAAATCTTCTACTTAAAGATAAACAACATTGACAGCAATAACAAAAGTTCAGAGATAATTATAATTCAATTAGAAATACTATATTTGAGTAAAGCTTTTAAAAAGCAAGTAGACATCTTGGGTACTGAATCACATAAGTTTTTACATACATATTCTCTTTGCACTAAAAAAACCCTAACAAATTCCATTAAGAAAGATGGCAGATATTTTAGGACTCCTAAGTTTCTCTGCTTTGTAAATTATAGAATTCTATTTAAATTTCTAATGCTTTCAGTAAAGTATTTGATCGAGCAGATACAATGTTTTTTCTGCTACCTAAACAGCACAGAACAACAAAAAAAAATTTGATCTGTACCTCACACAATACGTTTTGTCTTTTTTATCCAAGTTAGTTTAACTGGTCATAAAATTTTGTTTTGAAACGTACTTTTTTTACAACATGAAACTTGTTTGAGCAGAAATTACATACCTACACCAGGATTTATATTACAGTATTTTAGCACTTAGATTATTGGATTGTGTCTGTAGAGAATGATATTCATGGGATTTTTGTTTGGTTTTGGTATTTTTTATTAATTTCTCTTTGTTGTGTTACTTGGTAGAAGCCAGTAGACATTGGTTGTCTTGCATTTAAGGAAACATAAGTCAAATTTCTCAAGGTGGAATCAAACATACGAAAAATATATAAAGAATCACACAAATACTTGGACTATGATGGGAATAAATCTGATATAAAGAATAAGAAATTATTAAATTTGATTTAAACGATCAATTAAATCTATAGAAATGTAATCTATTTTCCTATTCATCTTAATTTTTACATTGCCACATAACCATTAAATAAAACACACATAACCTTTTTGAAAGTGCAACAGTAGATGCAAATACAGCAACAATCAAAATAAATATGTTCATTCCATTTTCATAGAAATGGTTCTGTTGGTTAAATACATTTGGGAATACTATTTTCTGTCATAGCAACAATATTAATTTACTTTAATCCCTATAGAGATTTTAAAATTTACAGAAAGTCCAGGGCTGTATTGTTATACAAATGGGAATATTCTTGATAGATTGGGTTACAAAGTGTAAAATTGACTGCAGAGAAAATCCTGAAGATTTTTGCAGCAAGTGAGTTCTGGTGAAGGGGTGCGGGGGAATCATGGAAGTGTTTCTAATATGGCATTTGCAGGTGCTGAAATGTCATTACTAAGCTACCAACTGCTTTGAGGAGTCAGATGTGAAAAATTCATTTCTGGTATCAGAGGATCCACCACTGAAACAAGGTAAGAAAGAATTTGTATGCGAGTGGCTTCAGTTTCTGCAGAAATCTTGCACATCACGAAACCTGAAAGGCTCCTCATTAGGATTCCTTTGTAGATAAATGAACATGTTTTGCATGAAATCCAAACAGAAACTCAAGTGCAAAAGCTGCTTTTAAAAAGCCTGGAAGCAATTTCATACACATTGCAATGCAGCAGCTTCCAAATAATTTATTTAAATCTCTGACTCTCTGACTGTAGTTCCCAATTTTTTCTAATTATGAATTGGAAGCATTAGTTTTCAGTATGTCCTGATAATGCTGTGCTGAACCTGTAAAGTATTCAATATGAAATTATCATGAAACAATAGAATACTGAGTAAAATCTCAAATAAATGGGAACAGAATAACCTCAGGGGTTGGAAAAGGACTCCACAACCTCTCCTTTCTCAGAGGCTGCCTGCCCTCAGACAGGTTTGCAGCTTGGTGTTTTAGCATCCAGCTAAGGTTCGACCAGGGAACAAACTATGAGTTGGCAGATGCAGGAGAAGCTGTGCTGGTGAAGGGCAGGCAGCCCTCCTGGCATCATACAGGCTTGAGCAACAGGTGAAAAAACAAAGGTCCCCATCCCAGAAAAATAAACATATTTTAACATTAAATATTCAAGCAGCCCCAATGAAAACAAGGAATTATGCAAGCATAAACCATATTAATAAACTTATCTGTATGTTTACCTGTGCAACCCAGGGACATCAAAGAACCTGGGATCTGTCGTCTCAGCACATAAGATCAGTGGGATGCACTTTCATTTCTTCCAAGGAAGGACATTCTTGCTGGTGGTGGCACCTCAGCCCACAGCACAGGCATCCATTAGCCTGGGTGAATTCAGGCATACTTTCCCAGTGCTGGTGTCCAGGCACTAGCAAGAGGAGCTGTGGGATGGTTGGAAACAGCCTGCTCTAGCCAGCTCCAAAGGACCCACCACAGAGCACAGCTGAGTCCATCAGCTAAGATGTCAGCCCCTCTGGGAAAACATCTTTAAGAAAGAGCAAAAATGCTGTACGGCAGCTGTGAGCAAGAGGAGTGAGAAAAATCAGAAACAGCCCTGTAGACACCCAGGGGAGTACATGAAGAACGAGGGGGAAGAGGCGCTCAATGCACTGGAGAAGGGATTCCCCTCTGCCCACAGAGAAGCACAGCGGAGTAGATATGCTCCTCCAGCTCCTGACGGATACACCACTGGAGCACACGGACTGCATCCCATGAAAAGGACCCATGCTGGAGCAGTTCATGAAGAATGGCAGTCCATAGGAAGGACTCACATTGGCAAAGTTTGTGGAAGACTGCAGACTCTGGGATTAACCCCATGATGCAGCAAGGGACCAGCATGAGACAGAATGAGTAGCAGAGAGAGTTTGTTCTAGTTTCACAGTATAAACTTGTGTTTACCTTGGCATTTTCTCTTCTATTTTGCCATTCTGCAGGAAAATATGACAGGTGAAAATAAACCTCTTTATGCTCATAATAATAAAATTTCTAAAAAGCAGGTTAGTCCATTTTGAAATTCTGAATTAACTTTGTTTCAAATCACCATATTTCTTGGCAGCTTTGAGGTAATACATGAGATCATGACCAGAAATTAGTATTTGTTCAAGAGGATCATCTGTGGAAATGAGTAAATAGTTCTATACCTCTAATGGGAAAAGGAGAAATTACTTATGCATTCCTTTGGTTGTTATATGACCCTTGCTGCTCCTCTATCTTATGGGTTTGGGCTTTTTTAGGCTTTTTAGGACTTTTTTATTTTATTTTTTGGTTTGGTTTGGGTTTTTTTGTTTGTTTGTTTGGGGTTTTTGTTTGTTTTGGCTTGGGTTTTTTTTTGGTTGGTTGGTTGGTTGGTTTGGGTTTTTTGTTTTGTTTTGGTTGTGTTTTGGGGTTTTTTTTTGGGGGGGAGGATTTAATTTAGTCAATAGCATCACTTTACTCATATCTGTCAGTTAGATCTTAAAAGATCTACCATTGATCATTTCTGATGTTTGGTGTTTGCTAGATCTATTTGCAAGCACTCAGTGAATGTGGTGATAAAAATATTCAATAAGCAGATGTAGCTATAGTTTTATTTAATTTCACTATTTTCAACAGAGTACAAAATCACATGGATGGTGTTTTATGAAAGCTATTAAAATACTTTTTATTGTATGAGCCAAAACCCCAAATTGAAATGAGAATTCTCTTAAAAACAATAAAGTTATTTTAACTGGAAGCCAATTTTAATTGATTCAAATGCAGCAAATTTTAGAAAAAAGAGACAATATGTGTTTCTTTAAGCACCTAAAGACATGAAAAAATTTCATACACATTTTTATTGAACTAAGTATAAAATTTCCTTTATTGGTAGCTTTGGCACACATACTCAAGTTTACAGCAGTGTTAGTTAAGGACAGGTAATTTTACACATATATAAAAAAATAATTGACAAAAACTTTGGCATGAACATTATATTGAAAAATGCATGACTCATACCACGGACGACATGAAACCATGCTGATTCTCAAAGTTAAGCAATCTAATTCAAATTCTAAATAAAATATATGACCCTGGAAAGCAAGCCAGAAGCTTTGAAATTCCAAATATGAGAAAAATGCTCACAAATTTTACCCCATGAATTATGTGCATCTTTACTATATTAAACGAATCATTTTAAATACTGGAGAAAATAATACAATACTTATTATCAAATTACAAAACATATTGTTTTTATCAATTTATTTATTATGCATCTGTTTTTGCTTGTGT
Source organism: Climacteris rufus (assembly GCA_013398175.1). Lineage (NCBI taxonomy): Eukaryota > Metazoa > Chordata > Aves > Passeriformes > Climacteridae > Climacteris > Climacteris rufus. The sequence continues at coordinate 444,251 of VZRZ01002148.1, read as the reverse complement.
TCTATACTTAAAGCTAATTACTTGCTTTAGCAATTCTCTTTCTTTAGCTCATTCTTTTCCAGTGTTAAAAATAATATTAAAATGGACCAAAATTCCAAGTAAAATAGGCAGGTTTTTTTTTTCTGCTGCATGCTATGCTTCCTTTGGGTTTGAGCACCACTGAAGTCCTCTATTCATCTTTAGACCATGCCATATAATAGCAACATTATCTCCATACATGACATCAGAATGGAGCTGGGAAGGTAACCTATGCTATAGCCTAAGTGCCCCTTCAATGCAGGATCGCTCTCAGCTATTTCATTCCTGACAGACCATGTTAGAGATGTACTCAGAGACTCCATAAACTCCTTAGGCAACATGCTGTGCCTTATGGGCATCTGTTAAATTTCCTGATGTCTGAACTGAATTAAAGGTACTTAAATTTAGCCCATTTTTTCTTGTCAGTCATAAATTAAAATAACAGAGGTTTTTTTATCATTTTCCAGGAGCTGGGTTGGAATATTGGAGACGGTAAATGACCTGCTTGGTTCTCTCCTAAAACTAAACAGTGCTTATATTTTGAGACCTTTCTCACCAAAGTAGGAGTTGACTAGCCAAAAAAACATCCTATAGAAAAGGATGGGGGATTTGCATTGGATCATAAGCTTAATATAAGTCAGTTAAGTCTGTTAAGTAAGTATAAGTCACATTGTGACAATGTAGTGGCTTGTAGAAGGGGAAACACCATACTGAGATGTACAGTCTTTCCTTCTACTCTTCACATCACTCACTTGAAAGAATTATAGTATATTTTTTCCCTATGCCTTCTTGGAACATACAATATGATTTTTCATCTCTTACGGCAAATGTGCATGCTCAAAACAATTGCTTTGCTTCCAAAAAGCTGAAGATTAAAAAAACCATTAAGCATGAATTTTAAAATGACTAAATAAGCAATTTAATTTTAAATTATTTCATGAGGGGTTTTACTGTGCCAACATAACTAAACCATATGCTTTGCTTTGCAGAGGTGGCTTTGGCACCATAAGGACTTGTGCTTTCTTTTTGGTTTGGTTTTGTTTGGTTTTTTGTTTGTTTGTGGTGGAGGTGGTGTTTGGTTGGCTTTTTCTTAGGGGTGTGTATATATATATGTATGTATATATGTGTATAAATGTATATGCATATATATTGCATAGCGTAAGTAATTGCAAATGTACAATTGTGCTAATGAACTTTGAGTTTGATTCAATTTTCTCATTATCAACATTCAAAACTGCTGGCCAAATCCTTTGCCACACACTTCATGTGATGTTGAAGAGGCTTCAGTAAGCCCTACAAAGACACTTCTTTTGTTCTTAGGTATTTCCTTATGATATAGCTGAGGGAGCAACTGAGAAAGAGCTCTTTGTGGCCTTTGCTCATACCACACATTCATGTAAATTATATTATCATATTGTGCCATGACACATGCTGCACTCATTCTTATCCTACATATTAGTCGTTTCACACTTTCTTTCTACTTATGGTTTACTCCAGCTGTGGAAAATACTGCACACTTCCTGGTGGCACAGATTAAACTGAAACAACTTTTTTTACTCTTCACCTTACTCTTCCTGGACACACGTAAAGTAGAAGTCAAAATCAGGTCCCTGGTTAGCCCAAGGAGTATACTTCAGCCAGCTTCAGGGGAACTTGGGTTTCATCCCAAAGGACCACACTCAGACTTCAGATGCCTTTCATCTCTGAAAACTTGCAGGTACAGAAAAAGTAAATCATACTTTTTATTTAACTATTTATTGAGAAGAATGCAGACACCTATATTTTTTCGTTGTGGTATTCTTCCTATATGGTTGATACTACATTGGTTACTACACATGTACAAAATGGCACAGTGTTACACCTTGCAGCAAACAAAGCATATTCCCAGTTTGTGTCAAATCATTGATTCTTAACCCTTCTTCCCTTCCACAAATATCAATGCATTTGCATGCCAACAAAGGTATCAATTTCTTTGAAGCTGTAGTTTGGAGGAGTAGTTCCCACTGTCCAATGACAACAGGAAGACTCAGTGTTGGGAAAGAGTGAGACAGGGCTCAAAATCTATGATTTTGGAAACCTAAGAAAGTAATCCAATAAGGATGATAATTTAACTCACCAGACATTATAAAGAAACTAAAACAGCCATCAAAGAACAAGACGTACAAAGGATGGGGCTATGTGTGAAATACTGCCTTTCTTGATGCTGATGATTTAGGGCTCAAGGGAGGCCTTGAATTCACAGCTTAAAACTGTGTCATGGAGCAAGACACCCCTACTGGTCTTCACACAGGAGCAAAAAGGTCTCAGATTTTGCTTTTAAGGCAATGACAGTAGAGATTGAAGTTTAGATGTATATTCAAAAGGAGTCAGAAAGGAAAGAAAAAAAGAGAAGATGACATTTTAACAAGAAGCACATGAATAGGCATGAAAATATTTAATGAGAGACAAAAATGGTGGCAATCAAGAATAAAAAAATAAAGGAAGGAAAAGAAGCTCAGAAGATACACATTGTTAGTGAAAAATTATCAGTTAAGGAAAAGTAATGGTCATAATTCTCTAAATATCTCGGGAGCCCTCTAGAGGCATTTCCTGCATGCAGTGCTTGTGCAGGCAGCACCACAACACACACACAACCAAGGTTATGATGCTTGTATATTCTACTAAACATGCTAATCTGGACAGCCCGATGTGCAATTATTGCATGTTGTTGAAAGACTACCTTCATTGAAGTAATACAAATGCTGCTATTTGACAAAAAAACTATAGATAAATGTATGGACATGTCAGAGAACTGGAAAGAGGAATCAGTTGTCCTTCTATTGCTGAAGTTAATTGACCTTGGTGGGTTTGGGTTTTTTTGTTTGGTTTGGTTTTTTAAACAAAGAAAAGTATCAGTTTTCTGATTTTTAAATTTTTTTTAGATAGTGTGCCATTTCTAGACTGCCTTAATGTCTGAAAAGTGCGTGGGTTTCTGCAGGTAGAATTTGACAGTGAGTAAGGTGAGCAGGGGAAAAATTTCTGATTCTCATTTAATTGTTCTGTCACATCTGACCATCTTTAGAGAGGACAAGGAGATATTTCACAGTTATCAGTACAGTTGAAAACTGCCAGGTTTATTTCCACAAACCATTGCTATACTTTTCTTTCAGAGATGGCTTTATGCTTCTGAAATATATTTGTCCTCCTTTTTCTTCAGATCCTGTGTTCTATAATTCACTTTTTGGTTGTCATGTTAATCTTTTTAATGTTATCTGAGTATTTAAGAAACAATCCATCAGACATTCAGAATGTCACTGAACTTGTATACTGGTTAATTTTGCATAAATATGATACTACATAAAATCCAGACCATAAAGTAGGCAATGTGTGTTACATGGAAAGTAATGATTAAGAAAACAAGTGAATCACTATGTCATTGTTTACTGTACTGTATAAAAAAAGCCCAAATTAAATCCTCCTATATCATTCTAAGGACCTGAAAGCTGTGAGAATCTTACACTGATCACAACATCAACCATTCCGCTATTAAATGTGCCAAAGCATATCAGAAAAAAAAAAAAAAAAGTTGCATTCAACAGCATAGTAGAGTTATTGTGCTCCAGTAACACAGTAAGGGTCATACATCTTACAAACCCTGCTGTCTCCTGTGGATTTAGTTAATAGCACAAGGAACTTTCTTTGGGTTTACCTGCCAGATATATGATACACACTTCAATGAGGAATTTTTTTGCCTCATTCTACAATGGTGGTTTCAGAAGGAATCATTATTTGTAATTCATCTGTCTTGGAGAGACAAGTCAGAAGTAGTAAAATGTAAATCTCTTTATAACTAAATTAATCCAATCCTTTTTCATTTGTCATCACAGTGACAAAGGTCTTTTGTCAGCTGAACAGATGTACTAAATACTTGTCACTTGCATATGTTATAAGAGCAACAACTGTAAAAAGACAATTTCTCCTAATACATGTCAGAGCAGAAGAATTCTCTTTTTGTTATGTAATTTCCTTGGGTGTTTTGTTTGCCTTACACCAGTTATGAACTTCTAGCACTGCTCATGTATGGAAGAATACCCAATGCATTGCTACACTTTTCTGAATTCCAGGAACCCATAGTTCCTGTTACACCTTTATTCTATCCTTCTATCAAAATGCAGAGATTTTATGACCTCAGAATGAAAAAAATAATTTGTTATGTATTTCTTTTAAAGTGCAGAAAATGAGGTTCCACAAAACCTTGAGTTAGAAGTTAATTCCCTTTAATTTTTCTGGAATAGATGTACTTTGCAACAGGAGAACAATTTCCTTGGTAGACCATACTTCCTTCATTTTCCTACCGATTTAATAGTCTTTAGAGGTTTTGTTGTCATTGTTGTTGAATTTTTAAGAAAGGTGAAATGGAAAACTTTCTTAAAAAATGAAAAAAAAGTTTTCCATTTGATTATCAGAGAAAATATAGATTAATAGATTGTTACTGTTATCATAAGGAAATTAAATATACTTTCATCCTGCTGATAAATAAGTGACAAAAATAATGCAACAATATAAAACCAGTAAAGATATTCAAGAACCAGCCTTGAGTTCCTACATATAAATGATTCTTTTATTCTATTCTTCTTCCTTTAAATCACCTACAAGCTATTCTCATTCTGGGTGATGCACCACTACTGATGCAAACAGTATTGAATGCTGACTTGGCTTTGTTCCTATTGAAATGCAGTAAGAATGAAAATTATGTCATCCAAACTAAGATGCCCAAAATATGTGAAGATATTTCAGTCTTGAAAATAATAACAATACTTGTACTTGAGCAAAGGAACAATATTGTACATTTTGCAAACACTTTTCAGAATTTGGGTAGAAAGAAAGGGAGCTTATCAGCACAGAGCTATTATAAACAAATTGCAGCTTATGTTAAGAGGTCCTTCAAGAAGGAGTGCCTAACAAGCCATTCCTAGTGAAGCATTCACTAAGCCAAAAAGTGGGCATTACAATAACTGATATTTTCAAACATCCCCTCTGAGGGTCAAAAGTAAGTCTTGTATCCTGCTACCTTCAAAAAAGATAGAGTATTAATAAGACATTTCCAGAATCTTGCACAGGCAACATCTTCCTTATCTGTTGCAGACTGATAATTCCTGCTCTCCTCTGGAAAGTATGAAATAAAGGTGCTGGTGTATTCATCAAGATCTGTCTGAAAGAATAAAGCAAATACTAACAGTGTTGATGAATAATTAGCATTTGAGACCCCAAATGAAAGTGTAGCCTCTTCATTCCCAGACTGGGCAACCAGACTTTCTATATACCTATAGCCACAAAAAAACCCCAAAAGAAATTAAAAAAAAAAAAAGAAGAAAAAAAAAGAAGAAGGAAAAAAAAAGAGGACATTGACGAGGAAATTAATGCAAATCTCTGGACAAATACTGTTATGTATTATTTTCTTCTATTCCACAAATGAAATACAGTCTCTATAATTTGTATAATGACTTCTGTCAGATCCAGGAAAACAAATCCAAAGCTGTGCAAGCTGCACTTGCAGTTTGACCACAAACTTCTGTTTCCACACTAATCTGCACACAGACATAAATCCCTGTACATGTATATTTGAAATAATGGAGGAAGGCTGAAATCACCCGAAGAAATTTGTGCTGTCTCATTGCTTTTTGCAGCATGAGGATTAATCTCTTTTCTGTGTAATGCCAGAAGATAACTGATTGCATTGCAGGAGGATTCCCCTCCTCTTCATGTTCTCCTTCAAGAAAAAACCTCTCATGAAGTATTGGAGATTGCCTATAGCTAAAGGCAGGTCACGATGCATGGTTCTGCTAAGGGGTTTAGGATCTCTAGGTTGTTACTGAAATTCTAGTCTGAATTTTTTTTTCCTCTCTCTCAGAAAAAAAATTAATTTAAAATCTGTCTTTGTAATTTTATGAGGCTGGACACAGTGGTGCAGGAGGGCCCTTCCAATTCTACAGTTCTGTGTTAGAAGTATTTAAAAATCCCTATGAGTTAACTGTCTTAGGATCAGTAAAGTGATCACATTTGTCTTGACCAGCTCTCCTCCTCTTACAGAGTAACTTTAGCATTACTGTAATGCTGAATTTACCTTTCATATACATCAATGCCGATTTTCCCACCACTACCATCACCCCCACCTCCATGCCATGTATTTCTACACATTCTAGAACACTAAGACCGACATTTCTGGATAAAGCCACAATGAAAATCCACTTCTAAGTATAAAGACTACCCACAGGTAAAGTAAAAAAAATTAAATACTGAATGTCAAAAGTAAACAACTCTATACTCCCATATAAGGTGTAAGGACTCACAGAGCACTTGTCTGTCTCAAAACACTGTCAAAGCCACAGAAGGAACTTGCCATCAGTTAAACCACCACAGTAGGTACTTGAAATAAGCACAAGAGGAAGGTGCTAATTCCAAGCCTAACAGAGATGAGGTCTGGTTAGCACATCCTGGTTAATGCATCTGGACAAAAATTCCCACTGTGGAAACTATGGAAAAGGAAGCAACTGTTTGTACACATGCTACCCAAAATTAGAGGAACATCTGCAACCACCCCGTGGATACCTGGAACTTGGACTGTGTAAAGGTTACGCCTCCAGAAGAATGTTAAATAAAATCCATATTATTGATTTTGGCATATGGTTTCATTTGCACCTTAATTCGGGCACAGGCATCTCTCACTAATCAGATCATAACATATGGTCACTTATGAAAAGACAGGAAAAGATAACTAAATTCTAATTGCAATCAAATAAGTCAACACTACATTGAAATATCTAATGCTTAAATGTTCTTTTTGGTTTCTATACAAAGTAAAAGCATACAGCTTAGATACAGTTTTAAATTTATTTTCATTTGGCTTAAGAGAAAGAAAAGAAAAGAAAAAAATTAAATACAACAGGAAGACAATCCATAAAGTACACTAAGTTCATCAATTCTTCACAAAATATATTGGGAAATGGCCAAGTCATTTAACTTTGCAGAACAGCTGCTTAGCATTCACAATACTCAGTACCGTTAATGCTATGAACTTCTCACAAAAGTTCAGAATACTTTTATTTGGGTTAAAAGAATACAATTTGGAAAAGCAGTTCAGAAAAGAAAGCTGTCAAAATATCAAACACCTTTGAGAAGCCTCAACCCAGCTCTGATTGATATACATTGATATCTAATCTAATCCAAATTATGAGAAATTTGTTTACCAGCTCATTTTCAGTGCAACTTCATAAAGTTAGTGTGTTGCTTGAGGTATACTCCACTGTTACTATGACTATCTCTGCTGTCCCAGATCCATGAGAACAACTGAATCCATAAAGGGAAAACTACACTCCCAATATCAGTTTTCCACCACTTGTGTGTGTGTGTGTGTTTTGTAATTTTTTTTCTTCTTTCTGCTTTTCAGGAACAAGGTTCAAAGAAAAGGCTCAGCAGCATAATGAAAATTTGAGCTTTCAGCAGAGCTATAGGCTAAAACACTTACCAGCTCAACAACTGCAAAGAGTAGGGAACTGGTTGTTGTAGGCTACTGGTAGCCTAGTCCTTGTATACTGAAAAAAAAAAAAAAAAAAAAAAACAAAAAAAAACAAACAAACAAAAAAAACAACAACAAAAAAAAAAAACTAAAACCAAAACCAAAACCAAAACAAAACAAAACAAAACAAAACTTATTGGTTCCAGGTTGATTCCGGGAAGGATAAATCATGTTATTGTGCTTGCAATTCTGTCACTTTCTGTCACTGTCACTGATCAAAATTAGCAGAAGAGGTGGGCAGAGCCATGTAAGGTTAACCATTTACATGTGACAGGAACAGAGAGGAAATATTATGGCAGATGATATTGATTCTTCTTGAGCAAAATTATAATGTAGAGTACAGCATAAAATTATGGTAAGAAGGGCATTTAGCTGAAAATCTGAGCCTGGGAAACTTGTCTGATCTCATACTTGTGACTGAAAATTTGTGACATTTCTTAATCTTCACAGGAGAAACTACATTTTCCAATGAAAACACAAAAGAGTATCTATATTTTTCTCTAACATAACTAAATTCTCTCTCTTTTGAAAATAAATGGATGTTTGCATATTTCATAAGAGCAGGTATTTCTCCCAATATCTTCATATGAGGCCATTCCCTTTGACAGAGTTATCATGTTGAGAACTATTTTTCCTTTTAGAATTTCAAAATTCACAGTCCCCTATTTCTATTGCGAAGATCTACTTTTCATTCTGTGAAGCTTACCTTCTGATAGACTTGTAAAGCCAGAGCAAAGGCAACAAAGCAATGGTTGCCACAGGAACTGGCTACCATTTGTACAGGAAGCTTTCTCTAACCTGAAGCTGCTGATTTCTCATGACTAAAATTATGAAATATAAATCCTCATATAGCAAGTTTACAAAAAATCTTATTGTTCCTTTACAAATTCTTTCAATTCCTGTTTAACCTAATAGACCAAAACTCCTCAGTTTCTCCTGTTGTGCTTTTAAAAGTCCTGTACTCTTCCATTAGGTCTGTTAATGATGTTTTTTTCCTCAGTATTAGTTAAACAAGCACTAGATTCACAGAAGAGTTCGCAACTACGTTTTGTAACTACTTTTTTCATTTTATGTGGATACATACTAATATTTTTGTCTTTTTGAGCAAGGATGCATATAAAATAGAAGGTTATTATTCTTATTATAATACCAAAGATGGCTTTCTGGAATATATATGAATCATTGAAACAATTTCTTCCTGTATGAGTCATATTTTTCCAAAACTGTGCACTTGAACCTACGTTCATGTTTTTCCAGCTTTGGTTAACCAAGAGATTCTGTCATCTGCAGAACTTCTTTCCTTTTCCCATTGTCTCTGCCACTAAATTAAGAACTAAATGTAGATGTCAGAGTGATCAGTGACAAAAAATAGTCAGGACAATTTCAAAGATTTCTTTCCCATGACTGCTGGTTGTAAAGAGCTTTAGAGTGATAATATTTTATAGACAAAGTCAAGGCAATATATATGTGGATTATTTCTTAACTCCACAGCACTAGGCAGAATAAACATGGGCTACATTCACATGGACTGTACACTGCATGGAAAAGCTAGATTTCAATCTGAAATAACAAGATAGTTTCTCTAAATATAATTAAGTAGCCGGAAGTTGCTGCAGGCAAACTGCTGTCTGCATCCAGGAAATATATCTGGATTTCTGCTCAGTAAACCTTTCCCTAAAAAATATTTTAAATTTTTAGCAAACGTAAAAAAAAACCAAACCAGAAACAAAAACAAAACCCAAAGAAAACCACATGATATTGTAGTCTGTCCTGGAAAAAATAAGTGAGCATGATGTTGGATTCTTCTGCTAGTGGAAGACCATTCAGCACAGTCAGTAAATATGACCAACATGTGCATTTACAAAACAACTCTAAAAAGACTTCCATGCCCATGACAGGAGGTGATTCAACTAGCTGGCTGGCAGTAAAGGTTGTTTACCAGGTTTTGGATTCCTAATTGGGTGTCTAGCTTGCTAAGTAGCATCTGGTCTTTAATTAGTTGAAAAATTATTATCACTAAAAGTTGCCATAAAAAGAAAGAGAACAATATAATTAAAGCGTTATAATCCATATGGTGGGATATGTATCTTCACTTGTCAATAGCTGTTTTTCCTCTCTTTTCCACTCAGCATTAATAAGGAAAAACTGTTCATTTGCCAAAAAGTTCTCCTTTTTTAATTTGAATTGAAAGTAACATTAAATTGGAAGTGTGCTAAAAGACTGTATATAGTGTAAGGTTTCTCTCTGACGGTGAAGTTATCCAACATGCTATTTTCCACAAGGTTGAGTTAGGATTGATGAGTCACCCTTGCCAGCACACCTAATCATGACAGGACATCATTATCTCTCCTTCATTCATTATTTATAAAGTAAAACTAGATGAAAAGCTCTTTGCATGTAAGACTTAGCAAAACACAGATTTTATGCCTGTAATGTATTAAATATGACCATAGCCTGAATGCGCATTACAATCTGTAACTGGAAATTTGCACTATAATTACCTGAAAATATTTTATACACCACCATTTCTAGTGGTTTACAGACCTTCCCTGCACTTCAGGATTATTTGTGTAATGCATGTGGAATGATGAGATTACATGTGAAGCAATAGGGTGTTAATATAAGTAATAAGTCTAGGCATATTTTTTCTGAAATAGTTTAAACACCTGTGCTATCAATTTTAATATTACAGAGTATTACACTGTTTTTATATTGTCTGTACTTACTGATTTTGTCAAGGGGGAAGGGAGTAAAATAATAAGTAATATTATTTAGCTTTGTAGTAGCTGAATTGCTTCCTGTTCAAAACCTGTCAGAATCATCTTCATCCATTAACCATCCATTTTCTGGTGGAGAATTTCAGTAGTTGGGAAAGGTATTTCCTCATAACAGTGGTGCAGTATTAAAGGAAAACAACAGAGAAAACAAATAATAACTCTGTTTAGTGTTCAGATTAGCTATGGAAAATGGATAAACTCTACATTGCTCATATTAGCGGTGGATGACCTCCAATTACCTGCATTTGTTACTGTTTAAATAAGAGTAGCAAAATGTAGGAAATAAAATTATCTTCTGCTCTAAAGGAGTAGATTGCCCCTATTCCAAGTCTAGATAATTTTTTTGCAGCTGGAGGTAAAACCATGACATTCAGCATAAAAGAAAGGAACTGTTCGAAAACCTAAATATCCAAGTGACTCAATTACCCTGAAAACCCTCTCTGCAGCATAAAGTTGAGAAAATAAGTTTTAAAATAGCCCTTCACCATAAAATCAATTGATTCTTAGCAGTAACTACATACAGTGGAAACAGTCATTCATAATTTTATGTAAGGCTTTTTTTAAGATTATGAATTTACAGACAAGGAAGAAAATATATATAAGATAAGCAGCACATAGCAACATGCATCAGCTTCAGTCCTTCACTGTAATGCCTTCAAAAAGGCTAAGTAATTATTTTTTCCCTGCTGAAGTGGTGTTGTCTATCTAGATTGTTCCACATTCAGACCTCACTCATCAGGTCACTGTAAGGCACCGCAAGAGATAAATTTGCTGTAAATCAACTATAATACAGTTAAAAAATGATATCAACATTCTATCTTAAAATGCATTATCATCATGTCTTCAAATTACATTGTTGGGATGAAGAAAAAAGGTTTATCTAGGAATTCCATTCTATTTTTTCTTGACCTGCTTTTAATAGGGCGCTAGTAATTTTCTGTAAGTTAAGATTAAAATTTTTTTTTGTTGAACATGATTCAACACTTTTTAAGTATGTAACAAAGATATTATTTCATTTTGGTAGATGGGAATAATTTGGACTTTCATTTAGATTCAAGGCTTGATCTGTGCTGATTTACCTTTTTGAAGAAAACAGCTTGAAAATGCAAACTTAGCAAATTACTTATGTATTTGTTTCATTAAAATTTAAATATTTAATTATAAATCAGAGAATACTAAAATAACTTTTTGTTCAATTACTAACTGATTAATGGTTCTTCTATAACACTTTACGATAGGACTTAACACTCATGGAGAACTGAGACAATTTTTTTTAATATTTCACAAACCACTGCTTTTTACAGGCAAGGGACTTTGAGCAGGGGTGGTGGTGTTTGAGTCAATATTTTTAGCTCTTCTCCATTAATTCATTAATGATGGTTAACATTTTTTTCTATCTCCCTGTCACCCACAAGTCAACAAAAATCCCTATGACAGTAAAACCATGAGTTATATCCTTGACTCATTGTATGGCGAAGAATTTCAAGAAACTATGAAAAGACAGTGAAGGCACTTGTCTCTTATCCCTGCACTGTTGTTTTAAAAATATCACTGCTAATGTTTAACCCCCCATAATGTTCTCACCAACATTTTGGTAACTGAGGTGTGTGACCATTTCTCAGACTTCGTAGAACAGAGAGGTCCTAATTTAATCTGACACTAGAAATGGGTCAGCAGGACTGAAGGAACTTCTCTCCCTGTAATTCTAGGAAGCATGGGAAGGGGGAACCTGGAGAAAGGGAAAAATGGAACCAGTAGTGAAGGCCAAGTTGGCATTCCATGAGAATGCAATCCACTTGGCTTGAACAGCAAACCTGCTATCGGCTTAACAAGGCAATGAGAGCAGCTTCGAAACATATGTAATATACACATACATAGCAACTCACAGCAGCAGAAAGGGCATTAGCATTACAGAAATAATTGATGAGCTGCAAAGAGAAGTGCTGTGACTAAATATTTTCATTCAAAATGTACATGTACAAGCACAAAAGTGTATGTGTCACCAGTCTGCTAGACAACAATTTTCTTCAAGTTTATAATAAACATGCCATAGCACATTGCCATTTATTTACACTTACAGACAGCTTTTTTGTAGTCAGGACCCCATAAGTTTTCTTTCAATTAAGCTGAATACATATTTATTTAAGTTTTGTCTACTTTAAAATTCATTTTTATTTGAATCTGTGGGGAAAAATGTATCAAAATAAGGCATCCTCGCTGCCAGATTGCTGCATGGACCTAGATTCAACCTTCATGTAATTTCCAGTGGCAGGTGATAAATGAAGAGATGGAAAAAGAGAACTGGTACAGAATTCTGATGAGCAAGCCCTTTCTAACTTCAATCAGAAAAAAATGAAGACTCTATTCGATTTCCATGAAACAGACTGTGTATTACAAGCAGCAGCTGGAAAAGAGCTTATTAAAAACATAACTGTTAAAAGACAACACTCTTATTGTATCTCTTTTCTGTGGGGGCTCAGACTCCCTGACCTGTCTCACTGAAAGTTCTTTAAACTCAGTAAAGCTTACAAGGAAAGCAGGATTAAATACAAAATAATAGAGTGAGAAAAATTTTTTTTCTTTAAGCACAGTTATCAAATACAATAATATTAAGCCAGCATTCTGCACTGCAGAGTAAAGACAGGTATAAAAGATTAAAAAAAAAAAAAAAAGAAATTTTTGATTCTCTAATGTACGACAAATTTCTGGCTAGTGACATGATATTTCATTTTATGGAAACTCAGCCCATACTTTCAACTGAAAAAGAAGTTTCCTCTTGGTAGAGACCTTCACTATAATTTCAACAAGCTAAAAAACTTACATCTTGTACTTCATAATTTCACTAGATATTACAAGTGTGGACAACTTTTGCCTTGTTATGTAGTCACAAAGACCATCTGCGAGAAATTTAGATATTAAAAACGTAATCAGTTTAGAGAGGTATATTTGTGAAACAGTCTAAAACATATCAGTTGAAAATTCTGCAATCTATTATTCACTAGACAGATTTGGTATGAAAAAAACAAACAAAAACTTGATCTTTTTGCTCTGTAGAACTTTTTCATTGTTTCTGGGTTACATGCTTCAACAAGGTGAGCTGCCTGGTTCATTTTCCCCTCACAACTCCAAGTTAATGCAAAATCCTGAGATTCAGAGAGCACAAGGGGCAAACATAAGCAACCTATAATAGCTTGCTTACATTATTCAGCATGTGGTATATGAGCACATAATATTTACAAGATGCACATTAATTATGGAAAATGAGAAACACCAAGAGAGCACCATTAACTGTTGATTAGACACCAAGACCAAGAATGCTGGCAGTGTTAGTAGTAAGAAACATAGTTTACTTCCAAAGGGAAGGCAGTTCATTAATATTTTGCTTCTCAATAGTTCAATTATAACATGCCTAATGTACTGGACATTAACCTTTGGAGGCCTGAATCAAATCGTAGATTAGAGTAAAATGACCTTACTCTTCACATGAAGACACAGATGCAACTTCCTGGGGAACTTCTATTGCTGTCAAACCAGTTGATCACCTTAGTCTGAAACCTCTTTTAAGCGACACACCTCCTTTGCCTGTAAATGTTTAAGGCAATACCAAATAAATTGATGAGAAATTTTTCTTTTCCACTGGAATCTGGAGCTCCATAACTGAAAATAAAGTTAACACAGAAACCAGAAAACACAAGAACAAGCATTTGCTCTTAAAAGTAGCATAAAAAATGACAACATGACTCTTTTTACAATAGCATAAAATGTATGGCATGCTGAATGAGGTAGGTGTCTTGAAAGCCTTTATGGTAAAGCTTTCTCATGGTTCAGTTAATTGTCAATTAACTTGAGTTAACCGATAGCAAAAAAAAAAAAAAATTACTTTTAAAATATAAATCTAGTTTGTTTCTAGAAATATACATTAAAAAGTTCTGATTCTGGGAAAGAAAACAGCTTCTAGTGTACATATTAGTTCAAAAGTTGTTACTTAGAGCAGAGTGACATGGACTCTAGCTTCTTAATAAACTATAGTTATTGTCTGAAAATGAAATATATAAATAGGAATGTTCATGAGATATCTTTTTACTCATAATATAGCCTATATAATTATGCTTGCATTTAGAATTTTTCCTCATGTTGGTCTACCTAACATTTTATCTTGATAATAAAACTATGAGAAAGTAAGCAATTCTTGCAATCCAAGAAGCATATAAACTGGCCTTATTTTTAAAACCTAATCATAAATACAGCTGCATCCTTACACTGTGCAATTTCTTTTCACAGTTCATTAATTGCAAAGAGATAACTTGAATGGTGAAGTTACAATTTTATGATAGGGTCTGGTATCACCATGAGGGAAGGATATACTTTTATGTGTTCATCTTATTAATGATACATCAGGGAATAGAAAGGTGAATATCAAGAGCTAAGAAGCTGAAAACATTTATAAAAAGGGGCAGCATACTACATACTGTACTTTTGGAGGCAACAGACTTGTCTTTAATTTTTACTACTTATTTTTCGTCTCTAACAGCTGACAATAGACAAGGTTAAAGAAGATTCTCCTCATAGTTGCCAAGTGATAACAAGGGAGCATGAGTGCAACAGAAGACAATTTGACCACTGTTTATTTAATAAATAACAAAAATATTTCAAGGTATTGAAAATGGAGGTGTTAGAAAGGGTGAAATAAGGTATATACAATGATATTTCATATCTATACATTGCTTTTGTTTAGTAAAATCAGGAAAAAAACTCTGTGCTGTGCCTGTCTATAAAAACGTCTGCTTAAAAAACCCAAACAGAAACTTGAAAGTAAAACTTCAACAAAATAATGTTAGTTTACTTTAAAGTATCTTTGAATCACTTTTTTAATTGTAATGAAGGTTTTACTATGAAAACCAAAGTGATATGAGCATCATCATAAAAGGTTACTAATGGGTAATGTGTGGGATGATTTAACATTTTTTGTTTTGTTACATACCTTCAAACATACCAGGCTATGTCTACCAGAGACCAAATATTTGGCTGCATGACATGCTTGATTAGCCAAAAAAACCAAATCACATGAAACCTCCAATACCTATGATGAGGGAGGTTCTATTTAATGCAAACATTCAAACAGAGTATTCACCTAAACACCATTGCAGTTGACGAAAATCTGTCAAAAAACTTTGTCCATTTAAAGCATGGATGCTCATTTCAGAATATATCAAGAAAATAAATTAGGTTAGTTCAAAAAAAACCATATTATTTGGTATAGATTTAATTAGTCTTCATCAAAGAGTCCAGAGTGGCAATAAACTCAATAAACTCAAAAAAGATTACTTACTAGTCAGATATGCTTTTGATACCACTCAGGAGCACACTCCACAGGTACAGGTTAGAGCTTAAGCTCAAAAGTGGAAAAACATTGTGTTCTTTACAGAATAATAGTGTCCACAACCTGGAAGAGAACTGGAGAAACTCCTAACTTCTACATCCATGTGAGGCATTTCTATGATAACTGAAACAAAAACTTGGTGAAACCATGTAGACAACATTCACCTTTGAAGTTTTCAGCATGACACAGGTGCCATTTCTTGCCAATGAATTCTGACCTTGAGTCAAGTAATTTGAAACATCTACTTGATCACTGTAACCCACCTGAAGGAAAAAGAACTATTCTAAGGCAAATAACATTAACCTACTGCAAAATTATTTGAATTTCAGCATGGGTGACCTCCCTCTGTTTTGTTAAATGGCTTTCAAAAATTATTTTATAAAGGAAGCTTTTGCAAACAATATAAGGAGGAGGGTTTGTTGGTTTGGTTTGGTGGTTTTTTTTTTTTCAGGTTGGTTGTTTTTGTTTTTGTTTTCTTTTTGTAATAGATTTTCAAGATTAATTTCTGGCTGTACATTTGGAATTCTAAGCTAATGTCTTGTCTTGAAACTCAAGTAGTCTGGAGAAAGAGGAGATGGCTTCAAGAGTCTCAGCTGGAAATAAATTAACTGCTAACTGAAACATCAGATTCTCTGTCACTAATTTCTCTACACTGGCCATAACAAATCAAGATTGCATTATTTAAGCAAACAACATATTCAGGAATGTTGAATCTCAATAGCAATACTTTATGTAATACTGTCAGGTTATTTTTTAAAATCACAATAGTAAATGGTAAAATACCTAAATTTGCATTTTTTATTAATTCAGTCATAGATGGAAAACTTTTGATCTTTTTTGATAATTGACTTTTAATAAGATCAATAATCATCACAAGACATGTATTTACCCCAGAACTACTATTCAGAGAGAACTAAACAAGTTAATGCTGCTATGATGTAACTAGTTCATAGGAAAGAAAACCTGTATAAAAGGTCTTTAAAAAAAATTGTCTTTAGTACCTTTTCACTATAAAGATGTATGTTTTGAAAAATAAGCTTTCTAAATGAAACATGGTTACTAATATGAAAATGCATAGAAAGTTCAAGCTAGTTTGAACTTTTCTTTAAAAACTGGAGGGAAAAAACAGTGTAGCTGAATTTGCTATTTAATGAGTAAAACCCAGAAACTTTCTTAAACTAATGATCAGATTTATTCCTATTTTAGACATACTTCAGATGCGGTTCTTTGTATTCTAGTTCTTAGAACAGATCCTGTTTCAACATTTTCAAACCTCATTTACCTGGCTAAGCTCTGCTATATAAGATCAAGAAGTGACAGAAAGGGAACTAATCCATCTATCTCCAGGTTTTGGATAAAATGCACTGTTGTGATTTAAACAAGACTCCAAGACATATTCTCCTACATGAAAATTGTGTAATCTCTCATGAAACCTGATTTCCCCTGGAAGGAAAGCCTATAAGAATCCCCATGTGAAAAATGTTCTGCCTGCAACAGCCTGGGAAGACCTTAGAATTGTTACATGCAATTTATGATATTTATCATCCAATGAGCTTTAACAGTTCCAATATGTAGGATGAATGAGTAAACAGTAGGAAAAAGAGACACTCCGAGAGCAAATATAAAATGCTGAACACTGATCACAAGTGTAAACTACTAAGACACAATAAACCAAAGGCTAATGGCTGCAGTCTCTTTGAAGAAATTATATTTCAATCATGCCATAATATAAATAGACATATAGAGCAAAACTAGTCAAATACTAAGACATTATTTGCTTTTAAATGAAACATATTGTAAATGTAGATGGGGAGAAAATGATGTTATAAAACTCACATATAGAGCAAACCTCAACCCATTAGTTCTTAAACAGTCTGTAGTACTGGACAAACCAATGCTAATTAAATTTTGAAAGAAAAGACTTTACTGTTTGTGTAGCCAAAGCTATAATTTGCAAGAAACTGTTCTTTCTTACTAGGCACAACAAATATTATAGGATCATTAAGGAACTGAACTAAAATAATTTTAAAAGCCAAAGGGAATACATTTGCTTTAGTTTGCCTTCTGATTTGCTGAGAACTACAGATGTAAGTAAGTAGAAGATCTTCAGAGACATTTATAGGAACAAGTTACAGCACTTTGGAGTACCTACTGGCCAACATCTAAACTTCTCTATCTTGATTACTTCAGTGAAACCCCTTTATAGTAGCACCCAGATGATCTCTAGCATGATTTAAGGTAACCTTAACACAATGGGCTTGACCATAATGCACATAATTATCTGGGAAAAAAGGCAACATCAATAATCACAGATGCCATGGGATCTAAACAGAAATCATGGCTAAAGTTTGAGTCATAAATTAGATGAGAATGGGAGTGTGTATAGAAGACCCTTAGAGATTAGGATGTTCCAGTGTCTAAGGCACAGAACAGGGTCTAGAGCAAAAAGCAGGAGGGTCTCAAGTAAGGTCAGGTAGACTAGGCATTGAAGCACCTCAAAATTATGAACTGCAGTGAAAGTACAGGTAAGCAGAAAGATAAAATCGTCTACTACAAGCACTAAAGCCGGATGCTCTCGAGGTAGCGACAGCGCCTTTATGCGTGCGTGATCCCTGCCGGGGTGAGTTGTATAACTCTCCCAAAGGACAGAGTCCTAGCTACCACAGATAACCTGTTTCTGATGGCTCCTCTGGGACAAGAGTTTCCCCAGGTGTGGTGTGCTAGCGCCAATGAGAATAAAAGGCCAGACAAAGGGCTCTTCCCCGGGATAACAGCCATTTATTGTGAGTCCAGTGTTGCGTTGTGAGGGTTCAGTTATCCAAGTGGCTGAGTAACCCAGAAGAAAGAGCCAGGAAGAAGCCCTGCAAGGCTCTTTTAAAGAGAGATGGGACCAGGAAACACCCAATGGGAAACAGCATAGTTTAAAGTGACCGGTGGAGAAGAGCTTTCCAGGGCATAGCCATATATGGGATCTGAGATATGGGTACAGGTAACACAAGGGAAATATTGGATTTTACCACAGCTCAGGCAGAGGGTTCAGATATTGGAAGAATAAGGCCGAGGGTTTTGCCTGTGCTTTCTTCCCACCAAAACCTGAAGCTCAAAAGCAGCAACTTCTGCCAAGTGCGCTGCTACAGTCTACTGCAGCTGTGGCATTAACATCCACATCCTTCTTCCTCATCAGTACCACAGATCATCATGAAAGATGAGTTGCAAAGCATAACAGGAATATACTCAAAGAAATTTCAGCAAAGACAATAACTAGATGGTTAAGCTACAGCAGTGGTAAGAACTAAAAAAGCAGGACTGTTTTCCCCTTAACTGAGCTGCAGATGAATCCCATTTTCGGTGGAGTTGCAAATAAAGCAATACAATCTCCAAATCAAGCGTGAACCATTGAAAAAAACGTTCCAAGGCTTTCTGCCTTTTTACGTAGAACACTCTAAACTCAAAAAACACCAAGTTTGACAAATGCATCATTTTTTGACAGCACAGAAAATCTCTCCAGCAGTTCAGAAGCAGGAATACCATATCCAAGAATTCTGAATTTTCCCAGTCAATCCAGACACAATAGACTAAGTTTTGCAAGTTAGTATACATTTTTGCAAACAAGTCAACTTCGAATACATTCCATCCATCCATCAAGGTAGTATGTTTCTATTCCACACATATGTAGTTCAGATTTCTCAATGCAACTTACTGAAACCACAGATTTCCCTTAAGTAGCCCAAATCAAAAGAATTTTTTAGACCATTCTATGCTCAAAACAGGGACTTGAGTCAGTACTTTTTTCCTCAATTTTTTTCTTTTTTTTCAGTTTCCATTTGGAGTCAAGCATAACAGGTTGTTCTAGTTCAGATGCAAATTCTGATAGCTGACTCTCCCACTGAAATGGACTGCACTGGAAACCAGGATATAAAACTCAGAAAGGTGATATCATACAGTAGATCCATAACGAAGTGTCACAGCCAGTGAGATGTACCCCTTACTTCCTTACTCCTGCAGACCCCTCCACCATCCCCAGGAAGCATGTAAATTTTTTTTTTTTTTTTTACCAGGTCATTCAATAGCTTTCATATGAGCAGGAAGAAATTTTTTTTAACATTCTTATTGAGTTTTTTTTCCTGAAAAAAAATCCATCATCTAGTTTTGAGAAATAGCATTTATTAAAATAATTACAAATCTCTGAAAATTACACTTCCTTTACCAGTCCACAACACAGCACAAGAACAACAAAATATTAGCAGCCATTAAGATATTGCAACAAACCACATTTATTCTGGAGGTCTTAAATCAGTCTGAAATGTGTAGTGCAACAATAATGTGTCAGATGATTTGTCCAAAACTTTGATACCTATGCAAAATAATTAATTGTAAATTTAATTTCTACTTCCCAAATAAATTTTACTTGTGTTAACACTGTCACTATCCAGTGTGCCTCTGTGAATGTGCACATAAATATATGCACATATATGTGTATTTGTGCATGCATATATACAACCCCAGATTTAAACATTTTATTAAACATCTTGATTTTTAGGGCCTGTTAGCAGCAGTTATACAGATATTTTATCTGTGATATGGCTTTGAAATAGAACAAGTGTTTCTGTAGTCCTTAGATCCAATAAAAATATACAAACCATTTTCTTCATGGAGTTATTCACTTCAATGCACAAAACCCTTCCACTGCTCCATTTATTCCATTAGTGTAGTGCCTTAAATGATGCATGAGGCTTTCAGCATTGAGGTGAATGTCATTTTTAAGGACCCAATAAAAAGATAAACAATATTGGAACCATAATTCAATACTGAGAAATATCTGCAAATAAAAGTACAACTGTAAATAGTACATTCAATTCCAGACTGACAGACAATAAAATAATTTCTCCTGCTGGCATTAGGCCCCAATTTAAATCAGCATTTAAGAATGCGTTTGTTAACATTAAGCACCAGCTTTAATCAATACAATTTAAGTTCAGGCTGATATGCTTTCTTGAGACAGGGTCTCAATGATTAGAAGGGGCTCAATTACAAAGGAAAGGTAGCAAAACAGTCAATAGTACACTGGGAAAATTAAAATCTACAAACTTATTTCAGTTTTAACAACTAGTCAAATCAGGTAAGTACAAAGTCTGAAAGACCAGACTTGCTTTGTCAGTGCTATATTCCAGAATAATAAATACAACTATGAAATGTTTGAGTTTGATCTCATTTTCTCTGTGCTTCCTAGCAGAGTTGCCAGATATATTATTTGAGTCACTTGTCTAATTTCTTCAATCAAACAAATTATTTTTCCAATTAAGCTGCTCAATGTAATCAAGAATAGAAGTAAATGATGTGAGAAATGTTACAGCACCTGTGACTACCAAATATAGAAGAGGGAATAAGTGATCATACTGCTTCTGTGCTTCCTCTCTTCTACCTGAAGAGATCTGGCCAATTCCAATCGAACACTAAAGGCATCAGTAAAATCTTAAAACATCGGTGAAAATCTGTGCCAGTGTGGCTAGTCAGACCACAAAGGGACAGCAGCAAAACCAAGCAGATGCTGCTACTAATGCCTCCCTTGAAGCAAACGTGCTATGTGAGCTCATTAGTGCTCTGATCTGTTGGTCCTGCCGCTTAACCAGACAGTATCCGCAACACCTGGACACAGCCTCAACACAGCAGTGCTTTCGCTCATTCAGCTGTTATGGAACAAAGTAAAAATGGATATGCCATGAGATAAGAAGGCAGCAATCCCAAGGAATAAGTGAAGATCTACAAAACAATTGAAAATAATTTAATTCCTTTAATAGGTTTTGTTTTGCAGAGCAGTACTGATTTTTAAATTTAAGGAACACTGGGCTTAAAAATCAAAGTAGCTGTACTGTGCTACATCATGTGTCTTGAGGAACTGCTGCCTACATACTCAGAAGGCAGCAAGTGAAGCTGTTATCTCAGGCCTGGGACCTCTCTTCACACTCAGAAGAGCAGTGCCACAGTGGTAGCACAAGTGTTTCCTAGTCCCTGCAAACAGCATACTATTCACCTTTGTCCTCATGGTAAAGAGAGGGGTAAATCTCTTTCCCTATTTAGGATCTGGCACTTAACTGAGTTTATTAGTACCCTACTGATTTGTTTGTGTGCAGACCATTTTTTTTTAAGGGAATTAGTTTCTCATGTGAATACTAAAAATTCATGAGAGGTCAGCAACTTTATTAGCACCAAGGAAGTTATATTCCGAACAGCAAAAGAAAACCCTGCCTTTGTCTCCCTGAGCTAAACAAGGCCTCTTTACAAAAGTATTTCAGCCCTTTGAGCACAAAGTGATGATGATACTCTTTCAATTCATGTACCCTTTAATTAATACCTTTAATTAATCCTTTTGATTCATGTACCAAAATTAGATGTTGCTTTGAAGACTTTTTTTTGTTCTCCTCAGCATTCTCATTGCTTCGATGTCATAATCAGATGTACACCACAGAGGCATAGTTTCAAGATACAAGCATTAATATATTGTCTCATCTACTACATGTCTCTCTCTTGATTTTTTCACATAATGCATTGTCAGAGGACAAATCCATGGAAGCAAATACTAATTTTCTACTTAAATAAGTAAAAATAAAAACCACCAAAAATCAATTTCAAATCAGATGTTACCAATTTTATAGTGTTAGAAAATTAAAAACATTGCAGGCCAGTAGTAAGAATTTCAGAATATAACTTGTCTTTCTTTCAAAAAATCTCTCCAGTATTTACAAGGTTGTACAGAGTATAAACAGAGCAAAAGCTTTTGACAGTCCTTAGAATCACTATGAAACAAAATCTGAAACCACCCCCACCCCCCCACACAAATAATAATAAAAAAAAAAAGATAAAACCTGGTGTCCTTGCACTGCACAGACAAACTTCCAAACTCCAGGAGTTTTACATAAGCAGTTCTGAGTTCAATCTTAAATTATAACATGTGGCATACACATCTACAAAATCAACAGCTGCATATAAACAAATTATATTTCCTCTGCACTGTACAAACACATCAAAACAGACTACTTTTGAACAGAAAATACACACACAAGCACACACACACACACACACACACACACATATATATATATGTATGTATATGTATATATATATTCAACTTCAGACTCAGGAAATCAGCTGGAGGCTTCATGAAGTGTTCTGTTCTTCTGCAACACTGTATTTAGTTCCTGAATCACATTTGATGGCAATTTGCTATCTAATTCCAAAGTAGTTTTGGTTGGTTTCTTCTTATTTTTCTTGAGTGTCTTGTGTGGTTTTTGGTCTACATCACCCTCAGAAATCAAGTTTCGATGGTTTTTTGCATGATTTTTCACTTTCTCCTCCTTTCTTTCCAAACATTTTGCTACAATAGATGCTTTCTCTTTCAAGTTTTTTCTTTCTTCCAGAAGTTCACTTTCATGATGCTCACCAAATCTCAATTTTCCAGTTTGTAGTTCTATATTCTTACCAAACAAGCAAAGAGAAATAAGATCATTCACACAATATTTAAAATTATTTAGATTGCAATTTTTGCTCATTAATTTCACTAAGTTTTAAAGAAAAAAGAAATCATCTTTCCTAAAGAGCTGGGACAGCAAAGTCAGTTTCAAATTGCCACAATTGTGCCATTATTATTTAGTAAGCATTTCTAGTGAGCAACTTCTCAATTAGTGATACTTCTGATATTTACATAAATCATGTATTTTGACAATGAAGACATTGATTTTCATGTAATCACAATTTGATTTTTCATTCTACCACAGCAGACTAAATTTTAATGTTTTACAGCAGATCCATATACTCTTAAAGACTCAGAATTGTTTGAGCAAATTAATAAAACTGTGTATGCTGCAATTCTGATAATCTAATGACTGAGCTACATGAATGTACGAAAGCTAATTTTAAACAACCACAATCATTTTCAGCATTTGTTAAGGACTAAACTGATAAACTATAAAGACTGGCTGCTTTTTCAAATTGCATATTGGTGGGACATTTTCAAGATCTTAAGCTGTAGAAAATTAAAGGTAAATCAGATGCTGCATCTAAATTTGCATTATTGTATTCTGCTCAGTTGGTATGGCAGTAGGTAGAACATTCCTTTTGTGGAAAAGTCTGATAATTCTAAAAGAAAATAAGGTCCTGCAAGTCTCCTTTCATGTATGCATCTTTTTTGACTACTAGAAGGTAGATGAAGCTGAGGGAGACTTTGATTCTTTTGTGTGGAACTTGTTCAGTTTGACTGTAATGTTTATGGAGTTATTAATCCACAGCATATGGGCAACTTGTTTCATGGAATCTTAATACCGCATATACGTTAAAACAAACATTAAAAACTACTAGGGAGGAGCTGCTTTAGATACCCAGAATCATAGAATGGTTTGGGCCTTCTTGTATTACCTGTTATAAATCAGTATGGTATTGGATCATGCTTGAAAGAAAAAGTATTTCCTCATTCCTCATTCTTCTTGTATTTTGAAATAAAATCAAATACTTACCGCAGATACACAACAATGTATTTCTATTTCAATTAAATAATTTGATATGAGAAATATGCATACTATCCACAACAAGTGGTGTAGAAATAACCAAAATGTTTTGATTCTATTTGTTATTAGAAGGATTCTTAGTTATAGAGTGTTTCAAACTATTGGTATTACACATTTATCTTGTTAACACACAATAAAAGTGTTTCCAATAATGGGGAAAAATCAGACATTCAATAGAGACTTTTTAGCAAAAAAATATTAGTATTAAACTCAGTATCTGAGATATTGGGTATCTTTGAGCTTTCATGGTCTTGTGCTTTGTTCCCCCACTTATATTCCTGTCATAAAGATATCACTTTTTTCACTGTTCAGAAAACTTTCAGTCTCCTTAACTGCCTGTATAAATTGACCTTTTAAACTAAAAGTTTACACATTGATCTATATACAGACCTCCATTTTCCACAAAATGAACATCTTTCAGAAAATATTTGCTCCTGTTATTAATTTCTAATGCTTTAAAATGGAGATATTTTTGCTTGTTGGAGAGGTACTCAAATTCATTGAAAGAATGAAGGCATGGTCTCCCAATAGTACAGTTTTTTTTTTAACTGACTGCACTGCTGAACAATATTTCTCCTTAATAAACTATATCAGAGTTTATTAATGTATATAATATATGTATATTAATATGTATATATTATTTTTATTAATTAATATATGTTAATTCCACTATTTTAATGTTCAATCCAGTTTTGGTTTTCCATGCAAAAAAAAGTGCTAGTTTTATTTTCTCATTACATATTTTTGTGTTAACCTTCATAAAGTATGCAAATATCTTTTGCATAAAAATTCTCTAGATCTAGTTATGCATAAATAATGAAGACTGTGGATTTCTGCTTTTAAGTTTAAATGCAGACTTCCTCAAAGTTGCAGTGTACAAAACATTAGTCCTCCCTAATGAAGCAAATAATCCACCAAAAAATAATTAAATAATAAATATAGTGCTATAAGTCATTAAGGATTTTTAATCATAAAGCTCAAAATCCAATAAAACTTTTATCCTAGAATGTTGGAATTTGTAGCCATCTCAAAGGATGTACTAAAGGTCTCAACTGTACTTGCGTAGAGAACAGGTAAGAGAAATACCTAAAAGATAGGAAGTTTTTTGACTGTCAAGACCTATGATTTACTGACATCAAAGTAGTTTAAAAATACAAGCATCAGAAAAAACTTATTACAAAACTGCAAAAATATATTCTGAGAGAAAGTTAAAAAGGACAAATTAAACAAAAATACAAAAGCCATACTTGTATTCACACTGTATTATACTCTTATAGTATGGCAGAGGAGAAATTCTGGAGGAAAGTGTAACACAAGATGGGGTTGTCTTTTACATAAAGCACTGCCGTTTACTTTTGGCTTGCTATGGAACCAAGTCAGCTTCACCACTCTGTACCTGAACCACCAACTCTGAAAATGGTGAAGACATGCCATACTAAATACCTCCCTTCAAGATCTTTTAAAATGTGCAACAAATAACACTGTTACAGTCAAAGGAGCAAGCTGTTGTTTCAACAATTATTCATTGTTGCAGTCAGCCTAGTTACCAGTACTGTTCCCAAGTAGAACAGTGCCTCCATTGCTTCATCTCAGCTGGAAGTAAGGCAAGTAAGTTCTCCCCACAGGCATCAGTAACTCTATGTGGATACCAGAAAGCAATCTAAAGCTAATATGATAATGTTCAGATGTATCACTAGTGCACTTAATGTAGTGCCAAAGCTCAGTCTATTCAAAGACTCGCAACTAACGCCTCTTATTCTTCTTTGAGACTAATAATAGTACAACTTAAATTTATCCAAGTTCGTTTCATCTGAGCTCTTCCATTATATTCACAGAGTAGATAACTAAAACAGTGAAGTTATTTTAGACAGAAAAAAAAAGATACTGTAAGATATGCATGCAGGACAGTTTTCAATGATCTTATTAAAATAAAACTGTAATAAAGTGCATGATATTTGCAGCTGAAAATCTTACTTAGTCCTAATGAACAATCTCTGCTCAAAAAAAACCCTCAAGCACAAATAAAAGTCCATTACTGATTTACCCAAAGGCCAAAGAGGTTACACAAGTTGATATTACAGTAGCATTTTAACATTAAATTGTCCTGAATGTTCCTTTAATGACAAAACAGTGAACGAGACATTGCTAACAAGAGCAAATATATTTTACATTTAGCCAGCTCTAGGAAGTTCATTATTACTGGACTGCTTAAAATGGCAGCATTGTGGTTAGAAGTTCTACACCAAGTCTAAACACCACTTACTTCTGTATTCCCTCTGATTTTACAAGTCTTCTTCTCCTGATGAATGGGAATTAGTGGCAAGCCTCTGATCTTTGGACTTTTAGTTATGGACTGTTTTCTTGCTTTTCCAGCAGGTGACCATACATTTGCATGCTGAAGAACAAAATGATTCCTTATTTTTGGTGTGGAACTTCATAAATACACAAAATTCTTTGGTATGTAAAACTCCCTTGGAAAAAGCTATATACTGAACAACACCACACCCTCCTCTTGTGCGAGAAAGGGGAAAACATATGATGCTTAAAATTATGTTAATATTTCCTAAGTGCTGCACAGTGTTGAGTGAACAGAACCAGTATGTCTCTATAATTTTCATGTGTCAAACATCTTCTTTCCCTAATTTTATTCTAATTATCTTCCAAAAATAAAAAATATCATCAAATGCGACATACACATTGACTTGATTCACAACATCAAAATTCCACAGAAGTATGCTTTCAGGAGCCCCAACAAAAGTTTCTGTAATAAGCTAAAATTAGTGTGTAAGCATTTCAAAATCTGTTTCTTGTTGAGGTTCAAGACCAAATGCAGGGTACAACACTTGGGCCACAACAATCCCAGGCAGTGCTAGGCTGGGGACTGCATGGCTGGAATGTGGCCCAGTGGAAAAGGACCCTCACTTCAAGAAAGACATCAAGGTGCTGGAGCATGTCCAGAGAAGGGCAATGGAGCTGGTGAAGGATCTGAAGTACAAGGCTTATGAGGAGTGGCTGAGGGAGCTGGGGGTGTTTAGCCTGGAGAAAAGGAGGCTCAGGGGTGACCTGATCACACTCTACAACTGCCTGAAAGTAGGTTGTAGCAAGGTGGGGATCAGCCTCTTCTCCCACACAAGTGACAGGATGAGAGGACACAGTCTTGAGCTGCACCAGGGAAGGTTTAGGTTGGACACAAGGAAGAATTTCTTCACAGAAAGGGTGATTAGACATTGGAATGAACTGTGCTGGGAGGTGATGGAGTCACCATCCTTGCAGAAGGTTAAGAAAAGACTGGATGTGGTCTAGTTGACAAACTGGTGTTCAGTCATAGGTTGAACTCAATGATCTCAGAGGTCTTTTCCAACCTAATTGATTCTGTGATTCTCAAAAATTTATATTAATAATTTAGAGAAAATAATTGTTTAACCTACGATAACAACATGTGTTACCCAGAAGGAAGTGGCTGGATATTCTGAATGCTCCAAAAACACAGTCTACAAATATGGAGATGTGGTTTCAATAATAGTCTTGCTTTAGCTCTACTGAAATAGGTAGTTTTGGGGAGAAATGTGAAGTTTCATTCTGAGAGAAAAACAAAACTGGGAAGAGAAGGGAAGTAAGAAACCATAAATTACTAACTGAACATTTCAAAATTGAGCACATGTGCTTAAAGCTCATGGTACTCTGGTGATGTTCAAGGTAACCAGAAAGACAGGTCTGAGGACAAGGCAGTATAAGAATATTTTAGTGAAAAATTTTCAACCTGAGATTCTGTGAATCAAAGAGAATGTCCAAGGCCTACAGCTAAATCACCACAACCCTGAAGGAAACTGGCAAGCCAGAACTGCAAATCCATGAAGCATGTCTCTTCAAGGCTGTATTTAAAAACACAGTTGTGGTGCTATGATCATACTTGCAGGTGGTCTGCAAGTAAAAACAGCATTACTATTAAAAAGCCATCAAAATCAGTGATTATTGACTCACAGTGGCAGACTGGAAATTGGAAGCCCCAATTCTAAATTTAGAAAAAGTATTTCATAGACTCACATATTTACGGAGTAAAAAATTCTCACACATGGTACTGACCAGGGTGACACAAAAGTCTCTGATAAGAGTTCTCTCCAGTGACCATTAAGAGCATTTTCTTCCAATGAAATGAGAAGGTATTATCTAAAAGAGCAGCCCTTGCCAACCAAAATCAGTTTATTGTGGATCAAGATACAACAAACAAATGCAATCCAAAAAGTGACTGAGAAAGTTCATCTTCTGAAGAAAACTGTCTCCCTTAATCCCCAGCAAGCTTAAGGAAACCATCCCTGTCAGTTAAGCAGCCTGACTTCCCTTTTGTGCCTGTAACATTTCTTAAAATAGAACTCTGGGAAAGTGTATCAGAAATACGAGCAATGTGTTAGGCCACATAAAAAATGTATTTATTCATAGTTTTGACCCCTCTGTTCAACTGCAACTCATGATAGTATAATGTGCCTCCAGCTGATCAAAGGCATGGGAAACTGGAAGAATACTATTGTGTCCATCTTCATACCATTTAATTACTTCCAACTATATGCTATGCATGCTCTTAAGAGATTTTGATGCTCTTAAGAGTACAGAACTATAATAGAATTCAAGAATCAAGTTTCAGCCACACTTTTCAGGATGATTTTTTATAGAAATGAAAGAAATATTGGTCCTACTTCAAACACATTATTTACCAGTTTGAAATAGAAAATTAATAACTGCTGGGTTAACTTCATTACCTGTACCAAAAGTACTCATCACTAAATTACAGCAGTACCTACACTTTGGTATTTGTATATTCTGCACTATTTATACTACAGGAATAAAAATTATCAGAAAACAGGAAAAAATAACAATAGTACTACTATCTTACAGATAATAATTACCCATAATGTCTTACTCTGCTTAAGCACTGAGGAGCACAGTAATACTGGTTTATGTCCCTATTAATTGCATAAGATCATTAAATGCTAATGTCTTAATACTTTTAAACTGACTTTACAGTATTTTTCAATTTCCAGTCTAAGTTATTCCACTGACAAAGAAAATGTGCTGCCTGCAGTCTCTCTAACACAAGCAGGTTGAAATTCAGTGACAACTGAAGGCAAGGTAATTATAAGGTAAAAAAAACAAGCTGTCTTCCCTAAAGATGGCCTCAACTTGAAAATTCTAACTAGAAATAAACTCAGTTGACATTTACAGTTTTCTGGTTTAGAAACGGGATAATGTGGAAATAATTGTCTGCTTCTGTATGATACAAAACTTTTTAGATATCTTATAGCAAGCTTTACCAATATGAGGCATGTCATTCTTAATATTTTCTCTGTAACTTAAAGCAGTAGATTGCAATAAGAACAACACACTAAATCTGCATCATTAGCACATCATTTCTCATGTAGTTTATAGACTGACAACTTTACTGCTGTCCAGAATGCTGGTTAAAAAAAAAAAAGAAATCAACAATTTCCATGAAAAACAAGCCAAACCAAAATACCCTTTCAACATAGTACTGCTAATTCATTGCACCGTTCATTCATGGGAATTAAGTTTTTTAAAAATAGTATGCATTCATAGCAATTTTTTTAATGCATAGGAAATCATTTATTTTTTTATTTTAGAAAAAATTATCCTGAACATTGAGCAATGTCTCCCAGTTTTTTATCTATATTGTCAAAGGAATATTCTACATCTGCCTGAGCAGAATCCTTACAGACTGTCTTTCTTCTGATTTTATGTCAAAAGGACTTCAACAGATACCAAGCTTGCAGGAGTTGCTTCTAAATATCCTATATCAATAACCTCTGAGGCTATTTGCTGGGACACTGCTCATGTTGTGTCCATGAGATGTATGCCAGGACCAGTGGCTGTTTCCATAGAAACAACAATAATTACTTCAGTTAAGGTAGCTGAATAAGACAAGAGTTTCGAAGTCTTACTTTCAAGGCATGCATTATACTTCTAGCACTACCATCTATGAAAGTCAGATTCTGTTTTAGAAAGCCTGTAAGAAGTCTGTATTTCAAAAGTCTTGTGCTCAGCCCACTTTATGCAACTCAAAGTTCCCACGTAATCATAAATCTAGCAATGTTTATTCACAGTGATATCCTGCAAAGCTCCTTAAACATCATGGGAATTACAAGAAAAATCTGATACAGATACAAAACCGTGTTAAAACCTTAAATTATGTTCCAGTCTCCTGTCAGGCTGAATTCTTCTCATCCCTCTTACTTCCACTTCTCCTATGTAAATATTAAACCCCATTTCTAAGAATGTGTTATATGACACTCAAATACCCTCCTTGCAATCTAGTAGCAAGCAGAAAAATACTTAATTTTGGATAATGCCTACCCAACACAAAGAATTGTCAGTGTTAACTAAGCTAACCTGGATACACGAGAAATAAAGCCATGCTGGCACAGTACTACAACAGGTCTAGTTCACGCCACTCTGCTTTTAACCATGACACCCTTCTTTCATGACTACTTTAGCAGCATCCAAACTAGTGATCAGAGAAATAGCACTCAGGTGTTGTGGCACACAGACACACCTTTTAGGTCAATGGACAAACTTTCACCCACAAGAGCTTTCTGCAAAGGATATAATTTTTGTTCTTTAACCAGCTTCTCTACAACCCAGCAGGGCGGGTGTCAGAGACTGAAAAAGTTCAGGTCTCAAACATTGATACAGTTTTGCTTATTATATAAAGAAGCTACAACCAAAGAAGCCTCCTTGAAGACTGGGAGTTTGGACTAAAAGTGAAACTGTTGATTAGATAAAGGGAAAACTATTGTTCAGTCATCTCAGGCTGAGGGAAAGGTATGCATCCACAAAAGGCCAGCGCTCAGAATCATCCCTGGCTGAGTGTTGGATGGGGGGAGAACACAGCTAACAGAAGCCAGGTTTACACAAACTTCCTTCCCCCAACCAAGGGGGTGGGGCGGAAGGAGGTTTTTGGGTGCATGGCACAACCTCTGCCCAGAGGCACAGAACACCCATCCTCCTTACACACCTTGGCCCAGCTGTGGAACCCCCAGCCCCCCAGTTCGCATCCACGGGACTTTCACGTGAGAGGCAGCTGATGGGGAGTCATAATCCATCAAGAGCCCCAGTAGGTGCCTCCCAGGGACTTTGCACCACAAACTGCATGTGATGCAACAGATCCAGGGTCTGCTGCAAGAGACAATGGCAAACCTGCCCCATCCCGGGGGAGGTGCCTGGAGTTTCCTACCTACCCTGAGCACCCATGGAATTCTATGCTTTTCGGGGGACCCTCACCACAAAGAAGACCTGCTGGAGAGGATCAATGCAACATTGTTGGGATCCACGGAGTGGTGATATTTTCTTTCTCTGTCACTCTCTTTCTGTCCCTCCACCTCTTTTCCTACTTCTTTCTCTTACCTTCTCTCTCTCTCCCATCTTTACTTTCAAATAAATCCATACTATTGACACTGACATATGGTCTCGTTTGCACCTTAATTCAGGCAGAAGAATGTCTAAATAACCTTAATAAACCAGACATTAACAGTGGGGTGGGGAGATGATGCCAGAATCAAATGTTATTCTCACTTACTCTCAAAGCACTCATAGTTTTCATGGACTAAGACCCATCTTTTGGCAATTTTATTGCATTAAGTATTCCAGAAACTTGGCATGCAACCGTACATATAACACATACATATTTAATGTGATTTTCATAGCAGCAGAATAAGTTGCGTTTTTAAATCAGATTAGTACCTGTGCCATAAAAATGCTGATCATCCACTCCATCTGCACATCTTGTCCATCACAACATATATACCTAGAACACATGAAAAACAACAGAGACTCCTGTTGCAGTTAAACATATTAAAGAACAGGCTTCTAAACTACTTCAAATAGTGTTTACATTTATTCATCCTGTCTATATTTAACACTTCCAGAAAAACAGGCATAAATACTTCAAATTATCACTTTACCTACTTTGAAGACAATGCCTGTGCTTCATTTCAAGCATGTGCATAGAATTCAAATCTATTATTCTAACTTTATGACTATTGTTTGCTTTCTGGCCACAGAAGGAAGCCAGACCCCTAAATCCAAAAGACAAACCAAACATATGAATTAAGAAAGTCTCTTTACTTACAAAAAACAAACAAATTCAACATGCGAGCAAAATAATGTCTATTAGTTTTCAAACACTCTTGTTTTGCAATTGAACATTTCAACAAATATTAGACAGTGAAACTAAACCAATCGTGTTTCATGTTTACGTACCACTGGTGCTTTTCAGAAAATATTGCGAGCCCCCAGCTGAAAAAAAGATTTCAAAAATTAGTTCCATAAACTCAAGACAAGGACATATTCCTCAAAGTGCAAAGATTAATTTCTATTGCACACCCTGGCCAGAATAAAGTAACGTCTAAATTCTCTGACACTGAAAAGATGTTATTGGAGAGTTTCTGTTTTTTCCCATAGATTCAGTGACACTGGAAGTAAAAGTGTCTGGTAAAGAACAGTGTGGAAGTCACAGAGGGAAGAGAGGTATGCTCGCACTATAAATGAAACGAGCCACGTGAGTTGATAGGGATTTCATAATTGCTAGGGAAACAAAAAGGGAGTGAGTGCACAATGAAGCCTCTGAGGTGAAACACACACAGACACTTCTGGAGATCCAGAAGAGACTTCATAAGCTTTGCTTTTAAAAGTAGACTAAAAATAAACCTCAAGGAAAAAAGGCACCTGCAAAGACTCATTTACATAATCTTTTCACTCCTGTTTTGGACTAATCTTCTAATCATTTTGCACTTAATTAAAAAAAAAAACACACACAAAAAAGCCACCAACTTTTTCTTTAACATGGCTAGGCTTGGAAAATCACAGATCTTTTTGGGGTGTTTTGATTTGCCAACTGTAAAGGAAAAGTTCAAGGAGATCTGTTTAAAGCCTACAGCCAACCTAGACTCCCTGTGGGATAAGATCCTATGTGCATTGTCTCAGTATCTTAAAGCTTTGACCGAACAAGAACTGGACACATCTGAGAAAAACAGGTGTCATTTTTCACTGCTCTTTTCCTGAGAGATAGTCACTGAAGTTTGTAAAGGGCACTGTAGTCTTCAGGTAGAAGAAACATCAAAATAACAAAGATCTTGAAAAAGGAAAATCCTCTGCTGAGCAACAGGAACTGCCACTAAAGGCCATGACTAGTTGGTTTTCTCTTCTCTCTTTTTACTTGGTTCAAGAAAGGTGTGTCCAACAATGACATGCAGGACATATACCACAAAACTAAGTGAGCTAGGAGCAAACATACGCACAAGAGATAATAAGTGCACTTTAGATTAAGAAAAGCCAATCAATAAAGTAATTTCCTCGCACAGGGGAGTTAACGTGGAACATGAAAAGAGATATAGGAACAGAACAAATATTATTACAGGGATAATTTAATTCAGCATACTGCTATTGGCTTCTTGACTTTTCCTTGTTCCACAATGTTGTATGCTTCCCTTTATTGATGATACTACAAGTACTTGTTACACAGTGTTTATTTTCTTTTCTATTCTTACTTTGTTGGTGGCTTCATTTTCCTCTTCACTCCAAGATAAACCTTCAGAGAATTGACAGGCAACACTTTTTCAGGTTTGCTAGCCTGCAAATAAAGTAAGATTTTAATTATTGCATTAGGAATGTGTCAAAGAAAAAATGCCACATGACTGTCTTCACAGTTAGGATTTTTTCACAGACTGCACCCCTCTTTTCTAGCAGATCATTAAATTCTTTTGTCTCTTTCTTTGCCATTAGCAAAATGTATCAATCACTATTACTGGAAGCAGGCTGATTAAGAACTTAAGGTTCACATGAAATCACAAAACTGTAACAATTAGAATGAAGATGTGGTACTATCTTGAAAAAATTGAGTGCTGCTATATATGAACACAAGCTCTTCAGGAGAGACAGGGAAGATGAGAAGTGGGATTGCCCTCTGTTAAAGAAGCTCTTCTACGGAACGGTGAGAATATGCTTCAGATCAGAGAATGGTTTGCTTTGGAAGGGACCTTAAAGATTATCAAGTTCCAAACCCCTGCCATGGCCATGGACACCTTTCACTAGAACAGGTTGCTCAGAGCCCTATCAGTCTGGCCTTGAACACTTCCAAGGATGGGGCATCCACAACTTCTCTGGGCAACTTGTTCAAGTGTCTCACAATCCCCACAGTAAAGATTTTTTTCCTAACATTCAATTTATCCTACTCTCAGTTTGAAGGCATTCCCCATTGTCCTGTTGCTACATGCTCTCTTAAAACATCCCTCTCCGTCTTTCTTGTAGGCTCCTTTCAGGTACTAGAAGACCACAAGTATTCCATAAGCTCTCTCTTTTCCAGGCTCTCAGCCTTTCTTCATAGAAAAGGTGCTCCATCCCTCTAATCATCTTGGTGGGCTCCTCTGAACTCACTCCAACAGGTCAATATCCTTCCTGTGTAGGGGACTCCAAGTCTGGATGCATCACTGCAGGTGGGGTCTCACCAGAGCAGAGCAGAGGGGCAGAATCCCCTCCCTGGCCCTGCTGCCCACACTGCTTTGGCTGCAGCCCAGGACACGTTTGGCTTTCTGGGCTGTGAGTGCCCATGGCTGGCTCATGTCCAGTCTCTCATCCACCAGCACCCCCAAGTCCTTCTTGGCAGGGCTGCTCTTGAAACTGTCATCCCCCAGCCTGTGTTGATGAGTTGCCCCAACCCAGGTGCAACATCCTCCAATTGATCTTGTTAAACCTTCTGAGATTCCTATGGGCCCACTTTTCATGCTTGTCCAGGCCCTTCTGGATGGCATCCTGTCCCCCAGGTGTGTCAACCACACTACTCAGCTTGGTGTCATACGCAAATTTACTGAGGGTGCACTTGATACCTTTGTCTGTGTCATTAATGTATATATTAAGCAGCACTAGTCCTAGTAAGGACCAATGAGTGACACCACTTGTCACTGATTTCCTTTGGGACCCTTAGCTGTTGACCATTACCCTCTGGATGTGACCATCCAAGTACTTTCTTATCCATCTAACAGTCCACTCATCAATTCCATCTGTCTCCAATTTAGAGAAAAGAATATGGGGGACAGTGTCAAAGGCTATACAGAAGTCAAAATAAATGGCATCTGCAACTCTTCCCTTGTCCACTGACGTAGTCAATTCATCACAGAAGGCCACTAGGTTGGTTATACAGGACAGGAGAAGCTGTGCTAACTGGCTCAAACCCACAATCCCTGGTTTAGGAGGCCACTGCCTGATCCATTAGGCCACTGGGACTGCTAAATCAGGATGAAGAAAAAGCAGATGAAGTCTTCCAACAACCCACGGAAGTCTCTGGATAACATATCCTGACTGTTATGAGACAGGAGATGGGGAGGGCAGGGCTTTTTTCTTCCTGGTATCTTCAGGAAGGGCAGCCCAGCGAGACAGAATCAATCCAGCTGGTTTCTGGAGGACACCAGTATTGAGACTTCCAGAGGAACCTATTCAGGACAAAGAAATGGGCCAACAGGAATTTCATGGAATTTAACAATGATAAATACAAACTCCTGCACAGGAGAAGGAAAAAAACCTCCATGACACAGACTGAGAAGCAGGTCTGCTGATAGGGATGTGAGCATGCTGGTAGGCAGTATATCCTGGCAGCAAAGCTGGTCTCCTTGCCTGAGTTAGCAGAAGCACAGTGAGTAGGTTAAGAATGATTTTCCTCTTTTCCTCAATACTTGTGTGACTGCATCTTTTGGGTCTCCAATAGAAAAAAAGAGAATCAAGAATCTGGAGAGAGTTCAGCTAGCTGGGGGCTGGAGCACATGACCTGTGAGGAGAGAGTGACCTAATAGCAGCACCCCAGCACCTACAAGGAAGTTACCAGGCAGACTGAGTGAGGCTCTTTACGTTGTGGGAAGACTACATATAACGACAGACAAAGTTTTCCCCACAAGGACAGACAGGTATTGCAACAGGCTGCCCATAGAAGCTGTGCATTCGTCATCCTGAGGTTTTTCAAGACTTAACTGATTAAAGCCCTGCACATGTTCTGGCCTCAGTTGCCATCCTTGCTGTGCACAGGAAGTTGGACCAGAGATCTCCTGATGTTCCTTCCTTCCTTGTGCCTTCTTGAATAAACTACCTTTAGTCAACCTACAGCAGACATACACCCACACTAGATATGAAAACTGAATGTGCCTGGAAGATGAAGTGCTGAAAGGAAACAATAAAGTTCTCATATGCACTACAGAGCATTTAACACAACACAACAGCATTCCTTTAGTACTTTTATGTCAAGTATTTTAGCTTTCAATGTAGAAAACAAAATACGCCAAACATCTTAACAAATCTTATAATCACAGTACACAAAGCTACTCCATAGTGTTTACTGTCCCTGGATTCTCAATTTCTCACTCTGCAGCTTTCAATCTCTAACACTCCAATGTGGGGAAAAAGAGACAGTCAAGAAAACTTAAGAAAACAACAAAGCAACAAAACGCCCAACAGTTTTATGGTTGGTATTCTTGTGTAACTTCCTGTGCAAAAGAAGGGTATTGCCAGGATGAAAAAATACCCCTGCAGAACATACCATTATGTGAAACAACTGCATACTTCTCACAATAATGCACTGTAAGGGAGCCATTTGTCTATCTGTGAGCTTGTCTCTTAACAACAGAACATAAAAGGGGTAAATTATTTCAGTTAATTAGCACAATATAGTAATTTAACATACAATATTCATGAAAACTTTTAATTTTCTTGATAATTTCTCTTGAACAAAAGAAACACTGAACAGAATGCATCTCCACCTGCATATACAAAGTTAATTTGCTGTTAATGAGAATTTATAAATTAATTAGTACATGCAGCCTTATTAAATACAATTTTCCATCTGCAACGTCAAGCTTTCCTACTATTAATTTCTAAATATGACTAAAATTAAACAAAGATTATTAGTGGTACATGAGTATCTCTCAAAAGAAAGTAAAACAACATCATATACACTGTTTGATCAGAATGGTATTTCCATTTGCTTTTTTGAAAAAAACAAATGTAAATCCATTTTAAAATAACAGTGTTCAAAGCTTCACCTGAGTTGGGAAATTCAATGTTTTATAATTTAGAATGGCTTAAAAAAGGAGATTATAAAGTAGTACAACAATCCTGTCATAAACTCTTTCCAAGATACTAATTAAGGTTTTATGGGCATATTAATTTATTCTCACATATGTGCCAATTTGAGTTTTAGCACTAAATTATGAGACACTGTTTTTGACATTCTGTGGTCATTCTAATTAAGATTATGTCCACAACATCACAAGAAGACACAGTGCATTAGTTTATGTGAGCAAGGGATATGTCTTTAAAAAATACTTTATGAAGGTCAGCAAGTATACATCTACATTTGTTGGATGGGGAAAAAACAGCAGTCAGCAAAACTAAAAGCACTTGAAACTTTAATTTTTTTTTTTAAACCAGAAACTATTGGAACTAAAATGAAAACATACTTCATGATGAATTTTATTTGGCTTTATACTTAAATACAAGCTCCAAACACACAAACCCACTGCTTTAAGAAAACTCACATGAAATATTTAAAACCGAAACCATCCTGCTATTAATGACAACTAAATTTGCTTCTATGGAACTCTGAGCTATATCTGACCAAATAATCAATACTAGTTTTTAGCGGACTGAGAATACATCTGAAAATTGTTGTTGGGAAGCAGGGAAAGATTATGCTAGTGTATTGAGAGTTCTTCTTTCCTATATTCTCCTCTGCCATGAGAAGGTATAAGAACCCTGGTTCTTGCAATTTTTAAGGGCTTTGTGTGAAATACCAAGAAAAAAATGGCACGCATTCCCTTAAGTTCCATATTACTGCTACTACAGCTCTCTACAGCAGGTTTTCAAATAACTTAGTGGCAGCACAAAAAAAACCCAAACATCGTTTTATTTTGAATTTTGCAAGCTTATAGTAATGCGTAACTACAATAGCTAAATGACAAACTCACACAAATTCCTTCTACTAACACACCTGTGAAACAGCAAGACAAAAATCAACCCCAGAATCTAGAAGTTGCCATTTAATATGAGAAATATTGATCTGATTGCCTTCCTTTTCTTTTTCATACAAAAAAAGAAGGCTTCATGGGTACTTCAGAGTTTGGTTGAGAGTTTGCTGTACCTTCATATCCTTATAAAGAAGCAAGTTTCCTTCCCGTAACACAAAATAACGGTCTTGAAATTTGTTTCCAGACAGGAGTTTTGATGGTTCTTCCTTGTACTTCAGATTGCCTGCTTTCACGCTACCTTTCTCATTTTTCTCTAACAAGAAAAAAAAGAAGTATTTTGTTAGAAGATTTTGCAACAGTGGAAGTTTCTAGTTTTTAATTACTGGTGGGGAGAAAAGTCTTCTCTGTTTCACTTCTATGATAACATGGAAAGAATCTATGAACACTCTTTGAGTCAAAGATTGTTTTCAGCATAGAATGTGCAGGTTAGTCCAAAAGTGTGAGACAGATACTTTTAATCTCCGTGGTTAAGAGAGGCAAAACATTTCAATAAAGATCTGAATTTGGCATGAATCTGTCTGGATTTTTTTGTTTGTGTTAAAATACACACAAACTCACATATATGTGGCAAAATTAATAAAAAACACAAACACAATACCACTCCCCAAACAAACAAACAGTAATTTTCCAGTCAGCTTCTAAAGCACTTAACTTTGTACTGAGAAAGGTTTTATTTAAAAAAGAAAAATATCAGAGATATCAAAGGCTTTCAGTGTTAGAGACTTGATTTCTCAGTACATTCTCAGCAATTAAAAAATCCTAAATAAAATAATTCAAAAAAGCATTACTAATACATATAAATTACTGCATTACCACTTCTAGGTATTTTTAGCTTTCCTATTCTGCTCAGTATATGTGTATTTTTTTCACTACTTTATCAGCTTTTGCCGGTAAGTACACTTCCACAGCAAAAAGTTCTGACCCCTAATTACTGTCATTGTCATGTTGGTATGACTCATGTATATAAATGGAAACTCAAACCAAAGGGGTACTTTAACAGTTAAAGTGAGGAAGAACAAAGGAAAAGACAATAATTCCTACTGTCTTTATGAGACAACACAGAATTTAGCAAACTTCTGAAATATTCTTTTCTCCCTGAGGTTAATAGTGCTGGAAGCAGACTGCAGACATGAGAAGAGAGCAGGCAGGCAGGAGATGTACTCTTCTCCTCCATTCCACTCAATAGTATTTCACATTGAAGAGGGAGCCAGACTAACAGGGCTAGTAATTCCTTTATCCCAAAACACTACAAATCTACTACTTATGCCATATTGTGGCTTTCAATACCTATTTTCTTTGCTAGATGTAGGTATTTCCTGTAAGTCATTCATTTATTTAGGAGATACTGAGTCAACTTGTTTAGGAGTCACAGAATGATACCATTAGCTTTTATACTATATTAGTTTCAAGATAAGAAATAAAACCATGATGTAAAAGGGGTATATGGTGTATTGAAACTCTCATCCTTACCCAAGTACTCAATTGGCTTTTTTCATTAAAACTCCATTTAGAATTTGAGCATCCGATATCAAAACTCTATTATTAAGAAGCAGCACATGATGAAATATAAAAAAAATAAGAATCCAAAGCCAGAATCAACACATTGCAACAATTAAAATCAGAAATTATTTAGATGTCCTCAGTTATAAGTGCAAATATACATGCACATTTAAAAAAACATTAATTTATTTTCTCTTTGGCATTAAGAATATTTATTTCATGTTCAGAATAGAGTATGAATCCTTATCCACACAATCACAAGCTTTTAAGAATATTTTTCTTTTCATATTTTTTTTAAACCATACCAAATGAGAGTAGCAGTGTACTTAATGAGAGTAGCATGATACTTTCACATCTGTACCAAATTGGAAGATTTTAAATTTCTGCACACAACTCTCAACATGACAAAAACTTATTCTAAACAACACAGCACTTCCACTGTAGCAAATATGTCAAACACATGATACTTACAAAGATCTTGAAAAAGCCTGAAGGAGGAAAAATAATAATTACCTAAACAGATGATATTCTATATTGTTTAGAAACTACCATTTCATGAAGTAAATCTAAAATAATCAGGATATGTCCTAATCAGAATGTATTTTTCAGACACAAACTTTACAAAATATACTAAATTTGCTAGAACTTTGCAACTACTAGGAAGTAGGTGCCCTTAATCCATCCAGGATCGATCCACCTATGGTTTACAAGCTTTTGTTCAAAGAATATCTCTGAATAATAGTCCCTGTTCTCAGAAATCAATACATACCACTCAAATTATACAACACTTTACTGGTAAAATTTCAAGGACCTATATACACACACTTTATAGTAAATCTAAACAATAAATAATATTTGTTTTTCTAACAAATAAAAGTTTAATGTGAGAAATTTTGAGGTAAGGAGAAGAAAAAGGGTCTTGAAATAGAATTAAGCTGTACTCAGCATCTCTTATACCAAAATATAATGCACACCTTGCCCTGCTGAACAGCACTTGGAAGAGTGCTCCTGCAACAAGCATGAGAAGCTATGGAATAAATTATCAGGAACGAGTAACTAAAGATCTGGAATAAAGGAGAAATCTCACCACAAATTTACTGAAACATATCAATACAAATAAACTAACACTTTTTTTCCTTGAAAAGGAAAGTTGATTTCTAGTCAAGAGAAAATATACATCTAGACCACAATACAAGGTTTAGATCATAGAATCACAGAATAGTCTGTGTTGGAAGGGACCCACAAGGATCACAGAGTCCAACTCTTGAG
Source organism: Climacteris rufus (assembly GCA_013398175.1). Taxonomy (NCBI): domain Eukaryota; kingdom Metazoa; phylum Chordata; class Aves; order Passeriformes; family Climacteridae; genus Climacteris; species Climacteris rufus. The sequence goes on along the minus strand of VZRZ01002148.1, from coordinate 403,122 downwards.
TGAATGGCCCACATGGGGATTGAACCCACAAACTTGGTGTTGTTAGCACCCTGCTCTAATCCACTGAACTCACCTCAGTTGTGTTGCCCATTTTCACTGTTAAAAAATAGCTAGCTCTCTCTGTTAGACAGTTTCAAGGACGAGATTTTGTAAACATAGCTATGTTGTTGTAAAAATTATCTTTTTACATTCCTTTCCCATGGACACAGATTCTTTTGATGGACATTTCTTGTAACCAATATAGTTAGAGACGGAAGTATTAACTTTCTCCAATGATCTGTGATTTCTAAAAGTGTATATAAGAATAAACGAAGGTGGGTTCTCCCGCCTTCCGCCCTTTGCTCTGAACACGAGAACACAGCTCTGACTCCGGCTCTCATTAATTCTGCATCTTCGGCTGATAAGCCGTAATAAGCGGCTAATAACAGGCAGCGCGGTAATACAGTTGCAGAACGTGAGAGAATAGTTTAAAATGAACAAGATGAGAATAAGTACAAAAAGTAAGAATGTACTATGTATAAGGAACATCAGAAAAGTTGTCCTGACAAGGAAGACAATAAGTAGCCAAGATGAAATGAGGCTAACAGAGTTGTCCCTTAGGCTCACTATTAAACCAACATTATTTAAAACACCATTAAAGACTCAGGAAGAAAAAGGAGAAAAGTGCTAAAGACAAAAAGCTCTCAGGTAACATTAACAGAAAAAAAGGTCAGGAATACAATAATTTAGTCTTTAATATTATTACATAAATCAGAGAAGCAAGGGATATTAATGGAATTCAATTACAAACACTACATGATTACAGTCCTATTAATTTTACTGCAAAGTAGGAGGACATCCATCCACCCAGATGACCACTGGTATGAGCTGAATCCATTGTTAAAAAACATTCTTCAAATAGTAGTGGTTGGACATCTGGCCTCAGCTCTGTTATTCAGTGACAAGGAATTATCCACATATAGAGCGTAAAAGACAGAAAAGGTTGAGGTCTCCCCATCTTCCTTCAAGCCAGCAGTTTTTTCTTGTGAACTTTGAGATGGAGGGCCCCACCATAAGTACCTCATACTTGATACACTGGGAATATCCCTTCCCCAGTGACCTCATTCTGTAGATTTTGTCACTCTGACACTATCTAGTGATGGACTCACAAGATTACTCTGCCACATGGAGTTTGCAAAGAGATTTTCCTTTTCAAACCACTGAGAAAACCAATATAATTTATTTAATAAGGTTTTAATTATTTTAAAACAAACATTAAAAGCACCAATAAATGTAAACACTTAGCCAAAAGACAGTGTGTCTAGACTACGGCCAAATTGAACTGAACTGATGCAAACAATTACTGTGATGGGTTGGGACAACAAATGGATGTAAAACCTAGGAGACAGAAAGGAGTGCAAATGACAGCAGATCTCCCCTTTACTACATTTTGTAAATTGACACTAACCTAATCCTTATATTTTTCTCAGAGCAGTTTTTCATACAGTCCTTATAACCCATTCCCTTTTCTGATTATACCTCAGAGGTATAATTATACCTAGTGAGGTGATGGCAGTTCATACATCAAGCTTTTAATGAAGCAGGCTGTTTCTCTCCATTCATGATCTGCTATCACACATTTAGAGATAGTGAAACTCAACCATAAAAGTCATGAATAGCACACTTGTTCAGGTTCATTCATATTTGTGAAATATGCTTTCAGAGGAATAAAGCATGGTGAAAGAAGGCTATTACTTTCAGAAGAATAAGCACGAAAGCATGAATTTTACTTCTTGAAATCAAGACAAGAGATATATAGATGGAAAGATTAATACCTCCATGTATGAGAAAGAGAGGAAAAGATTATATATTTGAATAAGCCATTAGACAGAATATGATGAACATTAAACCGGCATCACATGCTACCATAACATGTTTTACAGTGATAGCATACAGGATTTCAACTGCTTGAAAACAAGACAGTAATTTTTGGACACCTAAACTTCCACTTCCCTCAGAGCAGATACTATATATTTCACAGGAGACTTAAAGCCAGATATTACATGAAAAAAAAAAAATAGACTGGGGCAACTTGTAAACTGTATATTTTCACGATATAATTTACTTCTATTTCCTTTCAAATGTCAGATCCCTTTTAAAGGCCACATACTTTCTAAGTTATTCAGTTGCTTGAATATGTCATTCAAATGAGTATGTCACCTGAGATGGGACAACCCTGGATGTACAGACTGGGGAATGAGGCGCTGGAAAGCACAGAGCCACAGAAAGGGACCTGGGCCTCCTGGTTGATGGCAAGTTGAACATGAGTCAGCAGTGCCCTGGCAGCCAGGAGGGCCTCCTGGCTCCTGGGAAGCATCAGGCACAGCATCATCAGCCAGGCAAGGAAGGGGACTGGCCTGCTCTGCTCTGCACTGGGGCAGCCTCACCTCGTTTTGGGCACCACAGTGTACAAAACACAGAGTGCTCAAAGGAGGTCTACCAAGATGGTGAAGGGCCTTGAGGGGAAGCTGTATGAAGAGCAGCTGAGGTCATGTGGTCTGTTCAGCCTGGAGAAGAGGAGACTTAGGGGAGACCTCACTGCACTCTACAACTTTCTCATGAGGCAAAGCAGAGGGGCAAACATTGATCTTTTCTCTGTGGTGACCAGTGTCAGGATGAGAGAATGGTCTGAAGTTGTATCAGGGGAGGTTTAGGGTGGATATTAGGAAAAAGTTCTTCATCCAGAGCATGTTTAGGCACTGAACAGGCTCCCCAGGGATGTGGTCATAGCATCAGCCTGAGAGTTCAAGAAATATTTGGACACTGTTCTCAGGCATATGGTGTGATTCCTGGGGCCATCCTGTACAAGGCCACGAGTTGGATTTTGATGATCCTTCTGGGTCCCTTCCAACTCAATATTCTGTGATTCTGTGAAAATAGCTTTGTAGCTTGGAGGCATCAAATTAGATAATAGGAAATGATATTAGTATACCATAATATATAACTATATATATACACATTTTAGATATAATGCAATCATTATATACAAGATATACGTATATACAGTCCACAAAAATATGTATAGCATAGTATGCATGTGCATGGACTGTGCAAAACTGCACTATAGATAAAAGAGCAGTTTCAAGGTTCACAGCAGAAGTTTGCAAAGTGTGAACTGATTGCAGAATTTCTGTACACTTTTATATTCCAATGGGAGAGCTTATAGTTTGTAGAAACACAAACATCCATAATTTCTATGTTTCCAGAGGAAGTCAGCACAACCCTCTGTAAATCTGTAACTTTTATGAAGTAGCAGTAATTTAGATGTTCTGGGACACTTTGCTCCACTGAAACAGATATAAAACAATTGTCATCCTCATGTCTCCATGTAAAATAATGAAATTAAAAAAAAAAAGTTACGTACCACTGTAGAGATTCATCATGTCGGCTGTTAGAAATCTCTTTATTATTAGGTATGCAGTGCCAGGCTCTGGTAGTGAACTCCAGTGAAGAATTTGTTCTAGTACATTCTCTGTATAATGCAGAGGACGTTCTGAAAAATGCCAAAGAAGAAAGAAGATAGAATTAAAATAAAAGATAAAACCCATCAGTATTGGAGGCCCTCACAAGTTACATTTGCCTGTACATGACACTGTTTCATTGACTTTGAGCTATAGAAGAAAAACACTGCTTTCAAAATGAGACAATTAGGCACTTCATTGACAATACCTACTGTAATTCATGAAAACACAAAAGCCTTAACAATGGCTTTGCGGGATCAAATGTCATTCTGTCTCCAAAGAGAGATCTTTCCAAAATATCTGAGTTCCCACTTGCATACCAATATATGTGGGTCAGGCCTTGAGAAGAGCTGGGTACAGCTCCTGGAAAGTCACACCAGTGTGACACTATCATGTTGGGTCACATAGTCTAGCCATGCCCCTCGAGTACTGAAGGGCAAAGTATGCAGCATAATCTCATTTTTCATTTCTGCTATAGTAGATGAATACAAAATGTCAACAGCTGCTTTGGGACTGTCCAGCACTACACTCTAGCAGAACATATTTTCCTGAACACCTGAACACTAGAGCCTTAGAAAGCAGCTGCCAGAAGTAATACTGAAGTGAGAGAAAAAAACACCAATATTTTGGGATGCAAGAAAACCTACCCTACCTGTAGATTCGTGTCAGAGACTGAAATAATTCATGCCTTAAACATTGTTATAGCACAACTGTATGAAGAAGCCACGAACACCACCCGTCCCTGGAAGATGCCTGACTGGGACTTTGGACTGTAAGCCAAACTGCTAAGATTAGATAAAGGGAATGCTATTGTTCAATCATCTCAGGTCTGAGGAGAAGTAAACAAGACTGTGCATCCACAAGAAAGCCAAACCCGGCAGTTATGCTGTTCATCCCTGGCTGAGTTTGGGGTGGGGGAGGCCACAGCCCACAGCTGAGAGCAGGTTTACACAGATTTCACCCCCAACTGAGGTGGGGGAAGGAGGCTTTGCGTGTAACCTCTGATTAGAGGCCATAAACACCCATCCTCCCTGACTCAGCTGTGGAACCCCCAACCCCAAGAGAGCTACAGGACATTCACGTGAAGGGCAGTTGAGGGGGTGTCATAATCCACCAAAGACCCCCTGAAGTGCATCCCAGACTCATTTCTGAGGCCTGGCACCACAGGACTGCATGTGATGTGAAGTGATGCAATGGATCCAGGGTCCGCTACGAGACAATGGCAAACCTTCCCCCCCTCCCCGCAGCAGGGAGGTGCCTGGATTTTCCTGCCTGGCTGAGCTTATATTAAGCTATGGAATTCTATGCTTTTTGGGGGACCTTCACCACCAAAAAGACCTGCTGGAGGCAATCAATGCAACATTGTTGGGATCCATGGAGTGGTGATATTTTCTTTCTCTGTCACTCTTTTTCTGTCCCCCCACCTCCTTTTCTATTTCTTTCTTTTACTTTCTTTCTCTTTCCCATCTTTACTTTCAAATAAAATCCATACTATTGACACTGGCATATGGTCTCATTTGTGCCTTAATTTGGGCAGGGAAATAGCTAAATAACCTTAATAAACTGGATCTTAACAACTTGTGATACCACCTATATAAGAATTTCATGATGCAGCCATGACACTAAAGCAGCCTAACAAGAATATCATTCTGTTAGAATTCAACCCTTACTTTATAACACTATTTCTTCTGGCCCTTTTGTTTCAAATGGTCAAACTTCTAAACTTTTGGGAAACTGTAGACTCTGATATGATAAAGCTAAAACACTTAATGCCTTTGTACAAGAGAGAAAACCCACTTTAAGGCGAAGAACCTTACAAATCAAAGCCAGGAGTCTGGCAAATCCTCACATCTTCCTAGAACAGCAGCACTCCCACACTAAACACCTACTGTTTTATTTATAGTTACATTTGAGACCATCTGTCATCATGGATTACGTAGTACATAAATCATCATGCTGAAAAACATTAGCTATTTTACTGGTAACACACCTCATTTACAAACTATCCATCAATCACATATTATTAAAAAAAGTATACACCCTACTTTCGAAAAGCATATGGTATTGAATATTCTGCATTAGGTTAGATAAAATCATCAATTATTGCAACTTTTCTAAATACAATAATTTAACCAATTTTTAATATTGCAATTTTAGTATTTTGAACAGCAAGCAGTCAACACATATGTTCAATTACCCTTTCTCTCACTTAGGTCATCATATGCTAGTAAATATCCAAAACCAGTCATTTCCACCTTAAACAAAATTAACTATCAGGAGAAAATTACTTTCTAGAAAATATGATTCTAATTTTCTTGCCTTCTCAGGGTTAATTTTCAGGGCAGTGTATCTTAAAAAGTAAAATAAGTCTTCCAAAAATTCAGGATTGGGTGTAACAAAGAGAATACCGCCATGCACTGGACAGGTAGCAGACCACAGCAGGGAAAAAGGTAGAAAATTAATTTTTATCAGAAAGACACTGTGATTATTAATGTACATTTGAAACAAATATGCAAACTTTTTACTATCATTATGTGTCAGAATCTCAACTCATTTGTAAATGCCTCAGATGATGTTTGTTAAATGACACTAGTAGAATCAACTTGCAGTAGCAAAGACTCAAGTCTTTTAGTCTTTTAGCTCTTTAGTGGATCAAAGACTGCATAGAAATATTTCTTTTTGTGTTCCTGTCCTCTGAATACCTGCTAGATTTAGCCATAGCACCACAAGAGTCTACCTGCCTAAGTGTCACTAACTACAACATTATTTTTATTTTGAAACAATAATTCACCTGTTCTGATGCACTGATTCTTCCAGAGAGGGGTCCATGAAGATATTTCATCAACACAGTCTCTACTGACAGGAGTCAAGAGATGAATTAGGACTTAATTCAGTTTGCTTTTAGCTTGGTTGTTTTTGGGTTTAAAATGCTGGTATGCCATTTCTACTTTGTGTTGGAAACTCTTCTTTTAGTAGGATACACTCTAATCCCTTGCCAATATTTATTGTCTTATGTAGGGCTTGTAGTGTCTCACTCTTAGCTTAATTTTGCTTGTCTTCCATAGTCATTAGCTCAGACAACATTTCTAACCCTCACTATAACATTAGTTGTTGCACCCAAATACCTCAAGAAGCTGTTGTGGGGTCTAAATTTTTATTTACTTTTATGTTCTTTTGGCCATATCTAGTTTAGTTTTCATGTGTCTGTAGGCATTATATATAAAAGTTTAAGAAAATAAAATTCAATTTTTTTCCATTATTCAGTCAAAAGAAATATTATTTGTACTGTACTTGTAGGAATTATCATAACTCTTCTAAAGATAACAGATGTTCTTTGTCAGTTGTCACCCACATCTATGAATCTGGAAATGAACCCTGTATTACAACTCTATTCAGCATCACCAATAGACTGCAAGATGTGAAGAGGGCTAAAGATAATTTATTTTAAGTTGAAAGGGAGAATACACTTCCATTCTAGTTATTGATACTGCCAGCCTCAAGACTGAGTAAATAAGCAATATTAGTAAAAGAAGAAAGGAAGGAATTCTTGTAAGCACTTCTGAAAATCAAGTATAACAAAACTATTCAAACCATATTGGAACAATATCTAGCAATCTTTTGTCCATTTTTTTTTCTTGACTTGAAAATAGCTATCTTCACTATAGAAATGAACAAGTTTACAATCCCCTTCTGTACCATGAGAATAGTTAAGAGCAGCAACTTCCTAGGAAATGCAAACAGACATTGCATATTTCTGTCCCCACATATTCTTCAAAAATCAGATTACCTCAGGGAATATTAATCAAAATACATTTTAATTTAAAAAATCCCTATTACTTTATGTTATTTTAAGTATCTCCAATAATAAAATGCTCCAGCATTTTATACATGCTCCAGCACATATAAAGCACTCCCAGTGTTAAAACCTCTTTACAGTTCATGAATACTGTGACCATGTGATATTCACTTTTGTGGGTAACAGAATCATATTTCAACCAAATTTTTCAAGATTCTGCTAGATATACCATAATGCCACTTGCCAGAAACACAGAATTATACACTTAATGCCTCCTTTTTCATCTAAAGACATTAAAGAATTGACTAAACAATATAAAAAAGATCCTTCTTCCTAGGAATTACATGCATTTTCTCATTTAATTTTTTGAAAAGAATTAATGCTTATAAAACAATATTGTTTATAAAATCAAGTGTTGACATCCTAATGAAAATATGTTTTTTTTCTCTAGACTTATTGATAAGACCTACTTTTCTATAGCTGATGATTAATGAACTGCAGAGCCCTGCAATATAAAGAATATCTTTTCAGCCCCTAATTTATAAGCAGTTTATAACAATTCATCACATTATTTCTGGCAAAGTGTAGAAAGAAATCATGCAGATGCCACAACAACCAAATGTAAAACATTGGCATGAAGGCTATTTTTTGTTTGTTTATTTCCATAAAGTCTTTAACTAAGCTTTTAATGAAATTAAGTATTGAAAAACTAAAAGTTGATTGACATGCAAAAATATAAGTGTCACTAACCTAGTTCTCCATTTTCAAGTACTTCAAAAGCAGCCCAAATATCATCTTTGTTGGGAATAATGTTTTTGATTCCTAAAACATCATTAGTTAATTCCTCTGCTTCCATCAAAGGTGATACCTGCAATACAAATTGGGTCAGTTTATAATATATTTCAGTTACTGATTTCTTACATACTTTTTCAAAGTCTTCCTCCCTGCAAATGCCTTCAGAAAATAAAAAGAAACAAAAAGGCATCAGTAAATATATGGGCTGGAAACCCATAAAATACTCATCAGATTCCAGCAGGCTTTCCTTATTTTGTTTCATGAGATTGAAGCTGTATTTTTAAGCTGACTGATAATTTGGTAACTTTAAATGCCTCTTCTCTATCCCAGAAAAAATTGGAAAAAATAAAGTCTTGATATGTTTTCTTTGGTGTGGGAAGATAAATATTAGACAAACACCATTTTTTTTCTTAGCAATGCATATTCCCATTTTTATTCCTATTTCAAAAAGCATGTCTTACATGCATATATATATCTATGTATACCACCTACTCCATATATGTACAAACAAAAGTGTTTGAGAGTCATACAGCTGAACAGGAAAAAAAGGAAACAAAACCACAGAGGTGTAATGGAAAACAATAGAGCACAACTACATAGAGGTGTGCGTGTTTAAAATACACTATCAAATAGAAAGCTCAAAAATCTCTAGTATGGTTAGTAACAAGCTTTGGTTTCTTAACACTAAAGGAAAGAAAAAAACACAGACAAAAAGAAAGGACGAAGATCATTTAAATGTCCTGTATTATTAAATAAAACCAACATTCTTTGTGTACTTGTTAACGTTCTCATGTGTTACACATGTAAAGTTGCAGGAATTTATACCACTGTGTACTACAGTAAAACTAAAGTAGGACATCTCCCCATTAAAAGTGTACCATAACATTTTCCTTAAAAATGCAAAAATGCATAATAATTAGTCTTCACATAATTTAGGCAACACAGCAAGTTCTAAAACTAAACATACTTAAAAGAATAGTGCTAAACAAATTCATACTTTCATTGTGTACTTATATAAAAATGTATTAAAATACATTTTATATACTTCATGAGGAAGTGCTTCATAAAAATCACTGTATCATTTTTATACACTAACCCTGATTATAATGCTACAGTCTGGCTCCTTTCTTTCCACATAAACTTCAATCAGCAAATCTCCAGCCTGGGAAACCTAAAACAAAACAATTAAAAAAAATTAGTCTTAAAAGCATTTTGAGTAGCCTTTTAAATAGGGAAAATAAGAAAAAAAAAGTCTATTCACAGATTCAGGAAAAAAATCCAAACCCTGAATAGATTCAACAGAAACATATCAAACAAAATGAACATACTTTAATAATATACATTCAAGGGTAGAAAAACTAAGGGAGACATGAAGTAAATGAAAATTTTAAATTTATATTTAATACTACAAAGTCTAAGACATGCGTGTACCTCAGTGTCTTAAACTGCCAGAACCCTAAGACTGAATTAGAGATTAGTCAGGCTCACTTCAGAATCAAAACAGATTAATAGATTTTAAAAACCTGAAAAAAGACTGCAACCCCAAACTTAGTTAGAAAATGAGATGAAAAATGACAAATAACAGAGTATTTCAGCCATACAGACATATATACATATGAGGAAAATGAAAATTCCTTACTACAAATAGCACATTTATGATTCTTATTTACAATGAAAACTTGCCATTACATAATCAAAGAAGGAATAAAAACAACTGCTCGATATCAACCTCTGTTAAATATCACTCTTGAAATTTTTGGAGAGAAGGCTAAACTTTTTATACAATGCTAATGTGGAATAATTAGGTAAAGCAAATGTATGACATATATAATAGTTTCATATACTCAATACCAACAAATGTTATTTAAGAATATCTAACAACATAAAACTTAGAAAGAAATTAGAAAGGCAGTAAATCCAACATTTTATGATCATGGAGAAAAGTATGATTTATGAGAAGGAATGTAATATTTTCCATTATAACTAGGTTTGCTCATCTATGGCAATAAAATTATCTTCATGGATGACAAATTGCTGAATTTTTCTATAGTTAAAAATGTCTCACATTTTGCCTGTTCTAATTTCCTTGTAGTATAGTTGGAGGTATCTTCAAAAGATTGCAATTCATCCCAGTCTAATACCAAAACATATTTTCTAAAAAATAAGTACACAGTCATGATCAGAGCATAGGAAGAAAAATGAAGGCAGAAACAGGAAACTGTCAGGAGGTGTACCATTCTATTAATAGGCAAAAATAAAGACTTAATAATCAAATTAACACTAAGATAACAATTTGCGTCTTCATTTTGAGAATGGTATTGATAGTGATGTTGCTACAAACAAAAGAAGAGGTTAAGAAAACTATATAGAAACACACACACACACACACACACACACACACACATATATATATATATATATATATATAAGCGGATGAGCTTTGGGATACATTTTGACTAATTTACAGAAGCTAAGATTATATTTCTATAGAAAAATAAATGCCAGTGCTGAATTTAAAAGAACATTAAGGTTCTGAAAAACAGCAACTTTTAAGTTAGTTTAGCCTTTGAGAACAGAAAACTAATGGAAACATTAGTGAGAAAAAACATTACAAAGCTACTTTGAAGAAAGCTGCTTAATTATAGTGGCACAGACTCAAAAAAGTTCATTTAGTTGTAAAATTTGCTTTTCAGATGATATTACAGAAAAAGGTTGGAAATAAGAATGAAGCTGACACATGATTTCCACTGTGCTCTGGTAAACAACTGTATGGAGAGAAAATATGATGCAAATTACTGCAACAGCTGCCATAAGTATATGGTGGACAGAAAATGAAAGGCAGCTAATGAAGTGCCACCTGGAACAGAACATCAGTGACATTTCAGACACGTGAACTTCGAGTCATTCAGCAGAAATTCTCATAGTTCTTCGAGTCATTCAGCAGAATGTTTTTCTCTGAACATTCTGCATCATCAGAGATAATAGTACTGTGGCAACCTATACATTCCAAGGTATTAAGCATCTACATCACTGATTTTCCCATAAATATGCACATATTTTGATGCAATGATGTCAGACTATACATTGTTAAATGTAAAGAATTCTTACAGTTCTTAACAGTAGCTGCTTGAAGCCTATGTTGCCAATTACATATGATGCTTACATGATTACAGTGTTGCTGTTACATCACTCAGTTGCACCACGTCGTTAGTTTTAAGAGTAACAAGGAGACTGTGGAAGACTGCCGTGGAAAACTGATGAGGCTCGTTGAGCAAGAATGTGAGCTGAGCCACTTTGTCTCACACGTGACTTGAGCATGACTTAACAACTGTGCAAGTGCCTGGGGCGAAGTGGAGCCCTCACAGCCCACTGCTGTCTCAGTGATGCACAGGAGAGTACCCGCACCTAGCTACAGAGATGTTAGCCTCACTCCCTTTTGCTCATGCATAACTGGATAAACTTGGTCCTTGGAGGAGATGATACATGATTGCAACATGCTGCAGGCAAACGTCAGATGGCCTTTTCTGCTGCCTCAGCTGGAGGAGGGAGTGATATTGAAGAGTCATGCTTCTGTCTGTTAAAATCATTCGTACACCAGTTGATTTTGTCACTTACCTGAGTGTCTTTCCACCTCATAATAAAGCTGTTCTCTATATCCATTTGTTTGACTTGGTCTTCATTTATCTGTATAAAATGGATATTTTTGAGCAATTAATAATAAATATTGTAACACCACCAATAATGTCAATAATGTTCTTATAGAAGCAGGTATGCAAAATATTCTATCAGTCAGAAACAGCTCCTCACTGATGGGACTCATAAACTTCATGGAATACATATTGAAACAGAGACGAATTAATGAAAAACTGACAAATAATGTTATAGTCTCACAGTAAAATCTAAATAAAAATGGCTATTATGAATTGCTGCTAGATCTACCCAGCTGGATTTAACATTCTTTCTGGGTCTAAGGAACAAACACATTATAATCACAGCTCAGAGATTAAGAACACAAAATCTTTTCATGTTTCAGTTCTGATCTAGCCCATAAAATTTGATTAGAAGCATTATTTTTAATAGTTGTAATCATATTTTTTTTTAAATGTAGTAAGCTGTTGACTGCAAGGAGAATGAAAACCATTTTGGAAAACAGTAGCCCACAGCATCCCATAAATGCAGTCTTTCCTACACAGGTTAGGCTAGCTGGGAAATAAAATTTAAAGCAGGCCAAGAAAAATATTCACTGAATTAGAGTTCAAAACCCCTGCAAATCCTCAGATCATTGAACTAATAGCAATATCATTTTAAAGAAGATTTTTATATTTCTGAATCTCTAACATCTGACCAATTAGGCTACATTTTTATAAAGATACCTACATGAAAAAGTTGCACATAATTTTTAATTAGATCTTCAATTACATTGACCTCTTCATGAGTTTGGCCTTTAGTTTGAAATAAGCATGAGGAAAACACCATGGCTAAATTGTGAGGGTTCATTTGATTAATTTCAGAACACTTCTGCACTCTGTTGAAGGAAAAATAAACAGATTTAGATAGTTTCATTGTTCCTTTAATTGTCTGAGGCTCCTTTCCAGAACATGGAGTGCACTTCAAAAAGGATAACTACATTAAATGCATTGAAAACATGTAATATTGTTTATTCAATATTTCTTTATATTCTTTCTATTTATAGAAATGAGAACTTTCTAACTGCATTTCAAGTGACATCAAAACTATTTAGAACAGAAAATAATAAAACCAGAAGAGAATACTTGAGTTAGATAGGACTTATAAAGATCATCTACTCCAACTGCTTGATCACTTAAAAGCTGACCAAAAGCTAAAGCTTGTTTCTAAGGTCACTGTCTCTTAAACACTGACAGGCTTGGGTCATTCTCCACCCCTCTAAGAAGCCAATAACAGTGTTTGACCACCCTCTCAGTAAAGAAATGTTTCCTAATGACAAGTTTGTACTTCTCTGGATGCAGTTTTGAGTCATTTCCACGCACCCTACCACTGCATACCAGGGAGAAGAGATCAGCAACTCCCTCTCCACTTGCCCCCCTCAGGAAGCTGTACAGAGCAATGTCGTCATTCTGCTCCTTTTTTCCAAAGCAGACAAGCCCGGAGTCCTCAGCCGTTCCCCACAGGCAATTCCTTCCAGCCCTTTGACCAGCATTGTTGCCCTCTTCTGGATGCATTCAAAGATCTGAACATCCTTAAATTGCAGACCCCAGAACTGCAGACAGTGCTCCAGGTGAGACCACACCAATGCTAAATACCATTTCACTATATTATGTAACATAAGTATATCCTAAAAATTTATGATCTAAGATCAAACAAAATATGGAAAGAAATTAGATCCTTCTTAGTTCCTATCCCTGTGATAAAGTTTTTATGTCAGTCCTGTTGGTCACATAACATGTCCTCTTTTAGAGGCAAACACTTTATAGTACCGCAGAATTTTGACTCTTAACATGTGAATTCAAACTGCTTTCAGAACAGATGCAACAGCATATTAATATCTGTAATTGGATATACTTAGAAACTTCTTAAACACAACATATACTATGATCTTTATCTCAGTAATGGCAACAATCAATTTCATAATCATATAAATATTTTTAAATGACATCTGCTCTGTACCTGGCTATGTAACATAATTTCTGAACACAACATCCTGTAAAGAGATGTTTCTATATATTCTCTACTCACCACAATTCACCAAAAATATAATTTGTCTTGTTCAATAGGTGATATAATATAGACCACTACTACTTAACCATGATAGCTCGGAACCATCCCATCACATATGTTTTTATACATCTTCTGCCCCTTATTTGATCTAGGAATAAGCCATGACTTTTGGTACTTATACAAGCTTGTGTTTTGGATATTCTCTACCACTACCTCAGTGGTAAAATGAAGCACTGATGAAAAACAGAAAGGGTAGGTAATTCTCAAAGTTATTATGTGCAAAACAGATTGTGGAGAAGGACATTTTCACATAAAAAATATTTTAATTTCAAGAGCCATTTGCAACAATCCTCTGGAAGACTAGCAGACTGGAGTAAAATGAGATTGTACAAAAAAGCTACATCAAAAATGACCCTACTTGGACACACACTGGTAGCCCTCTCTCCCTGTAAGGCTGTTCCAATCCATTGATTTTTATAGACACCTACTGGTAAAAATACAACCATGGAAAAACACATTATCAATTAAAGTGATTCAAATGTAATTAATTGCTGCAACTAGATAAGCTTTTGTGATTATTAGTTAATGAAACAAGCCACATTTCGTATATGGTAGAGTTATACCAAGAACACATTATAAGACTTTCTCTGCTGCAATGCATCATTTGCAATGACCTGTAAAGATGTTCAATTAAAGCGGCCAGAGTTGCTCTATTGACTGGTGGAAGAGTCCGAATAAAAGCTCTATACTTCCTCACACGTTCCTTTTCATTCTGTATATCTGCCAGAAAATAAGAATCATTGAGCATTAATAGCAATGCACACTAAAACCCAACAGCAGTTCTCATTAACTATATCAGCATCATCTGGTCCTTTACAACTACTATTTACCCAATCAACTTTTTCTTCATGCAGGCAATGCTGACAATATACTATTTAAAAAGTCTATTATTGTACACCAGTTCAGGGAAACAGCAATAAAGAGGGACAGTTCTATATTCAAGGACCATTTGCTACAGTTTAAGACTGAAGCCCAGAATAGTAATTGCTTTTCCTCTCAAAGCATATTTAATCTGTAGTTTGTGTAGTTTGTACATGGGAGTGCAACTGCGTATACACAAGTGCAAATGTACTTCTAAGAGTTCCCAGAAGTGAGAAGGGAAAGGATCTTTCCATATTTTTAATTTTTACTGCAAAAGTGTCTCATGGCACAAAGTAGTTTAAAGATCCAGATATATAAGACTCATTAGAGAAGAGCAAAGGAGAAGGACTGTTGCATAAGTTGTACCAAGCTGCATATAGCTAAACAATGGCAGGCCCAATGGAAGGAATCCCAGTCTTGGGAATGACAGTATCTGAGACACAGCCACAGCTCTTTACCTTAAGTTAAGTCTGCCTTCCCATGCTGCTTATGCCTCCTTACGCTCAGGGCATAAGCAAAATTAATAGAAATGGTAGTTAGTTACTTAGCTTTTCCTTCTCAGTCCCTTGCTTCTCTCAAGTTTCTGATAAGAAAGCACAGAACTCTCTTCTGGCTGATTAACAGTGCTTTCAACTAATTACTGGATTGTGTTTTGATTTCTTTAGTTATTGGAAGAAAAAATAAACAAACAAACAACAGAACAGTTTATAGGTCTTCTACTCTATTTTCCTAAATGTTTTGGTCTTCTTAGAAGTACTTTCTGTATCACTTAACAGGACAGGATTCTCTGCTGTAAAGATGAAGTATAATTTTAGCCTCATGTACATATCAGGAAGGGTAACACCATTAAAATAGAGGTAACTTAAATCTAAGCTGCCTCAGACAGAACTTTTTCTCGTTTCTGATGAGATTAATCATGCGGTAAGTGAATAAATTCTTAATATTTTTTTCTCTAGTTTGTTCAAATTGAGGTTAAAGGTCAAAAAATGTAATATTGATAATACTTTACTTTCCTGAAAGTCTAGTGGGGAGGAATATGCTTTTAATATGGTATTTTAAAGACAAAACTCACCACACAGTAACTATGCCTATGTGACTCCTAGGTATGAATGTAGAAATTAATGTTCTGTCCTAGCTTCTCCTATACATCTCTTATTGCTGTGCCTCAACTGCAATTTTATAGCACAGTATGGCAGGGAAACCACTTATTTCTAGCAGTTTGTAAATATGGCAATACAGAAACAAAGAAATATAACTATTTTGAAAGAACTTTATAAAAATCATCACCATTTATGTAATGAGCACTTATTGCATTAGTAATCTCACAGTTCTGTTTTTAACCATACAGAGATAGACAATCTCATGTTTGAAATACACCACAATCTCCAGTGACAGGAATTTACCTACATTTTCTTTAAAATTAAACTAACACTTCTTAGGGAAAAAAAATGCCAAGTAACAGTTGTTAATAAGTTTACATTGTTAATATACATAAGTTTGCTTGTTCATAAAAGATCTGTGAAAAATATAAGCAGCAAGACTGTCATTTAACTATTGTGCAGATTATAGCATCAGTATTTTGTTATTTTTGAACTACATATGGTCAAAAGAGAGTACTATTTTCCTACTCTAACATATATCTGTTCCTTCAATTCCATCTTAAATGCTTCTATAAAAGGTAAATCGTCCCTTTTTACTTCGCCTGATCCAAACATGACACAGTGCAATATCAGTATACTCTTTACAAATATATTGTAAGGAAAACTTTGCTATTTTATATTATAATTTTCTTTCACTTCAAGGCAACAAAATCATCTCTAATTACCATAGGTCTATTGCAGCCAAGTTCTAAATAATTTTTTCCTCACTGCAATTCTTTCACCAATTATCAAATAACATAGGTTGACACAGGGCAAGTTAATTAACAACCCCCTCAAATTTGATACTGAAAATGTACATACAAACTTTATTCTATTGAATGTTATTGAATGCATTACCTAATGCAGAGATCCAGAATGGATAAAGTTCTTTAGTGAGAAGTGCATCATCTATTTGAGAAAGAAAACTTTTCAGTACATCAGTCACATCTTCAAGCTGATGCTTTCCTGCTCTTAGTTTAACACTTCTTGCATCTTTTTTGAAGCTTTCCAGCAGTTCAGCCACATTGGAAGAATCACTGGTCTTAAGATAGATTTGCTTGCTACCTAAACCTAAGGCACAGAAATACAGGACAGAAAAATAAATGAATGTAAAATCAAGTATTCTTTCAAAAATCCCAAACATCATTATATGAAAACCGTATGTGTCTGCCAAATATGTTACATTTCCTAATGAAATCTCTCTGACCCTTTACACATACTGTTTGTTAGTAAAAAGACTTCTTACACACAACTAGACCTCTTTGCAAAAATACACTTCAAAATAGTAAGCAAGCTTGGGATCACAATTTCAGGAGTATTTTACAGGCAATTCAAATCCCCAAATCTCTTCAGGACTTCCTAAAACAGTACTTTCAAAAGGCACAGTAAAGATAGGTATTGTATTACACATAAAACACAGCTGCTTTCATGAGCAAAACTCCTATTATTTTATTACGCTGCTTATGAACTCAGCTGAAGACTCAAAGCATTTATCCAACCTGAAATATTTTATTCTTAAAAGCTTCAAGATTAGTAGAAAATATCCTTTTTTGTGATTTTTCTCATGTTCTAGAAGATATCAGTCAGCCACTATTTTTGTATGTAACAACTAAAACCACTAGAGTCAACTTATGAAGAAAATGTGTCATTTAAAACAAAGTCAAGACTACCTTCAATCATCGCATTTGTGATTGTAGTAAAACCTTTTGTTTTTTAAAACTTTTGTAAGTTTGGCATAGATGTACAGTCCTATTTATCTTTGTAAAGGTGTTTCCTGCATTCACATTTATTGAAAAATGATAGTACTTTATATAAAACCCTGCTTTTCTTATATACCTGTCAAATTAAGTACACTATCAAAACCTAAGGAATCATGTCTTATATTTTTACAATTCACCTTTCCTGTAATGCCCACAAGCACTTTCATTTGGTACTGCCTTTGTGTTTCTGCTGTCAGGAACAGCCCTGGAAAGCAATAGCATCTGTCTTCTGTAGACTATAGCTAAAGACAGAACCTTTACCATGGTGACACAAAAAGATGTATGCATGCAGGTAATGCATACAAATAATTCCTTCAGCTTTCAAACGAGCATTTTAACAGCCACTAGGGCTGATCCTGAAAAACATATTTTTGATAAAGATCTACATGATTTAAAAGATGTTAGAAAACTGAATTTTAATTTAGACTACACAAAAAGTTCTACGTGGCAGACATAATTATCCTGCTTTAACACCATTTCAGTGCTTGAAATAGTGTAAACTATACTTGGCATAGCTTCTATTGCTAATGATTAAAAAATAATTTAGCAAAACCTTGGTTTTTTTCTTAGTTTTAGGAAATAGTTGTAACCCCAATACAACTATTTACCATAATGCAGTCTTGCCACATTCAAAGGTTATTTAGTTAAGCTTCAATCACTCAAATATAAATAAGGTGTTCTCATACTGACAGAGGTTACAGACACATTTATCCCAAAGACAGATTTGTACAGGGTTGATATGTATGTAGTATTTCACAAGAAAACTCATGAATTTGCAGTAGTAAAAGGACATAAACATCATCTGCATATGACCTAGTGCTAAGGAAATTATGTTGGCAAAATTTATTTAAACAAATGGTATCTGACTACACATTCTTAGGGTATTACACTGAAAAAAAGAGAAGCCTAAGACTGAACTCAACTCCGCTGTTAATACCAGCTTCCAAGAAGATGTGCTGACCAGTTCAGGCCATAGGTTTTCCAGGTTGACAGAGCTGATTTTCTGGGCTGACTTCTCTGCACTGGGGCACCAGACCCCAAGGCTGAGTTTCATAAGGCAAACAGCGCAATACTTAAAGAAGGAGGGTGTCTGTAGAGGGCATCCCCCAAGTTGTAGTTCCCCAAACTGGCCATTGCCAGATGTGGGGTGGTGTACCGCACCATCACATCAAAGAGTGGCAAGGCTAACGAGGGGCATGGTTTTACTTTAACCAATACATGAACTCATTCAATAAGATGTGATACTGGGGGTGCTTAGGTATTATAAAAATGATCTTAGGTTGAATAAAATCCACTGTACTTACCATACTGTGTAACAAATGCTATGCAGCTGTTCACTATAATAGGAACATCGTTTTTGCTGAGCTGCTGATCTTGTAATGCATTACCATCTGTACCTGCTGCTTTTTCAATTGCAGTATACCAGACCATGAAATCCAGCCTTGTATGGCCATGAATGTATAGCGTTCTGAAAAGTATAAAAATATTTTTCATTCAGGAAAGAGATTAAAAAAATTATGTTATTGTACCACAGCAACAAAGCAGATGTCCAGAACAGAAAAGAAAAAACCAAAACTTGGGAGTAAGACATCAAGGCACCTTTCACCACAGAAAGCTGCAACGGTGGTCTATTGTTACAGTTTTGGGTTTTTTCCAACTACATTTGTACTACCAGCGTCATAAAAAATAAAAGATCCACACTGTCACAAGCCTTTGAAAGAACCTGTCAACATTTTAATTACTCTTCTTCAGCCTTGCTCCTACACCATGTGTTCATATGTCCAAGCCACAGTTAAGCAGGAAACAGATTTAGAGACAACTTTCAACACTGTAAAAAGCTTTCCTTCTTTTGTATTCACATCCCTAAATACCACACACAGCCACCAACCCCCCTCTCCTGTAGAGTAGCTGAGACTTAGTGAACTTCCCTCCTACACAAGTATCAAAATGACCACCCAAAGCTAAGGAACATATATGAACATATATGAAAAAGCTAAGAGTTGAGGCAGAAGTTAATTCAACACTTTGGCTGTATCTCAAAGGACACCCCTGTTCTGATTTTTATTTAAGCATGCCACAGTAATCTCCTCTGTGCCACTCTGAAAAGCTAGCTTCTAAGAAAAAATACCAAAATTGAAAAGTTTCGGGGTGTATGTCCATCCATAGGCATGTATGTAATAAACAACCGCATAAAGCGTTAAAATAGTCAGCAAACTTTTCTACTTACATTCTCTTCTCTCCCACTAAAGAAATGGAAGGGATCAGTTTTCTCTAATGACAATTCATTTGCTAATTAGGAAAAGTTAAAATGCTCTACTGAACTTCTATAAAAACACTTTCATCAAAATAGAACAAACATTCCTTTTGATTGTTTCATTTAGGGGGGAACAAACATTTTATATGATGAGGTAATACTTAATTTAATTTCTTTTTATTAGTATCTTTCAATTTTGCTTTTATAAAGGTTTCCATTCTAGCATTCCTATCTTGGTAGAAGTGAGGATGCAGTCAATGTGTTACATACACAGACCCAGGATCTGAACTCTTCTCAAGATCCACTGTACAGACTGAGCCACTCAGCGGGAGAGTAGATGACACTAAAATATTACATCCCACTGAAGGCCCTTTTTAGGAAGTCTTTACTTCAGAACTTCAAAAGTCATGTTAACTACCATACATGCCTGGATAGTAGAAACACAGCCTCTCTCTTCCACTAAGGAAAAAAGAATTTGCATAACGTTCTCCTGTTTTTGCAGCAAAATGAGTGTGCCTAATTCAATGTTTTCCAGCTTTTCCTTAAGAATTATCAGAACAGGTAGTTCTTAATACCTTTCAAAGAATACACCACCACATTCTCTGGTACTGCTTTTGCCATATATATCAAGGAAAGTCCAATGTTTGAACAGAGTAGAAAAAAGTTTGACCATGCATGATACTCAGTTCCTTTAATACTATTATTCACAGATCAGAAGAGGTTAGGACTATGACTTATAAAAGATTTATGGTGCTTTCCAATACAAGAAATGAACACATATATGCATATTACTGTGTTTTTATTTCCCCTCCAGAACAGTAAGAATCACATTATGGTATTATGCAAAAGGATAAATGGAAGTTTCAACAGATTATTTTTTGTTATTTAAAGAATTATGATATATACAGGAAGCAGCACACCATAAAGTGAAAATATTATTATGTCTAAACAAGAAAAGGCCAACTCTGCTGCATATCAATGAATTGATAGCAGAGGAGAAGAAATACAGTACTGAACTTCAAAGGTCATATAAACTTATCAGTATTTATCACAGAGATAGAAAAGTCTAAATCATTTGCCTGTCAATCAACTGTTGTGGTATATGAATTTTCTAACTATGAGGAAAAGGTAACCTTGTATTTTATGGATCTTTCCATCTTCCTCTCAATGCAACACGTTTCAAAAAAAGATGTCAGAAGTACCAGGAGATGATATTCTCATTGTTTTCTAAAATTTGAGAAGCTGTTGAGCTAAATTCAAGTTACAGAGGAAGAGGTTACTTAAGAGTTAACAAAGAAAATGTGGCATTTCTTTAAGTAGTAGTCCCATAGGACCAACACAGTCATGAAAGAGAAGCTGCTGGTAAGAAATGTAAATGTGAAAATCTTGCTGCTATCATGGAACCCAGATTGTTCATAGAAGGCAACTAATTATTTTTAAAAAAATTAAATTTGCCCAGTCAAAAATCTCCAAGAGGCAGCATCAAAAAAGTAAGATAAATCAGAGAAGCAATTTCACTACAATACCACAGCAGCGCAGAAGGGAGAAAAGGAAATTAAACCAGTGCCAAACACGGTTCAGAACTCAGTCAATTTCCTGTAGAAGTGGCTTAGAAAGCTCATCTCAAACCTCAATAATTTTTAGCTGAGAGAGAACACATCTAGAATAAATTTAAGTCAAAAAAATCTAAAACAATTTACAAATAAGAAGTTTAAAGCAATCCTTCTCATTTTAGTCCTTTCAGACAAAATAAACAACATTTTTTGGATTTTTTTTCCCCCTAATGGGAAATGATTTGTTGATCTCCTTGAACTTGGAAGGAATGAAAAGGAAAGGGGAAATAATTACCAGTAGAAAAGCAGAACTTTCCTCAAGCACAGTAGAAGTCTTCTAGAGAATTTCATGAAACAATAAAGATACCTTTGCAGATCTAACTTCTGTTTTTCATGTCAATGACTCATCTCTCACACAGTTTTCATTCAGAAGTAATAATAAATACATACATGCCTCTCTGAACTAATTGTCATTATCAAAATATAAAGCTATACTAAATATTATATTAAAAGCTTAAGACTAAGCTTAAACACAGGCTGAAATGTAGTGATGTCCCGTGTAGCACAAAAAAAGAGGCATTTAAAGAGCTTATACAAGTAATCATGTCTGAAAGAGTTTGTACTGTGATGTTTATGAAGATATACCATGCAGATTATGAACTGTTGCCCTGAGTTTTGCAGTTCTTGATGTTTTAATTCTTCTGTAACTGTTTCTCACACATTCTCTGTAAACATAACCATGTTTTTGTAACGGTAGTTTATTATTTACATTCCTTTCTCCTGGGCGGAGAGATTTGAGGGATATTTCTTTTGACCAGTGTGATTGAGGGGCAGCGAGTTCTCCCTCCAATCCACTGTGGTTTCTAAGAGACATATAAAATAAACTGGGGCTGGTTCGGCCCCAGTTTTCTGTCTCTCTCTCCAGCAGGTGTTTGCATCTTTCTTTCGTGTCAGCTTGCGACAACTATTCTGCAGACTCAACCAAAATCCATTCCTTCAATATAAATTCGGTGCCTTCTATACTATGTTTATATATATGCTACTTCTTCCAATTCTAAAAACTGATAAAGATCACACATTTCATAACAAATAGTTAGCAATAGTGATAACATGGTGAATAATGGCAGAGTTTTTGCTATGTTGCATTAAGCACATACAGTCCATAGCCAAGAAATTAATAATTTAAGTACTCAAACAGGGCGGCCTGCCAATGTAGATTTCTGCCTTAGTGAATTGAGGGAATTGAATTGGCACAAATGACTGCAGCAGTCCACAATCACCAAGTCTCAACATTAAGGCAGCTACTGTTACCTGACTACCAGCACACCTTTCTGCACCAGCAGTCAAACGAAAAACATACATGACCACACTTCATTCACAAGAGTGCAAAGACTTGTCTTTTTCATCCTGCAAAGTCCACTAGTTTTAGCTATTTCTGTATGCTTTCTTGCACAACTCTGAAAAGGGAAAGCAGTGGTGCTAAGTGATTTTGGGTAAGGTAGGGAAGGAGAGTGAGAAAGAGACATCAATGGTCTTTGGCAATTTCCATGTGATTCCAATAACTTGCCTGTCTGAAAACAGAGGTACTAAGAAGGTAAGCATCAATATGAAAGTATTTTGGAAAATCAAATTGCAACTAGACATGGACATTCCACTAATAATTACTGTTGAATATAAAAAATGTCAGCAATATTTCTCCAAGAGACCCTTCAAAAGATCTTAAATACAGCACAAGTCCTTTCATCTGACTCCTGTGTTTAGATTAATTCTGGATTTTAGAATTTTGTGTCTGTAACTGTATTTCATGAGGAAACTTACTGCTATCATCAAAGGGTTAAGAAGAAAGCATTCAATGAACCATCAGCACAAAGAAATTGTGCCAATATGTAGGGAAGGTTTATTATCCATAATAAGAAACAGCTAACTACAAGAGAAGCATAACAACGGGGGCGGGGGGGGAGGAAAGCACCATCTGGATTACATTATGGTCTGAAATAATTCACTGACACCTAAGAGAGAGCTTAAATTGTTTCAGAAAAATATAAGAAATATTTGAAACTGAATGGTCTGCACAACTCTGTTTCTTTAAAGTGTAGCATTATATATTTAAAAGCTACTGTTCACAGATTTTTTCAGACAACTTTCCTCTTTTGCAGATCCCTCTGTCGAACTCTGTTAAACCACACAGGAGTATCTGTTTCACCAATCTACTATGCAACTTCTGTTTGGATAGCAACAGGAGGTCAAATATCACCAGTCACTTTAAGCATTTTAAAAACACAGAGGAGAGATCAAGGGAAAAAGTCCAAACTGAATATGGAGCAAATAAGAGGACATCTCTGTGTGACAAAGGGAAGCCTCAAACACAGAAATGTGTAAAATGGTTTGGGACTTCTAGCAAGAAGTCAAGAAGCATTTCAACTACAAAGGTAGAATATTTCAACTACAAAAGTGGAAAGCAAGAAGAGGCAAATGGCCATCTGATGATGGCGTAAATCTTGACTGAGAAGTCAAGATTTCCAGCTGAGTTAGGTACAGTTCTAACAGGCCAGACAATATGCTCCAACAGAGACCAGAATGCAATAAAATTTCAGTAGGTGTTATAAAAGACAGTGTGTTCTTCTGCAATTTATGTCAATGAAGATACCCAAACACAAGTATTAACATCTCTGAGATCTAAAAAAAAATAATGTAGGATTAAAAGTTATCTAGAACTATTGTGAAAATTTAGCAAGTACATTGACCTTCAAAAAAGATGACAGTCTTCAAAAGAGAAGCAGTCTTGTAGTTTCAGAAATCTTTAAGCATGGTTCAGCTTCTCATGATACGCTATTACTTGGTATCATTACCACCTCTTATTTCTGAGCTGGTAGACTTTATTAGCTGAACATGTCAGATAGAGAATAAATGAACAGCAGGTTGCCAAGTAAAAAACAGGGTAAACAAAGAGGGGGGGAAAAAGAAGAGGTAGGAGTGAATTGTATTCATATCTAAGACACTTCAAAAAAATCTCACATGCCTTTTGATAGTATTATCTATGAATTCTTGCATTTTACACAGGCTAGAAAGCATTATGTACATTTCAACCCAAAATCACTTGCAAATTCTTCTTCTGAGTAGATATGGATCAGATTAATGTTAAATTTATGTATCTCAAATTTATTAAGTATTTTTTAAGAATCAGGAATGCATAGATTTATTAGATTGTAATTATTTCAGCAGTAAGACTTGAAGTTTTTATAGTTCTGAAAATGTTTACTTGCATATGCAATCAATCTGAAAAGAGAAGTCCATTTGTAACAACTAAAGTAATTCTTTTACCTACAGTAGTTAAAAGAAAAAGTGTGAAAGAAAAAGATATATGATACAAGTAAATGTATGACTTTCCCTAATTAATCAGCCAAAAGACTGAGACTTCAAAAAGAGGCATAAGGATTTGTAGGAAATGGAAAGTCAGTAGAAAAATACTCAAGGAATTTTCATTATTTTTTCTAATAAAAGTTAACAAGGTACTCTAAGACACTGATGACATTTATTTCTTTATGCAAAAGAGGGCAGCTTGTTTTGGTTTGATTTAGAGTCTTTTGGTTGGTTTTTTTTTCCCCTAAACTTCTCTTAATTCTGGAAAAATCTTGCTTGTTTTATTTAATTCTTTCAATATTACCTTTTTCTTAATTTTATAATTTATCCTGCATTTAGGTGACTAACAAATTAACAGGAAAGTCATCAACTACATAGAGTCTCTTCCAAGTGATCAATCTGTGCCAAAGTTGACATTAGACAGCCATAGATATAAAATAACAGATAAAATAAGAAAACAGAAAATTTGACAGTTCATTTATTTGATGCTCATGACATCTCAAAGGTATTAATTAATTTTTCTTGAGTTTGGAGGAGCACAAGGAGGATTGGTTACTTTATTTTCGTTTACAATAATTGAGTTTAAACACAAAGTTGATTTTATATTTAATCTTTTAACACACACACACATTAAATGCTTATCACTCTAAGATGCAAACTCATACAACTGCGTTGAACATCTGGACACTTTTGAATTAATATCCTAAAAAGAATAACTATGCCAAAGCTTATACACCCGTATGGCTTTCAATGCTTAAGATAATGTGAGCACTATGCATTTAAATACTTTATGGCAGATTTCAGTGAAGAAAAATTAAATATATTAGTGTCTGCCATAAATCAGCCAGAGGCCCTGTTAAAATTATTTTCAAATAGTTCTGAATTTCCCTTAAACTACTAAAGCAGGGAAAACCTACCCTCACTTGACAGAAATAGTATAGTGACATAAATAATAAACTCTGACTTGGAGCTAAAACTTTTGCTCAGCACTAATAGCTATGAACCTAGATGCATGGTTTATAGCTATCTATTGCACTGCACCTCAAAAAGGATACCTCTGGTTCACTGGTTGGTGTATGTGGCTTACTCAACAATCCATCTTTCAATATGCTTTAAAACAAAAAATATTCACACACCAAAACAAACCAAAGAAATAAAAAATTTAAAAAATAAAAAAAAAACCAACAAAACAAAACAAATCAGAACATCCCCTCCAAAAAATCGTAAAAAAGGTATTTCTTTATAACCTGCATCGCCTTACTGAGTTCTGAAACTTATATAATATCCTAGTAAGAGTTACAATTCAGAAAACACAAGTTACAATGCATTTTGGACAAGCTGCTCCAACTCTGAATAGATGCCAAAGGTATCTATGGGGATTTTTTTGTTTGCCAAAGAGAAAAGCAATTTTCATTTATTAACCTATTATTGGCTCTTTAAAAGACTGTATAAATACTGCACCACTTTTTAGAGATACACTTGCCCGATATCATTGAAATAAAAAAGCCCTAACCTACTACAAACTAAGACTTATTTTCCATAAAATTTTACTATTATCTTTGAATTTGTACCCATATGTGAGGCAGAAATAACCTACCTCACTTCAAGTTTCAACCTCCCATATCCCTATAAATATGACACAGTCATCTCTGCAGAATAATACCTACCTGGAAGCAGATATGGACCATGTTTGTTTCCTAAGTATGCTTTTTCCTAGATAGTAGGTTGTTAACTGAGATCAGACATGACAGTAAGATTAACCAGGGGACTCATTCATATCCTCTCAAACCTGACCTAGGCAGATTGAGAGACAGAATTCTGAGAAATAAGAATGATTAAAAAAATCAAGAAGTTGATAGTAAATGCTCCAAAGAGGTGCCCTTTTTTTACAGGGTAAAAGGAGTTAGGTCCTTTTGAAGAAACCATTATTGGCAGACTAATCTGGGAATAATTTTCTCAGTGGGAAAACTGCTTTTAATTAAATAGTGCTTGTTAACATTTCCTGACACAGACATAAAATGTAATTAATGCACAAAGACATTCCCTTCTTTAAAAAGTCTGCAAATTTACTCTCTTGCTAGCAATGCCAGGTGAAAAAACTCCAGGACTTATCAATGATAATTCTAAGATACCAATATAAAAACAGACAAAAGCTTTATTCAGATAGGAACCTTACCTTCCTTTTTCAACGAGCAGCAGGACGTCTATTTTCTCTCCATTTTGCATCACACTACTGATTGCTGAAAACAAAACACATTCATATGACCTTCACAGACACAAATATATAGACAAGCACATACATGTATATACATATAGACATTTTTTTTTCAAAATGGTTTTTGGTGGCAAAAGGAGCACAAATTTCTTAAAACTTTACAAACAAAGAATGCTGCTGATAATAGAGACACCACTCCACAAAATACCACAATACAATTACATTTAAAAGGAAAACTATTACAGAACATTATCAAGAAATTTTAAACGTGTACTTTTTAATGTGAGAACATGGTACAGTGTTTTACTAGACTAAACTTGTAAATACAAGTTATAGAAGACATAATGATTCAGAAGTAAGCTGGATTTTGGAATCTGTTAACTTCTTGCACCTTGATGTCTGCACATATTTACAATGGCATAACTCAAGTTATGCGTTACAGCTGAAGATCAGTGCTGTCCTTCTTTATGTTATCTTATGCTATTCCTGCCAAAAGAAGCACCCTGTAAAACACCTGCATTATACATAATAGAGCAAATACATCTGGATAGCTTACAGCAACAGTACTTATAAAACTATACTGTGCACTATACTAAAAACAGTAAATCAAATGTAACCTGACTAAAAATTTGATATTCTGAAAAGTTAATTTCTTAAAGTGCATGTCATATATAATACATACCGAATTTCAACTAATTCTCAGAAACAGTAAAGTCCTAAATATCAATGAAATTCAATAAACACATTGCGTGTTATATGATGTTTTTGTATCAGACATACTCCTGGCATCACCTATATTTTCTGAGTCAAATATCAAGAAGGTGACTATACTTCCACCAATGATTCATTATTTGTCAAGTTTCATTTATACAAATCAGCATTAATAGTGAAGCAGATTTATTCCAGAGAAAATAGAAATCAAAGAAAAGTGTATGGATATAAAATATTTGCGAGAAATACAACTAATATTAAAAAAAAAAAAAACCAAGCAAAACCAATTCTCAACTGAAAGTCAAAGGTGTTTCATTTTTATACATGAAAAATACACAGATTTTGGATGGTCTTATGATTGTGGTAGAAGCAATTACAGTTGCATCATCAGAACAAGTATCAAGAACAGTTCTCCTACTGCCTAATCTATTAATTCTGAATTAAGACCAAAAGTATTCACAAGTTAAAAGACAGATAGAGGCACAAAACATTCCTGATTAAAAACCACCTTCATGGTGTTATTCACACTAAATATAAGGTGGCAGTAAATAAACAGTATAAAACCCAATGGCAGTTAGGCAAGCTCCTGCAAAACAGTCCACAATCTGACAGCATTTACAAAGAGAATCATCAATAAACAGCAAAATCATCTCCCCTATTCTACTTTATTATAAAACCTCAAATTAAATATCGTTTTCTTTATAACATATTGTCTTGTTCAATATAAAAACAAGTAGGGCAGATAGGTTTAAAGAAAATTCAGAGCATAATTACAAACATTTATATAAAATTGGTCATAGAAGACCATTTGTACAAATATTCTTACTTTCCATGTCATGATATTGAGCAAATATTATTAGTATCAGAAAAAAGTCTATTAGTCTGTGAAACAGTTTTCCAAAGGAATTATAATTTTCCAGTATGTTGGAGAATTTTGAAACTAGACCTGTCGATCATCTCTAGAACATGTTCTGCAGTGAGAATTTCTGCCCTGCCAAAAATAGGAGACACTAATCCCAAAAGGTTATATATTATTATTCAATTCTGTACTCTTGTAACAAAGATACTGCTGCAACTGGAACAAAAATTGTCATAATTCATTTACGTGAAAAATGTCTCTAGAATGCGCCAAAAAGTAGGAAAAAAAAACCCAAGACAGAATTTTACCAACTCCATATTTAGAAAAGAGTTGAAAGAACATCTGACTCATGTGAAGGAATAGTTATGGAGCTTCCCAATGTTTATTATTTTGAAATGTAATAGAAATGTCCTTCACAGCAAATTAATTCCATAGAACATTTTCTGAATGCTAGACATTAAACAAAGATCTTACTTAATTCTTGCAACCTCCTTAGATATATGGAGTCTTCTTCAGCACCCTCCATTTCAAGATAAAAATAAAGGCTCGACTTCTCTATGGCAAACCAGCCTTTTCTCCACTGCTCCAGGTTATGGCGATCTTTGTAGTACAGCTGCCCAATCAGGTCACAGTCTCGCTCTAATAACGATTCAGCCATGGGGGGAACAAAATGCTACCAGAGAAAATGGGGTGAGTCAGATGAAGAAAAAAACCCTCTGCCCCAAAAAAACAAAATCAAGATATTGCCAATCTATAGGATTCTAGGATGAAGGTCACATTAAAAAATAAAACCTTCAGATATATCACTCATAAACTCATACATGCACTAAATTTAAAATTTAAAATCAAGTTTAATATTTTTTCCATTCATACTCTACAATTCAAATATTTTTTGCTTTTAAACTACCATCGATTTAATTTGTAATGTGATTATTAACATTTTGAACAGTATAAAATATGGTATCGCTTTATGAATTTTGTTTCAGCAAATAAATTTAATAGAATTGCAATCATAAAAAAATCACTGAAATATATTCATATAGTATATGCCTTTATACTAGAGCACCTTTTATATATTCTTAAGGTCAGCATCAAAATGCTGCTTCAATTCCTTTCGCATTTTATTTTATTATCTTGTTTCAAACATTAAATCATGGAAGTTATTTCTTCCTGCTGCACAAGAAACCTTTATACGCAGGATAGATCAGTATTTATCAAGAATGGCTTCTCAAAGGGTTTTAAGCTGACAATGATACTCCATTATTTGTGCAAAGGCTCCTGGCCTGACTGGGAAAGATAATTATCAGTATTACCTTAGCTATTGCCCAAGTCCATTTTCTTTGTGAATATGCAGTTTCAGCTCCAAAAAGAAAAACACGTTCTGACATTAAGTATATTTCAAATGTAAAGATGTCCCTAAAGCAAGCAAGACAAAAAAAGCAGTTGTATTTAGTCTTCAAAACAGTAGACACACAAGAGTTCTATTTCACCATTTTTTCTATTCACTGTTTTCTATTTCACTGTTTATGGAATGGAATCCATCTGCATTTCTCTTCCAATCTTACAAGTACAGCCCAGCCAATAATAGAGCACTTTATAACACAAAAGGATCAAAGCAGGTCAAGAATATGTGTTTACAGGCTATGATGTAATATTTTTTTGAGTAATTCCAAAATTCACTAAAATTTTTACATATAGTTATTAAAAATGTACAGAGAATTTTTTGCAATTTCATGCGATTTGATCAAGTATATTTTTGTGATGCATTCAAAATATTTTGTTTATGTTTAATGTAAGCAGACTAACTAATTGAATAGGAAGTTGTAAACAAGTTGAAATATTGGTTCATAGGGACTTCTAAATGTCATTTGGTCTAAACTCCTACTCTAAGAGGGATTATCACTAACTATAGATCACAATAAGAAACCTTAAAAACAGTCAAGGATGGAGAATACTATTCTTCTCACCAACTTGTTCCTGTGCTCCACCACACCTCTAATGAAGAGGCTTTTCCTGTCACACAGCTTGAATCTGCTGAGCTGAAATGCATGGTCATTCTGCATCACCTGCCATCACCAAGATGAGCATGACTACTCTTTGAAGTTGCTGTAGCTCAAGAAGTTCTTAAAAGTTTTCTTAAGGGAGGTTCTTGGTTTTTTTCTTTTTAAAATCACACCATTATTTAAGCAGATGAACTCTGTTTTTCTATTTTTAATTGACAAATAAGGACACTAAAAGAAGAAAAAGCAAACCAGTTCAAATTGGTGTGGAATTTGGAAAGTAAATATCATGTTGAACTTAAGGCCAATTATGGTTCACCAATTTATAGTATTTTGTCTGTGACCTCTCCCTAGATGTCAAATAGATGGAGTATGCTTTATCCTTTCAATGTTACAGACTGAGATTTGTCTAAATGTGGAGAACTGAGGATGAGCAATTTCTGTCATTTTCAATAAGCACTTTGAAGATTATATAAAAACTTAATTCTGACTAATAGAATAGGCACTTTTAAGGACCGGTTTTTTCACTACATGAAATATCAAATTTAAAGAAATTTCTCATAAAACTACTCAATCACAGGTAAAGCACAACAGAAGATAAGTTACTCTTTAAGAGTGAAGCATTCAGCAAATATGTTTTTAATTTAAGTATTATCCTAAAATGGAACCACTTGGAGATGTAGCAAGTAATATGTTAGATTTAAAGAGAGAAGAAAAAAAATTTTTTTTCTTTTTGTCTGGATATCACAGAGCTACTGCAGAATAGTGAAGGCCACTTCCCTATATTTTATAGGATATTGAGGCATCTCCATGTTTCAGGATTTGTCCTTGCTGTAGTAGCCTAAGTCCTTTATTCCCATTGTCTTTTTCAGAACATTACTGAATACACTATGCTTTGTCTGCAGACAATTTTGTTTTGTAACTAAAAGCATTACAGTATTATGTTACAGAAAGTTTTTTATTTTTTTTTATTTTACATACATACACACACATTAAAAAATGTAAAGAAGGTCTTATGGAGTTTGTTAGACAAACAAAAAGTACAGCTTAAACAAAAATGTTGCCCTAAAGAAATCAAGTATCACAGGAATGCAACCGAGGTTAAGGTCAATCATGAGGTTTTTCATGTACAAATGGAATGCGACCGAGTTATAAAAGAAAAACAAGACCACACACACGAAAAACAAGCTGTTATCTTCAAACTAACACAATGCTCATCAGTTACACTGTTGTCCTCAGCTGCAGAACAAAGAATGGATTTCAAAGAACAATATCTCTGTGACCAAATCAAAAAGTATTGTGGAGAGCTCTAAACTGCTGCATTATAAGGAAGAAACAAAAGCAAGAATTTTGACTTGAGGCAGAGGTCAGTCACAGAAAGAAAAATGGGTATTAATTGTCCCATTTATCATCATGTAACCTTTTAAGCACCAAGAATAAGCATTACAGATTTAATAAGAAACAGATGTATCTAATTTAAGCTGCCCTTTTAAATTCCCCTAACATTTTCTTTCTATCACTATTAAAAAAATCCCCAAATATCACATAGCACTTATTTCTTGAAGTCAAACAAAACACCCCAACTCTTTTGTTTTGTTTATTGAAATATTAATCTGGCAGCTTACCCTCTATTTAAAAAGAGGTCTGACTTGTGTGCTACAAGAGAGATAACTTCACTGATGTCAATCATACCATTAGGAGTGGTAGTTTTATCATTTTCATAGTAGCTCAGAAAGCCACTTTCCAAAGTGCACCATTTTTTGTTGCAATCTGTGATTAAAGAAATAATAGAAATGTCAGGGGTTTTTTTAACTAAGGTTAAAAAAAGAAGTACATACAAGGTGGAAAAAAAGAGTCTGCAGAGCAACTTCAATGTAATATTTGGCATATTTAATTACAACCAAAGGTTTACTCCGTCTTATCACCTAAAATCTGAATGCAACACAGAATATACCATATTAATGACTGTTTGCTACTAAAAATACTCGTGAATTCATTCTAGCTAATATCTAGTTCTTAGAACATAATCTGAAGTGCATCTGTTCCCACTACTGCAGAGAAGCAGGTCCTATGAGAAAACACTCTTTTTATTTTCTACAATCTTAAAATTCCTATATAGCTGGCAAAGTATTTGTGAGAATTTGGTAAAACAGATCTGGCAAAAAAAAATCCTCACAAGAATCAAGCAAAAAACCAGTTGCAATTTCCAAATACTTACTATGTTAACTGATATTTCATCCAATTCCTTTTTCTGTTGTTTCCTATATGATCTGTGTATGTTTTATAAATATTTTGGTAGTATTTTATTAGTATTTATTTGTATCATGCTATTTGCTATCTAGTACTAGATTCTGACTAAATACACACTTTAAGTACTAAAATAAACATAAAATAATACATAGGTTTACAGGAGTTGAGCACCAAACTTTACAGTTTTGAATGTTCAGGGATTTTGTTCCCCAGCTTTCCCCCTCCCATCTTTCAAAATCCATTCTACAAAATAACTCACTCCTTCAATAGTCATTAAAGTATTACAACTCTCAAGGACGATTTTGGAATAACAAGGCTTTTAAAAGGGCTCCATAAAACCTTTTACACTAGAAACAGAAGCAAAAATCAAACTCAAGCCTCTAAAACTATAACCTCTACTTTTTGAACCACTACATCAGAATAGCACCAACATTTAAGCTCTCTTCCTGCTGATATCAACAGCTGTTAATTAACAACATCTCTCCTCAAAAGTTGTTCACCCCTGCTGAAACCACTGATGCTGCTGTAATGAGAAGTACACACAGAGTTGGCTCTCTCCTGCACTGAGGCGCACAGAATGAAAAACTGGGCTGTATTTCCAAGGTGTTCCACCTGGTTGGTATAAAACAAGGGTTAATTCACAACACTGAACGATTTATTGAGTGTCCTTTTACCACTAGGGCCCAGCCAACAAAGGGGTAACATTTTTCTGTGACAACAAAGTTCTTAAATTTTCAGCCCTTGGTGCTAAATACAAGGCTGAAAACTGCCTCAGAGTTTCCTAACTGAACTTAACTCGAATGGTTAAATGGCTTCACAGGATTCTGAGTTGGACCCCTGTCCACACACAACATTAAAAGAAAAAAAAAAACCAAATTTAGACAAATGCTGTGAGAGAATGCCTCTCTGCCTCTCTGGCCCACAGAGGACTCAATTAGTTCATGGCAAGTCAGAACTGTTTCAACAGGAGTTCTCCAGAACGAAATGGCTAGGTCAGATTTTTCAGGTAACATGACCTTATTTGAATATCTGCAGGCAGAGGAGTGAAGCTATTTCTCCCTCATATTAGTTCTCTAACCCTCAAATTATTTCTTAAAGAGAGTAAAAAGGAAAAAAAAACATTATTTCCACTTCTTCACAATAATCTGCAATATGCCTGTTACTTCATGTTAGTGAGATTTAGAAACAGTTCTGGATGTAGTGAAAGAAAGGAAAAAGAAAGAGTATATATTTTATGTTTTAAACAACAAAAATAACTTTTGTCATACTACTTCTTAAACATGGCAGAGATAGATTAGAGCCCTAAGGCAAGAGCAGTTCTAATTCAAAATTTCAGGGGTTTCTGTTGTTGTTGAAAGGATGTCATTAAATCTTCCTCCCTTGTTCCATTTGTCTCCTTGAACTGCAAATGGTCAGGGAAACCTATCTTCCTACGTATCTGTAAAGACCCTATGCTGGGAGTATCAGTCCTGACAAACACATGGGTAATTCAACATCGGTGCCAAAACAAAGCAAACAAATATCTACCCCCAGAAAAACAAATAATAGAACATCTACCATCTTCAAGACACTATTACAGTTTCAGAGGACAAAACCTAAGCTAAGAGAAACCTGGTTCCTTTCCATTTATTGTATGTTCCTTCAAGACGTACAGTGCTAAGCAACAGACTACAAACTTTCAAAGCAGCTTCACTTCTGTCCGCTAAAAACTTGCAATGGAAGACAGTCAAAATTCAGTTGTTTCTTGTCTAAGGGCTTTCCTCATAAATATTTTAGGACATCCTACTAACAATGCTCAGTGACAGTGCATCTCCCCCAAGAAGATTACAGAAGGCATTCTATGAGGGCTTTCAGCTAAATCTTCAACCTATACAGGTATTTACAAACATACTGCACTTCTAATATGCCATTCTGCCAGAAAAGATTGCCTTGCATCTGCTCTCTGCTTCTCTAAGCACTGACTTTTGGGGTTTCTTAGAAGTTTTTTTATGAATATAGGCACAGATACCCACAGCACGGAAGACCAGGCCAGCACTTGGAGCAAGTAGTAACAGGGTTTGCAGTTATTACCTTGTTTCCCAAACAAGCTCTGTGCAATTTCAGAGCAACTCTAAATAAAGTCCTGTACAGCAACAGTCCTCTGTCAAAACAGGCATCTTTGTTAAGAACCATAAAATTTCTGGAAAATGCCTGTGATCAGGCTCTAACATACTTTTAATGTCCACTTAGGATCTGAAATGCATATGCCATGAGAATATGGATGTAATCACACAAAAATTTGTGTACACCAGTGCAGGATGCCATATAAGGATTTTAGGAGCAATAAATTCAAAAATAAATCAGCACAGATTTTCAAAATCTGCATTATTTGTTTAGATGGAAGAAAACCATAAGAACAAAAATGGGGAGAAAAAGGGAAAAATTTTCAGATAACACCTCTCTCTCAGAAAAAAAAAGAAACACAGAAGACTGATACACACAGGAGACCATGTATATCTGCTGTGATATATACTCACTTTCATCCCACAAGGCTCAATTTGTCAGAGTTGTTGGAGTTGCTGGTTTCTACTTGGAATATTTTGTAAATTTGTGAGCTTGAGAAATACCCTCAGTTAGGGATACTAGTAAATGATTTCTGTAATAGAATCATTTTAGATGAAAACTAATTTTTGGCATTTATCTAGATATAATTAAAGAGAGATGTGTTTCTATTTGTTATTTATTTATCAATTAACTGAACAATTTTTCAGGAGTTGTCTTCTTCCTCTGTCAACCACTTAATAAAGAGATCAAGACAAACAGTATTTTCTTTATCTGAAAGAGGTCTACTGAATCAAAAGAGGATATGTCATATCAAAGATATTTTATCTCTCAAAAAGTAAGGCAAGAAGCTAAACAGAGTAAAATTCATCCAAATCCTACATATTCATGTGTTATTCAAATACATAAATTACAAGTGAAATACCTTCCTTTAATTTCTTCTCTGTAAGAAGCTTAGCCGTATTAGAAGAAACTTTGTATAAGAATTCACAAAGAAAGGTGGAATGTGAAGAATCTTCAGAGAAGCCACTTTCAAAACAAGTATCATAGTTTGGGAAATCTATAGAAAGACAAAGGAGTAAATAACATACACATCTTCAGTTATATCAGTTAAAGATATTTTTCCACAGATAGTTCTCAATGCTTGTCTGTAAACATGTAGTTGCTCTGCAGTATCTCTACTACACCACTGGTAAGACTTACTGGGTTTATTTTTATAATTAGAAAACACTCATAAAGACATTGGTTCAGACTTGTTAGAATGTTGCCATTGTAAGCACTGCTTGGTAAGCACTGCTTACCAAGGTAATATAAGACACTGTTTTCTGATGAATGGAACTTTGATTTTCATCCCCTATGTAAAATATTTTAATAGCTGCTTCTCTTGAGGCCCTATGTAGAGTTTATCAGCAACTCTAGCAGCAGCCAGCAAGTGATTCTAAGAATCATGATCAACATGCACTGATCTCCCTTACTCTAAAGATAAGAACATGATGGTGCTGCCTTGGCTGGAAGGCCAAAAGTAGAAAAGAAAGAGCCAAGACAAGCAAACTTCTCTCTTCTATAGCCTTAGGACCACTTGAGACCACAGCCAGCAAAAAAACCAATAGCTGCATGTTTGCACTGTGACTGAGCTCAATATCCTATGATCCAGTGCATGGGAGTGGCCTGAGCAATGCTCAGGCAGAATTAACAGCACTGTGTTTGCCCCTGGAAGCCTTAACTCCTTCTTGTGTTTCCCACTAGAACGTTTTTAGTTCAGCCTACACAGTGTTACTTTGCAGAGTGACACAGGCCAGTGCAAAGTTGGGTAAGGACTATATCCTCATAGCTAATTTTTTTCATTATAAATCTGCATCTGAGCTTTCAGTCCCCGACTGCTTCAGATATTGTCCAGACCTTTAAAAAGAAAAGCTCAGTTGCACCCATACACCACAATTTACTTATTGTTAAGAACAGCTTTCTCTTTTCAAGAGCCTCATACCAGCCACACACTGCAACTAGAACCACTGACTTCCAAGCCAAAGTTTATAATCTGGTCCAAGCTGCAACAGCAGCTGTAACAAGGGGAAAAGGTTTCTAGGATACATCATATTGCAGGTTCAAGAGGTGAGTTTTATTTTGGGAGGACAGTTTGTGAAAAACCAGATAGGTCTGTGTGCTATAGGAGCAGATATCAATTGGAATAATTTTCAAGAAAAAAAAAGCACCAGATGGAGTCTTCAGACATCTGTTAAGTATATATACCCTTTTTTTTCTAGTAGAAGATTGATAATATTAGCAGAAAAGATGGCGGGTATTTTCTGTGCTATAAAAAAAGGGTATGAGTTCTAAGAGTTATCATTGGGTTCTTTGAGGGTTTTCTAAGTCCTAAACATGATGTCTGAGAAAAATAGCAAATTTTTAATAGAAATTGTGTACTAATGAAACACAGTCAATGCCATCACAACTTCCCCTCTGCTATACCACTATTGTTCAAAGCAAAGCCAATTTTTCTTCTGAATTATTTCCTTCCCTTTTTCTATATACAATTATAAGATCAAAAGAAAGAAATGCATCATACCTGAGAACTTATTATGGTACAGGAACTCCATTTGCAGTCTTTGTCCAGCTTTCTTGGCTAGTAAGTATGGGGTACTGTAAACAGGGTCCCCAGTGGCACACATAGCATCAGCCCCACTGAAGAGTAACATCAGAGTTTCTAGCACATCTGGCTTGACTACAGCAGCACACAGGGCCTTATCATAGAGAGGGAAAATAGGACGTCTGTTTAAATTAGAATGTTACTGGCAACAAATATATGTAAGATCCAAATCCTTTCACCTCCGATATAGCTAGACCACAAACACTGATAAGTTTCAGAAATCATGGAGTACGGTTTGAATCTAGAAGAACTCAGCAACAACAAAGAAAAGGAAAACCCCAAAACATCATCAACCCAAACCCTGCAATATGTTGCTGTCTCAAATTTCACTTGGGAAGGATAACATGAATTAATACAATTAATACAATAATTAATACAGTTGGAGGGGAAGCTTGCTGTTTATTTACATCAAACTACCAAAGAAAAAATCTTATTATTTCAGACCCCAGAATTTCAATGAAAGAGACAAGTTTAGAGTCTTAAGCTCTAATATTAGGAAACAGATCGAAATTTCTAGGTAGTTTTTTTTAAAAAACACAGTCACAGTCAATAAGGCAACTATGCTTCAGTGTATCTTAATACTTGTTCATCTTCCTTGATATTTAAAGTTCTTACTAAATCTTGAAACATCAGTCTCCTTTCACTTTTGTATACACAAAGACAGAAAAACATGACCAATTTTTTTTTTCTTTCACAAGATTGGTACAAAACCAATTCTCAAACCCAAAAACAGCTACACAGTTACAGCAATCTATTCCATTACAATTTCTATGACTTAATATTTATTACAATTATTTAGTTAATGATTGAGTTTTTCTTAAATGATTAAAACAGAAGTCATTCAAAATAAAAAGACTACTCCTATAAAATTTAGCTGTTCTAATACACACATAAG
The DNA here is from genome assembly GCA_013398175.1 of Climacteris rufus. NCBI lineage: Eukaryota > Metazoa > Chordata > Aves > Passeriformes > Climacteridae > Climacteris > Climacteris rufus. The sequence continues at coordinate 364,733 of VZRZ01002148.1, read as the reverse complement.
CATCCAGGAGGCACAAGATAACACGCAAGACAGTTCAGTAGAGGTTCTAGAACGACTTGGCAATGAATGCCTCATTACATGGTGATTTCATGTCTCTATAGAGAATTTGATAACTTTTCCCAGTACTTAAATGATTATTTTTCATATCCTTCCCCACAAAAAACAAACCCCAAAGACTTTAGAAAAATCATGCTTGCATAACATGGAGCCACTTTCTGTAGTCTGCAGTTACAGTATTAAATAAAAGATTACAGCTATTGCAAATAAACAGAAAACAATCCCAATATCTCATCTTGCAATGACAAAGAGCTCCCCATGATGCCCTAAAATGTTTCCCAGCTCCAATGAAATGCAGGAAACAAACTCAAGCTATACACTAAAATGGTTCTATACTTTGGCTAGAGGTGCTTCAGTGATAGCCATTATTATATGCCCTTATTTTAAATTAATAAGGGCATATAAATTATAATAAGGACATTAATAAATTATTTATTATTAATAAGAGTTTAAATTAATTTAAATAACATGTATAACTAACATACAACTTCTAAAATGTATGAAAAATAACACTTTCTTTTCCACACAGTAACACTGAACAAATGAGACCACCCTGGTTCAAACCACACAGCTTTTAAATGTTACTGTCTCCCCACAATCTCTGCATACCCTTTGAGACAATTTGACTCATATGATTGAATGCATTCACATTGCAAAATGCATTAAAACTCCTTTGTATTCATTGACCCATAACAATCATGACTCAAACCATCACATATTAGAATTCAGTCAAATGGACATCAAAATTTACAGAGACTTCGATAATTAAAATTGTCCATTTTATAACTCTAAGAAATGTATGTTATTTTTGTAAAAGGAGAGAACACACATTTTCCATCATTAATTTTAGCTTTTTCATTTCCAATAAACTACAAGTGACTGTGGAAGTGTGTATGAGCTATTTTCACCACTGATAACAATGAATCATCTAATATATTTGAATGTTAGATGTAAGACATGTAGGATACAAAAAAAAAAAAACAACACATAAAGAAGGAATTTAAAGAACTGGAAATTTGCATCCCTAGACTGCACTTGAATTAAAATAAAGATCCATATTTTGATGGTTCAGGAGGACATATTATTGGCACCACCAAAGTACCATAACCTTCTACAAAAAAAACTAAAAGGAAACAGGAAACTAAGTAGTCATGCAATGACTCCTGCAAAGGCTCCAAAACAACCCTTATTCAACTGTATCAGAATGTCGGTCAGGATTCTGAATTAATTTACCACTAGTTTAACAAGATGACTCAACTATACACAGATACAATAAAATACAAAAGTATGCCATGTGCTTAACCATGCTCATACTACCTTATTCAACTGTTCCTTAGTTTTGTAGAGAAAATGTGTTTTCCTGAATTTTCCTTCTTTGTATTTTTGTGTAATGAATGTGATCCTTTTTTCTGCAGGGTCATCAATATGCAACTCTTCATTTGGAGGAAGATTTCCAGCCCAAAAACTGTTTGCCCTCTTATTTCCAATGACAATAAAGAGCTGGATGAGATGAAAGGAAAAAATCAGCATAATAGTATGAAGGCTAGGAAACTAGCCTCTAAAAAGTTCTCAGCTGCTAAAAGTTTAAAAAGAAAGTTATTAAAGAAAAGAAAATCTCCTGCAGGAGATGGAAGCCTCCTCAGTCACTGCCTGTGATCATCTATAAATTAATAAAGTCTGCAGTCATCATTTACCATCAAAAGCTAAGCTTTAGAAGGCTAATCAGTTATAAAGCTTCATTATATAATGGAAAACACCAGTTAAAGTTCAGAGAAGAGTAGCATGTGTTTTAAAGAAAACACTGCTGGCTCCAACCCTCTCTGTCAGGATCACTTTTCACCACAACCCTTTTTCAACACTCCAAGCAGCTAAACTGGCCATGAGAAGTCTTTTCCCCTTTCCAACACCACCCCATCATGACTACTCTCTATAAGCATTTTATTTCTTTTTCCCCAAAAATATTAGATATTTGGAGAAATACTAAGAGAAATATTACAGACTGTTAGCAAAACAAATTAATATTTTAATTAATTAATAAATTTTAATACATCAATATTTTTAACAAAGGTACAAGATGCACAGAAACATTGAGTTTACTGTAACAACATCATGTTGTTTAGCAGTTAGATGTTCAGTTTTCTTGTCAGGAAAACAGTAAATAACTCCTTTTCATACAGTAGTTTTCAAGATGGAAAAAAGAGTTAGAATATCACAACAAACCTCAATAAGTTCATTGCTCCAAATGCTGGCATCCATTTTTAGACTCCGGACCTTTGAGTCTCTTGGTCCTAAAGATCTGTGTTGTCCTGAAAATCCAAGAGTATTACTTAACAAAAGCACTTAAACAGCATTTCTCTTCTGCTGAGATAACAACAAAAAAAAATTATTAAGACATATTTATTCTACTTGTTATTTTTAAAAAAGGACGGGTTTGAAATTTGAATATAAAATAGCACCAAAAATACACCCTTTTTTTTTAAGTGAATTTCATTTGATAGTAATGAATTATCAAAGTAGGCTTCACATAGACTATTTCTGGGAGAGTTTGTTTTGCAATAAAGCATAGAATTATAAATTATTTCCTTGAATCCACTGCTTAAACACATTTCAATATAAATCATGACAGAACTAGACTTTCAGTAGTATCTAAAAAAGCTATCCTTACTGGCAGTAAAATATGCCCAGATGTAACAAAATCAATACCCAAAATTGTACCCAATACCACTGAAAATTGTTATCCTTTGGCATCTAGCCTTGCAAAAGCCATTATTTTCCCATGAAGTGCTATTGTGTCTTAATTTCCACTAATTGTGAAGGATTATTCATCTGAGAGAACTCAATCACCACAGATCTGTCATTTATGCATGGATGTGCTTTACAATAAGGATGCCCTTGGTATTAAAAAAAATAAAGAGTTATGTTCACTTTTTGTTTCTCACAACTTCCATAAGGATAACACTTCAAAAATTAAAACAAACAAACCAACAAACAACTCTAAAACAATTCAAGGACATACACATATATGCAAATATGACATTTTGTAGAACCCACACAGCTTGTCATTAATTACTCTACCTGCACACTTCTTACAAATGACAACACAGAGATTGATGGATGCCCAGTCAGGACTGGGAGCTTTACAGTCAGCGCAGCTCCTGTTGGATTCATTGAACCAAATCTTCTCAGCTACTTCATAATCAGAGAGAGTTTCTGCTATTGATTGCTGGAGTGCTTCAATCCAGTCTTGTTTCTCTCTTTCTGACTCTGCCGTAAAGCTGAAACAATTGACTTTTCTGTGTTATTGATCTTTATTTTAAAGCCAAATTAAACATGGTCCATAGTCTCTCTAATTTATTACATTTACAGACAACATCACAGTCAAAAATCTTCCTCTACACAGATATAAATGCTAAGATGGAATATACTATTTTGTATTTTTAGTCAATGAAACTCCCTCTGTTTTAGTATTCAGTTTTCAACAAAACCAGTAGTATAAGCTACATAGCTTTTGTAACATTCACATAACACCCCTGAGTTAATTTCAATATTTTTATGTTACCGAGTACCAAACTTAGAGATTGAACTTTAACAAAAGCATGGAATAATATAAAGAAACACGGATACTTACTGAAGAGTACTTACTGAAGAGTAAAAATGGACCTGCTTTTCACTTAAATTATCTTTTTTAAAAATCAATTAATAAAAAAAGATCAACACGGTGATGTCTTAGAGAAAGTCAAAGAACTATCTACCAACTAGCAACAGATTCAAATTGCTGATCAAGACCAATTTACTTGCTAGTTGACTGAGAATGAAAGTATTTTCTAACATTTAACATGCCCAGGAGAACAAAGCAATTTATTTTTCTCCTTCATTACAAGACTTCATTTAAGAAACACTACAACACTTAACAAAAGGCTTTTATTAGCATGTACTTTTATTTTGTTAAAAATCATTACAAGTCTCAGTCAGCATCAGCCAAAGTGAAACTTTCAACTGCTTTCAACCAAGGTTTTCTACAAGGGATGGCACATGAAAGCTTCTTTTCAAATAAAAGGAGTAATACTAAATGGATGCAGCATTATTTCACTACTGAAGTTTATTATTCTCTAGGATGGAGTCAATTTGTTAAAGTGGTGGAATTCCTTTCTCTTTTTTTCCCTTTTGACCTCGCACAGAATGAACAAAGAAGGCTATATAAAAATACAAACCTGTGGGCATAATATGCCTAGTCAGGAGCTAACAGATGAAGCACACAGCTAAACAAATGAAAGAAAATCCTTCCATTTTTCTAAAAATTGCCAAAGATTTTTTACAGAAACATTACTTCTTCATCCAAACTAGCTAAGGCACAGCAGTATGAAACATGTATTTCTTCAGTGCTTTAGTTAATTGCATATTTCTTAATGTAAATATTAAAGTTCTTACCTAAAGCTTTTATAAGGAGTAATTATTTCAAAAGATTGCTTTGCAGACCGATCCACTTGTTTAACATTTGCCACATTCATAGGGATTAAAGTGATACCAAATCCAGTCTTGAAGTCCTAGGGAAAAGATAATAAAAGTTATGGGGTTTATCATTCAAGAATCAAACATGTAAAGAAGAATTATTTCATCATGGTCCAAAAAAAACCCAGTCAGTAATAGACATTTTGCCACAACATACAAGACACTTCTAATTTATTAATGGATAAATAAACCTCCACTAAATTTTGTCCAACCACTAACTTTCCAATGGCTAGAATGACCTTACTTGATTGTTGGTAGGAGAAAAAAATGCACACTCTAACTACTAATAAAGGAAAGAATAAAAAAAAAAGTTTAAACAACAGACTGCATTAAAATGTGAATGCAAAATTATGTAAGTATCTAGCTTAAATCATGCTTTAGTGTCTAAATAATCTTTATACATCTAAATCCTTCTGATTGACAGCAGTTTTCCTTGCTTTAAAAGTGAGTGTTTTAACAAAATAAATTATGTATAAAATTCCTTCTTAAACCTTGGTTGCTCATGCTTCTGATCTATTACATGAACTAATAATGTCTTTGAAAGCAGGTCCTATACAGCAGCTAAAATAGACAAAGGGTTCGTTGTGGCTCAATTATGAGAAAGTATTTTTGCCTCAAACCAAGCTAAACAGTTTGGGGGCTTTTTTGCCTCCTGCAAGGAAAAATGTACTTAAAACAAAAATAACTTTTGCCTTGACACAATTGGGAAATAAAATGTTGAGTGAGCTCTTGTGAGGTCCTCTCAAATATATGGATTTTGGAAAAATTTATAAGTACTTATGTTATTTCAGACCTATTTGGAACATCATCAGTACTTCCTTCTTAAATTTATTTACATGTTCATCTAATGGCAGTCACTTCCACAAATGTAATTTCTGGAAATAGCTTACTTCTTGAAAATAGTAACTGCATCAGAAACAAAAACCAACTATATCACCCAAGCAAAAAGCCAAATTCACATATCTTACAGCTTGCATGTCCATTAAGTTACCTCTCACATAACGAGTAGTTGGATATGGACTGATAAAAATAAAAGCATTGAAGGGTAAAAGCTTCAGAGTTGTCTGTCTCTGTAGAGATGATATTTTTCTAGTTAATACATATTTAAACCTACATCACTGACAAGTTTCTTTTTGTAAGATTCTCGATTTTTTGAGCTTTAAAGCCTACATGGAGAAAACGCTTAAAAAAACTCTCAATTTTATTCCCCTATTTCAGGTGTGAGCAAATAAAAATATCATTTTTGTCATGATTGTTAAGGCTAAATAACAAAAGACAGATATGTGTGTGTATATGCACAAGCAGATGTATCAATTATATCATATGAGGCATTAAAGAGAATAATACTCCAAAAAGCATAGCAATGTCCATTTTAGGATGAGATTTTTAAAATGTCAGCATTTTAATAATTAATTAAATAATTCTAATAATTAATTAATTAACTAATTAAATATACTGTGAGATAATTCAGCTAACACTTCCTTGCCAGACTTCTTACTAAGAATTTTTGGAGGGTTTTACATTGCATTACCTTTGACAGTAACAGTGGGGAACACAGATGTGAATTTTGACATGATCCTTTCTAAAAAGTAGTAGCTTTTCAGTAACTAATCTGGCTTAGTCACTCCTCATATAATTCCTTTTTAAATATTTCTCCTTCTACCCTCATATCCTGTAACCTAGACATTTTTATTCTCTCCCCTCATCTTCAGCCCCCACTTCATTCTCCTATTAATCAAGGGGTTTCATACTGACACACCCGTCTCAGAAGAGAGCAGGGAGATCTGTGAAGCCTACACAGTCCCTAATTCACTCCATATGGGAAAAGAGTGGGTAGAACAATCTATTTTTGAGTGTGAACTTGACAGCATCCTCTGTAGCAGTGAAGCATTCTTAAAGGCAGACATCACTAGTCAGAAAAACAGAAGCATGAAATAGTGAAAAAAAAGAATGAGGACAGAAAAATACAAAATGTTTATTTCTATCAGTGAAATGAAAAAAAATGAAACCTAACCAAAACAACTCAAAACCCTTAACTTTCTAGAATTAAATTCTAGAAGCAAATTGAATGCAGGCTTCAATTTGTTGATTCCATTATTTCAAATTATTTCAAATAATTTGACTTAAGACATCCCGATTTTTAAAGGAGAGGTAACAAGACTATACTCGTACCAGAACAGTGAAATGCATTCTTGTTTATTAAATAACAGCTTAATAACCGCTAGAAGCCATGGCTAATAGGAGTTCAATATACTTTTATGTCCAGATTAAAGTTCGCTGAAGATAAATGATTAACAAAGACAACCAAAATAATAACTACCTTATTGAGTCAGATCAAAAGTTCCCCAGTACAGTAGCTTTCCTTTAAGCACTTGTTACTGGTGATGGCCATAAAAATAATGCAAATAAGAAAAGATACATTCTCATCTTCCCAAATAAGCTTCCAGCAATTTAAGACATCCAGCTTGAAAGTCCCTGAACAAACAGTTGCAGCAAAGCCAGTTAGTTACTCACCACTGACAGACACATCCTCAAGGAATTAAAAAAGCCCAACAACAACAACTTGCTTTGAGGTCTCTGCAGCAAGTTACTTCACATTTTTCCCAAATACTGGTTGTGAAAAAAGGAGTTCTTTTTGTACATGTATGCTGACATCTGACAACCGAGAATTTTCAATTTTCTAACAACTGAGAATTTCATTACATAAGAGGAAAGAAACACTAACTAAACTTCATTCATCTACCTATTCTATATTGTTCCTTCTTGAAAATATGTACTCTATATTCCTTTCAGTCTCCTTTTTACACCTTCAAACAGCTAGTTGCACCCTCTTTCCTTGGAGCAAAAGGGAGCAGGCTGCATGGAAGCAACCTGCCACACAAAGATCACACACACACATAAATGTTTGTGAAAACAGACACCAAACTTTGTTGCACTACAGATAACAATACCAAGAAAGCACTCTAGAAACAAAGTGCATTAATTTGAAAGTCTTTACCCTGAGGTGCAGCATCAACCCTCCAAAATTTGCACACATGCCCCGTGTATGAACAATCCCACTGAAGAGAAAATAACTCATGTTTTACATTCAGCAAGGGCATAAGAACTGAATTAAGAACATAAGTACTGAATTTCAGTGTGAGAAACATCAGAAAGATTAAGAGATTAGAATCTACTTTTCAGAACAGAAGATAGTGGCAAATTAAGCAATTTCATTGGTACATTAAAGTGAAGTTATTTCCATAATGGCCCAAACAAAATCCTTATGGTAACTGCAAAATACTTGGCATAAACCTGGCTTTGTGAGTGACAGGTACACTAGAATATAATTTTAAGTGCTCAGAATTATATGCTTTCAGGAGTGCAGTCTTCTTCTCTCCTTCAGAAACAGAAGTGGGAATTGGTACAGGGAAGAAAGAAGTGCTCCACTTTGAAAGATAAATTCATTCAGTTTGAGTGCACAGAAGGACAATAGGGCCATTCAAGCACTGTACAAAAAATATCGACAGCAAGAACAAGCCGCATCTTTCCAGAATAAGAATTGTCTTGCTTCTAGCAATGAAAAGCTCATTGTTTCAGATATATTGAACTGTTTTAGGCTTTCTGACAAAGGAAGAAAAGTTTGAGATTCAAAAATGCACAGAGAAAGATGAGGGTTGGGTTGTTTGGGTTTGATTTTTTTTTAATTTAAATATAGATATGACTTAAATGTCTATGTTCATACTACCTTCATGAATATGAAGAAAGGTTGAAAAACGAGCTGACAATAAGAGCTTAAAAAAATCCAAATAAAATTCTTTATAGATATAATAACAGATCAAAAATATTCACTAAACAGTTAAATGATGGTTAAAAATACTAAGATGAGTACTGGCTTTCTGATTAGCTGTTGTTCCTTCCTGAAGGAATGTGTGAGTACTGCTGTTATTATCACCCTGACTGAAAAAGATATAACCTATGAAAACCTGTCATCTGTATATAAACCATGAAATTATTTAACTCTTCTTTTCAAACATATCTTTAATGTCTATCTATAAAGTGTCTCTCAGTGTACAAAATTGCCTTCTCTATTATGAATTATCTTTACACAGGCAAAAGCTGCCCCATTACAGGCTTTACTACCATTTCTTCCATTCTATTTTGGATAAAAAGATCAAAGGAGATCAAGGAGATCCAACATTATCCTCATACCTTTTGTAATATACCACCACTGTTTTGCAGACACAGAAATAAACACCAAGGTTAAGGAACACTAAAATACATATATGTATAAAATCATGCAACTATATCTAAACAAGTGAAATTTTCAGAGCTGCTGGACACCTAACTTTCAGTATGTTGTCTTAAAAAGACCGACTTGGACACCTTTCTGTCTGCAATTCATACTTAAATTTGTAATGAGAGGCTGAAACTTCTGACTCTCAGTTAGTGAACAGATTTTCTCCACAAAAATGCTCTTCTAAAAAGAACTCTTCTTCTTCTACCTGGAAAGTATAACATTTTTTCTTTCTATTTTTTCTCTTCCACTTGATTTTGCTCTAGTAACACTTGGGTTGGCATTCTTGTTGGTTTAGTCAAACCAAAATTCATCTGAACACAGAAGTTCTAGAGATGCTGCTTGTGTTCCTCAACATTTACTGTTTCAGCCATTATCATTACGTCTTTGGATGCATTGTCTTTCATGGATTCAACATATTACCACAATGTATAAATTTGATTTTAAAAAATCATTGCATCAGAAAAACATCTCAGAGAAATGCAACTGAAAAATCCAGCCACAATTATAATTTTACCCATACTCCTCACATAAAAATAATCGAAAATAAAAGGTTAACTAACTTATACTTTCATATTAGAAATATCACTCCATATTTTTATCTTTTTTTTTTTTTTTGGTGGAGGACTAAGGGGATAAGAGCAGCAGCAGAGAAAAAGGAAAACTGTTGTCATGAGTTCAAGAGATTATGTTCCTACATGCACACACATGCCTATACATACAAATGTATATGCCTTCATACATAAATATATATTTGTAGCTTATTTTGAAGTGAAAAAAATACAGAAGTACAGAACTCTTAAGTACAGAAATAGCACTGGTATATGCTGGGAACACAGCACTTTTAGAAACTGCTACATCAACTGAGTATTCTCACTGCACATCTGCTTCCTCCTGTGAATTACGATAACATGGTGCATTTGCTTTTTTTTGTCTTTGGCTGTCAGATCTTGAGGACAAGCAGTATTTAAGCGTGTGCGTGCATACACACACAGTATATATATATATATAATAAAGCTCCAATAGTGGTAAGAGGCAACAGATAATAAATCAAGAACATTATACTAAATAAAAAGATATATATACACACACAAATGTATCTCTGTTTATAAATGCACACTTTTTTTTCTTTTGAAAAACAAAAAATTCATACCACCCTAACACTAATTTATAAAAAGACCATTCACATTTCTTTGCACTGCTCTTTGTCAACTGTCCATACACAAAAAGTTTTTGACCTTTAATCACAATATCTCTGATCAGATGGCCAAAATACAACCTTATATGGTTCCCTGAATTTATCATTTAATTTGCAATAGCTCTTTAGGTTTACTTTGGGGAAGTTACCATAAAGTTGTAACAATTAGATTATTCATGCAAGATCTGAAAATTCCCTTAACAATTTAACATGATTTAGACTTTTGCTTCATTCTAATCCCATTGCATTAAATTCCCTCCAAACAACCAAATTATTCCAGAGAGATTAAAAGCCAGCAACTAGAATTATTCAGATGAAGCGTTGATAGTTTCTTTCCTCTTATATTTGGAGACATATACTTCAGCCTTTCCAGCTGTTAAGGAGGGCTAATTTCAGCAATAGAAATATGTGGAAAAATTGGCTTCCATATTAATGAAAAATTAAGATTTTTTTATGTATTAAAGAGTTTGAGAAAGAGTGACTAGTAATGCAGAAATTACTTTGATGATACTAAGTCTTCCTCACAAGTTATATTTCTTTTCTCTCCTTCTACTCTCTCTCTCTCTATACTTCTCCCTCTTCAATGTACTGTGTTTAGCATCCCCAGTTACTTTTCCTCAGGCTTTTCTTCATCCCTTGTCACAGCCTAAAACCTTTTAATGTAGATTCCCAGTGATAATTACATATTGTGGATTGGAACACAAACCACCACATACACACTCTGTCTTACAGTTTTCTAATGAGATCTTAAAATGAAACCACAGTGAAGCCTATAGTATATAAATATACACACAAAAATAATGTTAAAAGAACATGAAGGTTGCCATCTCAAGCCCTGATGAGTAAGGTGATGCTAGGCTTCCAGTTGTCTGTCCATGTTAACTTTGTAGATTGATTTTCATTTCTTAGGATATGTGAGGTAGTCATAACACCAGTTTTAGGTTCTTCACTTAACTAAGCAAAATTCTTTCTTCCCATAATAGAACCATTTGAAAATTATTCAACCTATTATTGCAAAAAAAATTTGTAGTGACAACCTGGCCAAAATTTTGGAGGTTAAAAAGAAGGAAAACAGCAAAAGGCAAGAAGGGCCACTTAGATTAGCTCTAGTCAGTGCTATGTAGTAGGCTTGTCTGCAGCAGAGTGTTTTGGATATACTTCTAGAGTACATGTCTCCCTGTATAACTCCGTATCATTATATTATAAAAAATCTAATACATGTGCCTTGAGACGGCTGTATGATGAGAGCCAACACATAAGAACTGGGAATAACTGAGACTAGTTTCAAAAATGCATTCCTGACCAACACTCTCAGGTAGTTACAACTTTAGATGTTACTTCTCATTTAAGTTACAGATCTCTCTCTATTCACTTACTACAGAAGCAATTCAGAATCCTCACTTCAGCAGCTATGTGTATGTATTTTGCAGTATCAATACAATTTCGTATCAGTTGATTATGCACCATCAGGCCCATGCCTTGCTTGTTGTATGGGATGGATCTAGGACACAAGAAGATGAAAGCTCCCTTCCTTTATGGGCTGCAAAATACAAAAAAACCAGGAGGTTCACATAATCAAAGTGACTGAATACTATCCTGGAAAGTTAGCTCTTATCTTTGCCTTTTGCAGTTTCTACTCAGTGTAAATCAAAAGCCTTAGCATACAGTCATTTCACTGCACATTTTTCATTTCCTAGTATCTGACTTTATGCTCTAGGGTTTGATTTGCGGAACTGCTGAGCAATTGGTACTTCAACCAAGACCTATGAAAGCAGTATTTTGAATAGGTATAGTTTGACAGAGAATTATTGCCTCCCAACTGCCCATAAAAGAGTGAGAAAACAGAGAATGCAAAATATATGGATATCTGAATACTTCATTCTGTTTCCCAGAACTGTGTGGAGGAGACACATGGAGGAGACAACCACATTCCTTTACCTTATAGGAACTGATGAAAAATAAATCCCTTATTGTTCAGCAAATAGCCACACACAGCAATTATTGTTCATTTCCTCAAAGAACATTCCTTTATCAGTGAAGGACTCATTTGAATGTAAGACACTTTCCAACAATGTGCAATAAAAAAGGCATGGGCTACCTCATGAAAAGAAATTAAAATTATCAAACAGATACTTAATAAACAATGCGCTGAAAGAGGTAGTGATTCGGTGAAAGGAAGGAGCATATTGTAGTATCTACTGCACAATATCATAAATGGATGAAATTAAGGTTTTAGAAATAAGCCCAGTTTTCCCATTATTAGAGTGGGTGCACAAACCTGTAATTGACGTAATGTTATTTCACACAGATCTTTGAATTTGCAAAGGTTTTAGCTAAATTCTTCACAAAAATTAGGTTTACATAATTGCAGGAGCATCTGTCTCTCTATGTAACCCCAAGTAAATTTTTACTCTAGATAGATGCCTGGCTTCAATCAATTTCAATATAATAGCAGTCAATGAATACTCCACATATTAGCAAGATTTAAGGAAAGGAGGTCAGAATGGAGAACCCAGAGTCTAAGTTTCCTCAGTCCCTTATTCCCCAGTCTCAGAAGGAAAGGCTTTAGTGTATGATCACAGTGAACTAAGACAAGATGATGCAATCTGGATGTTCAAAATCAACAGCCACAAACACATATATACATAAATGAAAAACTTCTATATCTCAATCCTCAAAAACAAAGCAAGAAGACAAAAGAGTATAGATAAGATCATAATTCCAAATACTCATAAGTTTTGCACTTTTGCAGAAACACACTGAAAGGGATGGGGAAGAAACAATCCATGATGCAACCATGCCTTGCCATTACAAATAATTTGTATGAATGCAAATAGTGATGGCCCAGTAACCTTTATGTTAGTTTAGAAACAACATGTGCAAGTTGTTGCATTAATATAAGAACCTGAATTGTACATAAAGTTGTACATTTTAACACAAAACAGTTTAAAGTTATCAGTGGAAAGTAGAGTTCATGACTTAAAGGTACCAGAGTTATTTGCATTTCTGCTTTAGAAGTATACCAAAGGAACTGAATTCTTCAACTATTCTACAATTAAGAGCTCAGTTTAAGTATAGAAAGTGATTCAGACCATATTCTATTCTTCAGGCACACACTTTCTTTTTCTTGTCACTCAACATACTAGGAAAGCAAGTCTCACAACTGAGGCACACAAGACAGAACCAAGCATCAAAAGCAAGCAGGTAATACTGCATAGAAAACCTGCCTGTCTTCCCAAAGACCCTGACAGACATCAAGCAAGAGAGACAAACCTGCTCTCTTTGTGTGTCCCCCACTCCCTCGTCACACATACACGAAAGACAAGTGTAGGCAAAGTTCCAATTTGAACAATTACAACAAATCCCTTCCAGCAGAGCTTCTCTGCAGCACAGAGCTCATTCAGAAATCAGTATCTTATTAGCTAGAGAGGCTGAAGCCACTGCAGCTGCCAGGGCTGTCTTTACTTTTGCTGCTTCATGAAAAATAATGAGATGATCCTAACATGGTACAGCTAAATAAACACATAAATAAAAGCCTGTCAGGAGCAAGTTCAACCTATAGTCAAGGCTTTCACCTTTACTTTTATTCCAATGGCTATTCATAACATTGTCTCATATTTAAAGAGGCAAGTGTGTTCCTTAAGATACAAAATTTCTAATACACGGAAACTCATTCCATTTTAGAGTCCATTTCTTGCTACTCGATTCACATATTTTTTGTCCCAAAGGGATACCAATTTAACATATGCAGAATCTAAAATTACATGGAAATGCCTCAATTTTCCTGACTTTTAGTGTTTGACCCCTTCCACCTTTTTTTTCATTTAGCTGAAACAGCTATCCCTATAGCCACTATCTCAAATTCACACACAGTTTTAAACACTTCCCTTGCAATGAGCACCCAGAGCAACCTTGTTCATACAAGAACATTTTGAAACATAGCTATTACTATTACAATTCTAAGTAGCCATCTGGACCCTTCTTTGGAAGTGCTTCACAAATGGAAATCATCTTCGATTTAGCAAGACTGTTCTCTGGAGCCCAGAAGGATTGGTGACTATTAAAAGTACCACATATAACTATAATTTTCTGAATTCATATCTTTCTAATTTATTTGCCAAAGATTTACATACACACCAAAGATCTTTTTATGTATTCATAACCCAGACAAACTGACAAAAAAGTGTTTGAACTCTTACAGGATGGACAGATGGTGAATATTTTTGCAATACCTTAAAATCTACAACAGGGGTCATAAAAAGTGACAAACCTTCTCATAGACCTTTTAGTACAGCTACCACTAGATAAGAGAGAAAACTGATATGATATCCCCACTGGCAAAATTCCCCTAATGAACCAAGAAAATCTTCAAATAATGGAGTTTCTGCTTTCCTCCATTTTTTGCCCATGGAAATAAACAAATATGACATTGACAGTAAAATATCACTGACCAGGCACAGTGCTTTTATGTACTGACTACAAAGAGTAAGGTGCTAAGACAATTGGTTCTCACGGTAAATATAAGTTATTTTAGTTACTACCTCCTTCTTTAATAAATTAAAATTTAATTCGATGAGATTTCACAAGTAGAAATAGTTAATAACTAATATAATTAATAATATTTCAACAACCGTACACAAAAATAGCATTTCCTGATGGAGAAAGTTTTCCAAAGCTTTTTTCTTTACTCACAAATCAATTTCCAAGTAATCTGCATGACTCAAAATATTTACAAAGGGCAATTAATTTTAAAAAAAGTTTCAACACTTTGTGAAGTACCATCCAAATAAGACTATTATAGACATTTTCACATCTTAAAAAATGTATTCATGTCTACCTGAATGTATTCCAAACATACCACATTTTATCATAACTGGATCCCTATGGGATTTCTCAGCTGATGTTGATAAAATGAACAGTTTAGATATCTGATCCTATCAAATTGAATGATTTCTGAGGTAATGTATATTGCAACAAAACATGCACACACCCACACCCCACACACGTTATTGGGAATAAATGAATAAATTACATGAAATATGGAGAGCTCTGGACTGTGCTAACTACTTTTTCCAGATTGGGAGATTTTAGACACCTTCTGTTTAGAGAGCCATGAAGAAAAATTTCACTTTAAGAGGTGACATTATGATCTTCAATTTAAGAGTAAAAAAAGCTAAGGAGACTACAGACCCACACAAAAGCTTTTGGCCAGACAATACAAACCCTCATCTGTTTAATAAAGATTCACCTTTGCAGGAAAGAAACATCAAACCCCATAAAATTTCAGATTTGTTTAAAAATTTGTAATTCAGAAACTTTTGGACTACCTTAACCAAAAAGATAAATTCTTTTCTTGTGAAATACATAAAAAAATATTTAGTAGAAGATCTACATTTTGAGACTGTGCATGCATGCTCATTAACTTTGAAGAGTGTGTTAGACTTCATGGAGGTTCAGACCTTTGCTAGAAGCCAGTGTAAAGCAACTTCCCACTAACACCTAGAACAGGAACCTAAAGAGACCAAATTATGATTTGTGAATTCTTCCCACTTCTGTAATACTTATTCTAAAACAGTGAAGGGACCACAGCACCAACAGTTTTGCCATACATTATTCTGTGGCTGGACCAAGAGAGGACTGATGCCATGACAACAGCAATGCTGCACCATAGCTTTTTATAATTCATAAGCCACTCAATCATTTCAGCATTATCTCTCCTGAGAAGACATCCTCCTTACATATAGTTCAGCCAAAAATAGAGTGGGGTGGGTTTGGGGTTTTGTTTGTTTGTTTTGAGGTGTTGGTTTGTTTGGTTTTGTTCATGTTCTTCTGCTGGCTTTAGATTCACTCACACTAATTTGTCTTTATGACACAAAAAAATTTGAAAATAGTAGATAAATGCAGACAAACTCTTTTGAATTTTTGTAAAGGAAAATCACTAATGGACACACACAGAGCTACTGCTTAGCAGCTATTCCCTTTCATACTTGCCTAGGCTTTATGTCATGAAGGTAGCGATTTCACATAAAAAAAAACCAGTTAGTATAAAAGTAGATACATAAAAGAGAGTTTCAAAATACAGTACAGTTTACAAAGAAGCAATCTACTTTTCACTACTTAAATACTGAAATGGTTAAATATAATCTCTCTAATACTTATAGAGATTACTGAATTCTTAGTAAATCCATTGTAAAAAAGTTTTATTATGAGTTCATCTAAAAGCCATTGCCATTTGATTTTAGTGATTACTTTTTGTTTTAGTTTTGATTTTACAATGATCAACACTAAGATGGGCAATCATCACAGCTATAAAAGGATCCAGCTCTCAAATATCTTCACTATATTCATGTTTCAGTATTGAGTGTAGAATTAATATACCTTTCCAAACAAACAAAATGCCTTTGTCATAATGAATATAATCTAATTTTTTTATGAATATCACCTCCCATCACAAATTATGAGCTATGAAATACCTTGTAAAAATAAATTCAAGCTTGCAATGAATTATTTTCTGCTAATGAGAAGCAAAGGCTAATATCTAACAGAGAAGTACAAACTCTCTTTACAAATATGGAGTAACCATTCTCTCAAAAACATAAAACAACAAATTGAAAGTTAAAAATGAACCAAAATCCTTAAAAAAAAACCTCTCTCCACATGCCTTTCAAATAACCTTTACACTCTGGGTTACTAACTAGACATCTAGTTAGTAGAAAGAACACTAAAAATTTAATCCTTAACAAATTATTTCCATTTACACATTTATCTTCTGTTTGTTTCACTAAACTTCCTGTTGTCACTTACAGGAAGGTCTTTTAGGACCCACAATAAGCTACAGATACATGGCTCCCTTGTAGCATAATGATTCCACTGGTCTCCTACATTCTTTTCACTTTTCAGGTCTCTCACTCATGCCCAAATCCTTACACAAGCAAGAAATAAATCTCACTCCCCTGAATTTAATGAGAAAGTGAAAAAAAAAATTGTCAACAGAAATGTTAACTTGTGTCTCAGAGCACATTCTTGGGTAGGGGCAACAGGCCTAGATTACTAATTTGTTTCCTGAATATTGTGCTAGAATAGCCTTCAAAATCATTCAATAATAATAATAAAATCTTTAAAATATATACATATTGGTATGTTCAGATAAGCCAAGATGCATTACAAATCAGTGATTAGTGAAGAGCAGCACCTGTAGGGAAGCATTTATTTACAGGCTGATCATACAGCAACATCCTGACCTAGACAGCAGCAAACTGAACTCACTTCATGTCATGCGGAAGCACAGTAATAAAAACACTGTTCTGGCTCATAACTGCAAGTATGAAGGTACATCTCATCACACACAAGTTCCATCAAAATTGCAAAGACTCCATCAAGATAACACATGACAGAGAATCTCACAAATAGTAAAAATAGAACTTGAATTACAAAATCAATTCAATTTAAGATATTCAGAAACCCAGCAGCAGCATTTTGTACTATTTGTGGGTGGGAAGGCTTGTAACATGCCTTTTTAGAACAGGAAATCTACCCAAAAACCCTTCTATATTAGTAAGAATGGGCAGCTGCAATTTGCAAACACACTGAACTTAGAAGAAGGTATATTTTCTCAGCATGAACATGTCATTTAAGAAACTAGAAAAAAGAACAACTCAGGAATTAAACAAAATACTGAACTAAAGTGAAAAACCAGCAACTGACACGAATGGCAAACCTCCAACTGACGTTCAAAGAGACAGAGATTCACCCCAGGTATTTGTGTATAGATCCTACAAGCAACAGCTTTCCTTAAATGGCCCTGGTATATATTGAAAATGCAATGCATCTTTAACTTTTCTGTTTAGAAGGACAAACAGCTACAACAAAATCTGCACATGCCTCTTAGGGTAAATTTTAAACTACATCTACAATGCATTATAGAAGAATGAAATTTAAGTGTGAGGATAAAAGATCTGCACAATTAGAAGACCTGAACAGCACCACAAAATCACTCAAAATTGTGATGAGATAACATCCTCTTGTTTTGTATCTAAGTGCACTTTATTAACCTTTACTTTTTCTTCTCCCTGTAAAATTCCCCTACATCTCCATTTGCATGTATTAGAAGATATGTTTCTGATATTCCATACCTCATCAGTGAGAGAAGTATGAAGAAACAGAGTCTGAAA
Source organism: Climacteris rufus (assembly GCA_013398175.1). Lineage (NCBI taxonomy): Eukaryota > Metazoa > Chordata > Aves > Passeriformes > Climacteridae > Climacteris > Climacteris rufus. Next base: position 346,522 of record VZRZ01002148.1, on the reverse strand, counting down.
CATAGCTTTGTGCAGATGTAACCCTTTCATTTCGACATGTAACACTGTCATTTCTACATTAGCATCTATTGCTGAGAACACCAATAAAGGCACACACATTTCACATCTGTTAATAGTACATGTTTACCATAAGCAAGTACCTAAGGATCATCCAACTGTACTTTGTTGTTAAATAAAGCCAAACAAGCCGTAGAACATCCTTTTTTTTTAGCTGCAGCACACAGAAAAACAATTGATGTATCTATCCAGGCTGAAATAAACCCTTTCTAGGTAAGTCCCGCAAGCAGGGACCTCTGCTGTGTGGTTGGTTTGTTTTTCACAACATAGGCTGAAGATCAAAATATCCCCCTTGTTTCTCTTTGTGAAAAAAAGAAGTGCAAGGTGAAACAAACCAATCTGGAAGTCAGAATCCATCTCCCACATGGGCATCAGTGATGACCAGTCACAGCACTCTCTCCCTCTCTTCTCCTATGGCTACTCAGGACTAATGAATTTTGCCTTGATCAGTTTCTCTGCTTTTGTTATGACCCTCTTCTCCTGGCTCATCACTTTTCTTACAGCTCAGTAAATTGGCAGCTGCTCAGTTCCTTCAGGGGAAAGAAGCAAGAGCCATTTGTAATAATGGGCTGCAATTACTCCTGTGTTGCAGGAACTGAGCTGCTGTTGCTGACTGCTGTCATTTCATCTGCCTTTGAACTTCTTTATGACCCCATGGCAAGGAATTACAGCCCTCGGCTGGAAAAAAGTATTGTACATACAACGTCCTGCAGAGCCTCTCAAATAAATGCAAGACAGGCTGATCGTGAACCAGGAACCAGGACACAAAGCCATATTTATTATACCAATGCAGCCACACTGCTTCAAAACTTTTTTAAAACTCATTCATGTATTCTAACACAGGTCTGCATACTGGACTTAAACCACAGACAAGGATAAATGTGGACAAATGCAGTATAGTGGATATAGACTGATGTGGAGCATAGAAACCTCTACAGCTTGGAAACAAAGACAGAGACAAGACAAGAGACAACTTTGCCGTAACTGAAATAGAGTCAAATCCAACAGACAGCAGCAGAGGGGTTTTGTACCATTTTTTTAATAGTCTAACACACTTTTAAGAAATGGACACAAAATCAATTTAATATAATAATTAAATATTGTATACCAAAATCCCCAAAAGAATTAACAAAGTCAATAATTAAAGTGTTTATCTCCATGAGTAAAACACATTCATCAGCCACTGCATTATTTGGCTCAGCATTTTTTTTTTAAAGTAATTTCATTGAAAATGCCACAGAATTAAAGGTCTACCAGGAGGGGAACAAAAACTAAAAACAAAATAAAAACAAAACAAACCAAATAAAAGTTGTTTGAAATGCTCGAAACATATTAATGTACATCATTAGCCATGATTCACAATGCAAACAAGCTTATTTCTACCTTTTATTTTCTAAATCTTTACGGACATAAATTTTCCTGAATGTATTTTCCTTTCAACCGCTGTCTAGGCCTGGTCACATGGTTCTCTGGCTGCCCACTGCCAAGTGTTTTGACAACCTTCTGTCTTAAATGAAGGTAACAAAACCTTTTTTTTCTTGCTATTTAGTGCATGTGGTATTTTTCACGTTTCTTTAAAAGCTATCAATCAATCATTCTGATGAATATCTGAGGGGTCCTGATCCACATGCTGAGACAGAAATAACTTTTGAGTGAAGTTTTCTGGAAATATCTCTAAAACACTGATTTTTAATAAATTAGTTTTGAAACATACCATCTCTTACAAGATGTTATTTTGTAAGCAAAATATTTAAGAGGGAGAATTTAATTTAATAACCATGACATTGAAGTGTTCCATGCAGCAAGAATTCAGTTTGAGCTGATTAAGTTCAAATTTGTTGGCCTAGCAATTTATTAACCAGGGACAGAAATTATTGCTGAAACAGCACACTGGGGTATTCCCCACATTCTTCCTATGCTGTAAATCATAAACTACCTTCCTTTTGCTATAAGGATGGTTCATTTATTTAGAATAAAATTTGTAGATATAAGATACTGGAGTAGAGAAAATGATGTTTTGTTATTATCTGAACAATGCCATACTGCTCCAAACAATATAAAGAAACTAGCACAGACAAAGAAAAATGAAATATTTATGGTCCAAAAACATTAAAATATCACTTGAGCTACAATGATATTAAAGTTTTTTGTATTTTAGGGATCATCTCTACAATTATTTTAAATCATCCACTTTGCATAACTGATGAAAACTTCAATGGCCTAATTATTTTAGTAGTCCAACAGCAATTCCAACCTGCTGTGTCTGCACTGCCATCAAAGATACTGTTCCCATTTCCAGCCCACACCATGCAGAAAAGAACAGTTTGAAACAAATGTCCACTGTTGAATTAAGTATTTGTACTAAAAGGAGTGAGAGCCGTAAAAGCATGAAGAGGAATAAAGGGAAGGGATACTACAAATTCTGGGTATTTTGGACAAGTGCCATAGTCCTTACTCTGATGAACTCCAACAGACTTCAACAGAGGTTGAACTAAGACCACCTAATCTTCAAAATCACCACTGAGTAACAACTGAAATCCATGAATGCCAAAACCGTTTTCTGTATGAACACTGTGCATTTCCTGCTTGATCAGCTCTTACGAGCTAAATGCATTATGATCAATCACCTGCTTTTACGTGCTTGGAGTTCTAGACATTACAGTGTCAGCTACAAAGCACTTTAATGAATTGCAGATGTATTCTTTGGTCTCCTGCTGATGCACACTAATCCATTTTATTTAGTATTGCAACCAAAGAGAAAATATCAATCATCATAAAGTGACTGCCAGTGCTCATCTGATGACACTTTTCATAGATTAGGCAAACCCTAGTCTTCTGCAACATTGCTTTTCCACTTCAGACTGGACAAAAGAATAGGCTCACCTCTCAGTTAGCTTTCACAGAAGGATATCCATACAACTTAGTTCTTCATCATATAGGCAATGTACCAAAAGAAAAAAATACCTTTTTGTGACATTACTTGTCTGAGCTCTGCCACTGAAATTATAGTTTCAATTCAGGAATCACATTTACTTAATTGAGTTGTAATGGATTTCAAACCTGGCAAATTGGTAACAGAAGATATGTACTAAACAATGAAAAATTTGCAATAGCATATCACAGTATTTTTAAATAATTATGAAGTGGAATTCACATATACTATCAAGGAAAACTGGTGACAACAGATGAGAAGACTGAGGTACTCAACACATTTTTGTTTCATTCTTATATGGCAAACCTCTCTTTTCACACCTCTTTGAGTGGATGGACAGCAGGATGGGGACTGTGGGAGCACCTTGCTTCCCACTCAAAGTGAAGATCAGGTTCGTGAGCACCTGAGGAACCTGAATGTAGGTAAGTCTATGGTACCTCATGAGAAGCATCACAGTCCTGAGGGGACTGGCTGATATAGCTGCTAAGCCACTCCATGATAAGGCATGGCAGCCAGGTGAAGTCCCAAGTGATCGGATAAAGGGAAACATTGTACCCATCTTTAAAAAGGGTACAAAGGAAGCCCCTGGTATTAAGCAAACTTCCCAATCTGACCATCCACAAGACTCTGGCAGTCACACTCCCCTTGCCAGACTTTTTCTGCTGGCACTGAAGCCCCTTCACAGTAGATGGCACCAGTGAATTGATGGGTGCCCCATTTGACTCCGTGCACACCCCCCTCACACACAGTCAGACCAGTTTTCTTACTCAGATGCCTGGTTCCATAAAGCAATTTATTTATGGTGCAGTAACTCAGAAACAGTGTGGGCTAGTGCCTCCCAGAAGCACCCCCAACAAAGGAACCCCTGGGCTTTTATACCTTCACAGCACAAATTTCACAGTTCCTCCCAAGTGTTCTGTGCCTGCTGTGTCTCTCAGTGTCCCTTAGCCACTGGTCTTTGTGCCCTTTGTCATACAAAAGGTTGGAAGTTCACAGACTCTTTCTCAGGTTCCCAGCCAGAACTCAATCAACATCATGAACTGCACCAGATGTATTCCTCAACAGTGGAAACGACCAACCTGTCAACCTCACCTCTCTGCCTGGAAGATCATAAAAAAAAATCCTCCTACAAGCTATGCTAAGGCACATAGAGGACAGATTTGAGACAGCCAGCATGCCTTCATCAAAGAAAAGTCTTGCCTAGCTAACCTAGTGGCCTTCTATGATGGAGTGACTACAGCAGTGGACCAGGGAAGAGTCACAGATGTAATTTTTATGAACTTCTGTAAAGCCTTTGACATGGTCCCCCACAACTTCTTCTCTCTAAATTGCAGAGAGCCTGATTCGATGAGTGGACTGTTCAGTGGATGAGGAATTGGTTGGACAATCACATCGGGAGGGTAGTGGTCAATGGCTCAGACACCCACTAGATATCAGTGACAAGTGGTGTCCCTCAGCAGTCCATACAGGGACTGGTGTTACACAATATCTTTATTAATTACATAGATGAAGGGATCAAATGCACCCTCAAGAAATATGCAGATGACAAAGTTGTGTGGTGCAGTTGACGCTCCCATGGGACAGGATGCAATCCAGAGGGGCCTGGACAAACTTGAGAGTGGGCCCACAGGAACCTGACAAGGTTTAACAAGACCAAGTGCAAGGTGCAAGGTGCTGCACCTGGGTCAGGACAAGCCCCAGCATCAACAAAGGCTGGGGGATGGACAGATCCAGAGCAGCCCTCTGGAGAAGGACTTGTGGCTGCTGGTGGATGAGAGGCTGGAGATGACCCAGCCATGTGCTCTTGCAGCCCAGAGAGCCAATTGTATCCAGGGCTGCATCCAAAGCAGTGTGGGCAGCAGGGTGAGAGAGGGGATTCTGCCCCTCTGCTCTGCTCTGGTGAGACCCCACCTGCATCCAGCTCTAGAGTCCCCAGCACAGGAAGGACATCGACCTGTTGGAGTGAGTTCAGATTAGGCCACCAAGATGATTTGAGGGATGGAGCATCTCTCCTCTGATGAAAGGCTGAGAGAACTGGATTTGTTCAGCCTGAAGAAGAGAAGGCTCCAGAGTGACCTATCTGCAGTCTTTCAGTACCTAAAGAGAGCCCACAAGAAAGATGGAGAATAACTTTTTACAATGGCATGTCATGATAGAACAAGGGGGAATGGATCCAACCTGGAAGAGAGTAGATTTAGATTAGACATTAGAAAGAACTTCTTTACCGTGAAGAGGGTGAGACACTGGAATAGGTTGCCCAGAGAAACTGTCGATGCCAAATTCCTGGAAGTGTTCAAGGCCAGGTTGGCTGGGGCTTTGAGTAACCTGGTCTAGAGGGTGGCATCCCTGTCTATGGCAGGGGGGTTAGAACCAGATGATCTTTGAGGTTCCTTCCAACCTGTGCCATTCTGTGATGATCATAACATACGTTTGTACCTATCTTAAGTTTGCAGAACAAGTATTTCTGTGAGAATATATTATTACACTCTCAGAAATGCTCTGCTCTTCACTGTTGTAATGGCTGTGTAACTTATTGTAAGTATTGGTATTTCAGCTATACGAATTAGTTTCATAGCTGAAATAAAGTATAGAAAAAAAGGCTGAGAAAAAAGTAATCAGTGTTGACAAATTTTTCTCCTCTGATTGAACCACTTTAACAGCATATTATTTAAAATATTTTTAATCTTTTTTGAAGTGTGCAATTGGTTTAAAAAGGAAGAAGTAATAGTTTGAACAACAACAAACCCTTTCCCCACTCAACATGAATTCCTGTAATCATTCATTTTGTATTGTAACAAGCAAAAAAGAAAGACTTAAAGTTTTCTTACACAACTTATTTCCTGTTCAGATGTTTTTGATGTCATGTACAGGAATTAATCATTGCCATGTTTTGGGCATGGAAAACGGGAATGAACTTCTTGCAAGGAACTGATGAAAAATTAGGGATATGACCTTAATCTATCATCCCAACAAGAGCTTGATGCAAACAACCATATTTAAAAGAGGTTGAATCATTCCATTCCACTCCAAGTCACCAATGTACCAGTACAGTTTATCTTAAAACACTTCTTTATATTAGTTTTTCCCCCCTCCAATATACTTGGAATATTTTTGGGTTGTTCTGTCATTGCTTTTTAACATTTGCTACAGATTTGTATTGTTATGAAGTAAAAGCAAAGCCTGAATGAATCAAAAAAAGAAAGAGCAAATGTTCTTTTGTTTGTCCATTACTTCCACCTATTTAAGGCATTCCAGTCACAGGTTTGTAACCATGTTTGATCACAGTCTGCACTAGTAATCAAGTACAGCACAGTTTGTTCAGAGTTTCCCAGTTATTACAAATAACATTAGGTTTAATCAAAGTTTACCATCACAAAATCTCCAAAAGCGCACATGTTCTTGGGGCAGGGGAGCTGAGGATGGGGGATGAGGATGGGGAACAGGGACAACACAATGACAAGGACTGCACTTCTTGTTTTCTCATTCTCATTCTCAATAATTCCTCTTTCCATTACCACACCCCAATACATTCCAGGCATGTCTCTCTCCTCTCACCATCTATCAAGCATCTGAACAGTCTTCTCATTCCTCCTCCTGCTTCCTTTTGCTGCCTTTACTCCCTTACCTTTTTCCCTTCATTTTGAAAACTCTCAGTTGCTTTGCTCAGGGTTCCTCATTAGTTGTCAAAACTTTTATGTAACTACTTTCCTTTCTGATCAACTTGCATTCAGCTCCTCTCTCCAATTTTATTTCATATTGCTGCTGCCATCATCTTGTACTCATTTCATATTCACAGAAATAATCACGATGATACACCAAAGAATCTACATACATTAAAAAGACTTTCTCATGATGCTTTAGCATGACAACCAATTACGACTCATCTTCAGGACTTCATTTAACTATTCTTCTGTGGTCATCTTCCATTGTTAAACAGTTTTGACTGTTCTTAATAGATACTTTACTTCTTTTTTTTTTTTAGAGGTTTTTCCTCTCTCATTCATCAGGTTCTTGATTATTAATCAGGGTTCCATTTTCTCCAGGGAAAAACAGAACATTTCCTAATGAAGAGTCCCCTTTGCAGAGTATCATTATAAATTCCCATTGCTATATATCAACAGACATCCAAGTCTGCCCTGAATCCCAACCAAATTGTCCCTGGCACTGTATTTCATAGTATCATAGAATGGTTTGGGTTAGAGGGAGATCATCTAATCCAATCCTCCTGAAAGCCAACAGGGGCATCTTTCACGGGATCAGGTTGCTCAAAAACACTCCCCTTTAATCCTACGTTTCTTAACAGAGATAAGAACACATCTCTGCTCTTATGCACACAGAGACACACGCACATATCCCTTCTACTTCCCTCCACTGACATTCACATCACTTCCTCTCTTTCAGGATGCCAATTTCAAGCATCATCTTCGGCTTGTCCTTTCAGTTATCCTTGTATCAGTTCTCTACATTATCCCACCCTTTGCCATCTTCTGTCTGTTTAATATCCTTTCTTGTAACACATCTTTTGGTGTTGTCCAGTTTTGCTTTAAATGCACCCATTAGCATTACAGAGGAAATGAAAATTACTAGGCACTCTTAGTGGTTCATTCAACATGAATAAACATTTCCATCTGCCACAGAGCAAATCATTTCAATCTTTGACAAAACAAAAAACCCTCTGAAATCAATAGGAAGGAACATTGAGCCAAAATGAAACAAGAGGTTTTTAATAAGCAATGGATATTATTGCTTATACATAACAGAGAGCATACTCATCACTATTCCATCTTTAACTTGGAGTCATGCATGGAGAAAACATGTCACAAAAAATTATGGCATCCCATTTTATATTTGGCAGTTTCCTCAAATATCCCAGGTAAATACATCTAATGATCCAAGGCAGTAACAAAAAGACTCTGATTTCTCTGTTCAAATGCTGGCACAAACACTATAACATCCAGGCCTTCTCTGACTTTAGATACCAGTAAACCTTAAATGTAGCCTAACAAAGGGGATGTATTCAAGCAGACCAGTCAAGCATCTGTCAGAGCCCTTCTGATAGTAACAGAGGGCAGGTTATCACTAGCATCACCACAGGAGACTGACATTTCAAGCTAATGTTTGAACTGCCATGGAGGATCAGATGACATGCTTTTATTTAAGCACGAATGACTATGAAACAGAAATGGGAATTTCAGCAAGCTGCAGGTTGAACAAATTGATTCTGTACAATTTATTTTTCACTTTTGCTCAAGAGAGGAAGTTTAAGAAATTTACACTACATGAGTCAAAGAAATTGATGGTTTCTTACTAGCACTATATCACTGCCAGAAGTTCAAGCTAAACCAATCACTTTTTAACTAGAAATGGGCCTGAGACACGATGTTCTGATCTCAATCTGAACTTCACAAAGTTCATGGTGGTTATGTTAGCATTTGGCATTTGGCTTAGGATCTTCTCCACTTTTAACACTGAAGAAAAATTTTTTAAAGTAACAGCAGACTCTCCTCTACCAAGTTTATTAGAAATCAATGAATCACCTCGATCCAAACTCATTTCAACATTGTAAGAAGTCTAAATAGGTGTCTTTTAGCACTGCAGTTATAATAAACCCCTCTAAGGCTCTCTCTGAGTCTAGTATGGATGTGAATTCCAATATGAACAGGATTTGAGGACATCCCTGGACAGATTTGCCTGATAATTACTGGCTCAACTGCAAACTTGAGACAGGGCAGGATTTTTAGATCAACAGCGCCCTCTAATGGACTAGTGCTGTATTGAGGTGCTTTTCTTCAGTACTGCAGTATAAATCATTCTGTTTTCCACTTGAAATTAAAACACAAAAGGTAGCAAAAGAATTGCAGACTAAGAAGCTTAAAGACAGAAAATATTTCTTCTGATTCACAAACATCCAGAAAATGCATGAAGAAAGGACATTGTTGAAATGGAGTATCTAAAAATTAACCTCTTCCAATCATTTGAATTTTGGGGGGTTAAGATAAATAAGCTTTGGGAAGAAGCTGGTTTTGCACCATTATTTGCAATATTCACACTGGAGGAATTGACAGGCTGGCAGCATGTCTAACCATTCTGTTTCAGGACTTGATTTTGGTTTGCCTTCTACTGCACTGCAGTCAGTGATCCTTGCAGAACATCCATATAGTAGAAGGGAAAAAATATCTAGTAAGAAGGCTGTATAAGGATGTGCTTTCATGATCAGCTAAAGCAATTCTGAAATCTGTATGGCAGAGACCAGCTGTCATACAACTGCACAAGCAACAGAACGAACACACATGTGCACACACACACAAAATCATTTTAAAAAATCTGTGAAAACATAAATTAAAGGAGGAGGGTAGCAGTCTTAAGAGTATCTGAATCATATAATCTGCAGTCTGAGAATGCAGAAAAGAGCAATCAAGAACTCTTCAACAGCAAATGACTTTTTTGTATCAACATACACAGTCAGAAAAACTGAGTAAGCACAATGGACAGAGCTGGGAGTGCCCCATATCAACACAGAAAGTTCAAAGCACTACTCAAGGCAAAAAAAAGTTGTTCCCAACAGTTACATTCAGGTAGGGTAAGAAAGAAAGAAAAAAAGGAAAAATTTGATGCCTGGTACTACGACTCTCAAGAGGGACATAACTAGTTTCAAATGCCCTATCATTCTAGAGGAGAAATTCCTTCACAAGTCTGGATATCTTTTCTTCTTAATCAAGCTCAGAACATCCATAAGGACCACTCAAAAATATTCAGGGCAGAAGATTCAACAAGCATAAATTCTGAAACGAAAAGTGGCTCATTAACAATGAACATCGACAAAAAGAAGATTTCATTGGATTTCATTTCCATGGATCCTCACTGATAAAACACCTGGAAACCCCACAATGGAAAAGTAACACTGAGCATTGCAGCACAGTGTGAGCCATCTCACAAGTAATGACTGTAAAGTAAGTTGGTTGTCTTCATTCTTTCTAAATGCAAGAGAACCTCAGTGAAATATAGGGTCTCAGAATAGAGGGGTCTTTGTATTTTGGTTTTGTTCCTCCTTAAAGAGGAGCTGTAAACTTTACCTAAATAAACAAACAAACTAACAGGTCTCCTATTTATTACAATAATCAGGACTGAAGATTTCAGTATAGAGTATTGTGCTCAACTATGAAGAGAAATTTCTCTCCGCGATGCTCATTTAACACAACATATGCTGCCAGCTTAAATTCAAATGACACACAGCAAATACACTTTTGGTATCATATTACAAATCTAAATAATTTATGGAGTTTTGTTACAGCTACAGAACAGCATATATCCATAAACTGTATCACATTTTTGGTGGGTTGATGCTGGATGGATGTCAGCTGCCCACCAGTGCTGCTTTATCACTCCCACCCTCCTTCAACTGGACGGGGGAGGCAAAATATTACAAAAGTATTGAGGGACGAGGTAAGGACAGGGAGAGATCACTCACCAACCACTGTCATGGGCAAAACAGACTCAACTTGGGCAAATCAGTTTAAACTATTACCAATCAAACCAGAATAGGATAATGAGAAAGAAACCAAAATCTTAAAGCACCTTTCCCCTGCCATTCCCTTCTTACTGGTCTTAACTTTGCCCCTCATTTTCTCTACTTCCTCCCTACTCGGCAGCTTAGGGGGACAGGGAATGGGGGTTGTGGTCAGTTCATCACACTGTGTCTCTGTTGGTCGTCCCTCCTCAGGTTTGCCATGCAAACCCAATAAAACATCCTTGATTAGTTCACTGTTGACTGACCTAAAGAGATGTACCTAACAAGTAAAACTTCCTTGGAGTACAGTAAGCAGAAAGAAAAACAGGTCTTTCTCGGTCTCAAATTTCCTGCCATATCCTGGAAAAGAATGGTAACATTTAAAATCGAACGTTACATGGTCCCGCAAGCACACCTAAATTATTTCACACAGAAGATAACAGGACTGGAAGTGAGAGGAACTCCAAAAGAAACCATCACATTTGAGACAGCGATTTGCCTGTACACAACTTTGAAAGAAACTGAGAACAAGGCAAGCATGTAAAAACACCTCCCCTAATGCCATCCCAGGTTCCAGCTACTTGTGGGTAACCAATTTCCTCACACAGAAATAACACCTGCCATTTAATGCCCTGCAATAGATTTTTCTCCCACTAGTTCATACAATTATTCACTGAACCCAACTATCCTCATTTATTCCCTGCCTATAGCATGCTATAGATTTCCACATATTTGGGAGCTGAAATAATAGGCCTTCTTCACATTTTTTAATACTGGATTTGTTTAAAGTATTACAGTGCACAACAGAAACTGGCCAAACTACATTCTTAGAAACAAAAAAAACACATCCAGAGCAGTGTATTATAAAACACTGAAACCAGTGCACAAAGTAAGCCTTCTGATTGAGTGCTTATGGCCCACATTTTAAGAGTGAATTAATCCCAGCCCTGACACTAACATGTTGTGACACTCAGAGCTTTTCACTTCACCTCACCATATATTTGCTTTTTTGTATTGTACAGCAGACATAATGATACTTTGCCTGCCTTGTGAAGCCTTCTGAGAATTGCAGCAATAAAGTACTACATATAAAGAGATATGCATTTATACTAAAATGCACCTATTCACAAAGAGCCATCAATTTCCAACTCACTAGTTAAACCATCTTTATAAGCATTCCTTCACAAAAAAGCACATGAAAAATTTACCTGTTCATTTTTGCAGATCCATACAGTACTCCCCTGAAGTAGAATAAAGATTTTGGTTTTGTATCCTTTCAGCTCAAGATACCCACTTTTCTCGGGGGTGACAGAAGTTCGAGACTGAGAGCTATTATCAGACTGCAATTTCAGGGCATTGAGCATCGTATTAACCCAGTCATTTCTTTCTTCTAAACAAGAAAAAAAAAAAACAACATTAGTCAAAGACAGTTAGTTAAGCAGCAGCTTCACTCTTCTCTACGCATTGGCTTTCCAAAGGTGTTGCCATGTTGGTTCATGGTACAGCTATGCCAAATAAGAGAGAATATCCACCTTGAAGAGGAGTTGTAAATAAAAATAATGAGACACTGTATCAGTGGAGGTGTTAGGACAGCCATTCGATTAATTCCCAACAATCAACACACCAATTGAAACAAAGTGATGATCGAGAGTCTTAAAATCATGACTACTCATTCTAAGATACATAAATCCAGACAGCTTAAAGACTGAGGTGGTAGGTGGTATGTCCACCTTGTGGAAGCCAGATCAATGGGCAAGAACTACAGCAGTTATGTAGCAGAAACCAGGGAGCCTAAGTATCATCTGTCACTGAAGAGGCAAACCATCACCAGTGCAATTCCATGCCTGGCCATGCTTTTAAGAAGAAACACTTGGCAATTTACAATCTATTCCATTAAGGTGTAGTGGTTAAGCTTGATATTGTCAAGAGTACTGAGTAATCAAGAAAGTGCATGTTTGAGTATCTTTGCATCCATTATTAATGTAACATCTTACAAATACATGAACACAAGGAGGTGAAGTAATAAAGTTTTGCTCAGTCTCATTCACTGTGTTCAGATATTTCACCAGACTAAGATCAATATTCTTCAATGCTGAGTAGTCTGAATGAATTAGATTTGCCTTATGCAATTGGAATATCATGAATATTTCAACTGTTTGCTCTGAACAAGTCAGATCATGAAATATATTGGGGGAATTGGCAGGAAGGGATTGCAAGTTCTATACACAGTATCTCTAAAGTTAGCAAAATGACCATGGAACACTGCAAAGAGCACCATTGAAATAATACCATGCTTACTTCATAAATGTCATATGTGTGACATAAAGGAATAAATACACAAATTTAAGTGTCATAAAATACTTTGAAGAAGAGGAAGATAGCAGCCTGACAGATTAGCACAGGGAATGTGATCCAATTGTTCCTGTAAGAAATTTTGTTTTTAAATACATATATGCTCTCTTGAAATACTCCAGTAATCTTTTCAAAGTAGTTTAGTACAACTGTGGGCACCAAATTACTCAAGAAATGATTTTTTTCAATGGTATTTCACTCCAATTAAGCAAAATCTCACTGCATCAGAGCAGGTTATGCTCTAATTCATTGCTATCCCTTGATTAAGTTATTTATTTTGCCCCCCAAATGCCCCTAAACTTTCCAATCCATTATGTATAGCGCTCTTCCCTCTAGATATTTAAATCCATCCAAAAGTAATTCATTTCTGATATCTCAAAATACATATAGAAGTCTCCATTTCAAAATCTTTGAAAGAAGTTAAGTACCTTTTCAATAGTCCCAGAACAATTCCCACCCACAAATCCACAGAAGCAACAGCATCAAGTAACACATTTGTGCACTTAACAGAAATCAAGCAGGGTTATTTACATACTTTACTGTGAATATATCACCCAGTTCTGGATACAGTAAGGACCAAATTCCTTATACAACAAACATTTCTAAACTTAAGGGAACAGCTTTACAGATAGGTTACTGTGTCGGAAGATGGTTATAAAATACATGAAAATTGAATTTCATGTATATGAAGTGGTTGCTCTGAATATACTTTACAAGACAGTATAAGTTTTTAACATTTTTATAGTATCCAAATATAATGGTCCATAAAACAAATTGCAGCCCTGCAAAATACATTGCACCAAAATAGTTACATTCTAATTTATTTAAAAAATTAAAAAACAAATTTGGAAGAAAAATGCAAAAATAATAAAGAAATACATACTTTGAAACTCAGCTAAGAGCATGAAAATGATTAAAATTTTTTGAGCCAAACTTGATAAGAAGGATTTGTTCACTGATGCTGCACTCCTGTTACAGCCTGCAGCAAGCATTTACAACCAAGCTATAACCCATAAAAATGGGATTTGATAATGGAAATGCTGAGAGACCCTTAGCTATAATGGCTCTGGCATGTACTGCTGTAAATACATATTGCACAACTCTTTTTCTAGGTATTCGGTTTTATTTTATTGTTCCCATAAATAAACCATACATGCAGTGATATTGATTCCACATATTACATTCAAGCATTCAACTAGAAGGCATATTAACTTCCTTGCTACAATTTACATTTGCAATTTCTGTCAATACATGGCTGAAAATACTGTATAGGACAGAAAACCTCAGATTTCCTTTGATCACAGCATCACATCCCAGCCATCATTCATTGTCTCTTTGTCAATTTTGTATCAAGTGGTGACTCAGAGATGTTTGAGAGCACACAGGCTGTGAGACTTGAGACAGAGTGGCTAGTGAGACTTGAGAAATGTCCAGACAAATTAATCTTTGGGAAGGATGGGGGTGGAAGAGAAGAGTTGGGAAAATAATCTCATTCTGAAAAAGCCATTCCCCAACAATTTCCGTTGCTCTTATCAAGTTTACAGTTATCTCCAGTTTCACTTATGAGCTCAAACTAACTGGATACCATAAATGCTACTGGTAATATAACAAATTATACTTCACAAACATAATTTATCAACAGTCATTACATGGCTTTTTGACAATTTTTAGAATTACACGACTTACCTTCTTTATCCACACGGAAAACAAAAGTCCTATGGGATGTAACAACTTCAAACTTATTCTCCCCATAAACTTTTACTGTTGCTATAGCAGAGAGCAGTATTATTCCCTTTGAGAACACTTCCTGTAATAAAAAGCCAGTCAAAATATTTAATAATACTGATGGAATGTTAAATTTCTCTTAGGTAATACTACTTGGCATAATGTTTAGGAAGTTGATCACACTTCATAAAACTGCATTAGTAAGTAAACCCTACCCATTACCAACTTCACTATTCTGGATCTATGCACATCTACTACCTTGTAAAATAGAATAAAATCCTATGACGAGACAGATGTGCATATTTGAAATACGACTTCATAAATTGTTTCATGGCATTAATATTGCAAAACATCATACTCTTTAATTTACAATTTTATGCCAAAGTAAATTACATTTACTAACTCACAGAAATATAATTTAAAAATATATAATTATTATACTCTACAGTAGAATCAGACATGGGGAAAATATTGTACTTTATCCAGGCAGAGAATTCCAAATAATTTTTCTGTTCCCCCCGTACCTTGCCGCTACAGTGGGTAACCAATAAGAAAACTAAATCCATTTATTTTATTCCTAATTTTGCACACACAGAGGGGCATCTGGAAAATCCTGTCAGTGGCAAGTGTCCTGTCAGTGTCAGTGTCAAGAATGCTCTAGCTTGGATCAGGTATGTGCTTTTCTGCTATGTGTGTGTGCTGATTTTGGCTGGGATACAGTTCATTTCCTTTATAGTATCTACTATGGGGCTATGTTTGGTAATAGAAACAGTGTTCATGACACAGGGATGTTTTAGCTATAGCTGAGCAGTGCTGGCACAGAGTCAAAGCCTTTTCTGCTCCTCACCCCACTCCAACCATGAGCAGGTTGGGGGTGCACAAAAGGTGGGAGGTGATACAGCCTGGACATCTGCCCCCAGCTGACCTGAGGGATAGCCCATAGCACATGGCATCATGTTAAGTATATGAAGCTGGGGGGAGAAGAAGCAAGGGGAGAATGTTCAGAGTGATGGAGTTTGTCTTCTGAAATCACCATTATGCAAAACAGAGTCCTGCACTCCTGGGGATGGCTGAACACCTGCCTGCCCCTGGGAAGTGGTGAATGAATTTCTTGGTTTGCTTTGTTTGTGCACACCTTTTGCTTTACCTCATAAAGTGTCTCTATCTCAACCCACAAGTTCTCATCTGTATTCTTCTGATTCTCTCTCCCATCCTGTGGGGCTTGATTGCCTCCTGGGGTTAAACCATGATAATTTGGGGTCAACACAAATTTTCCCAACGTTTTTAACTTTTCAACTAGGTATTAGAGCAACAGAACTGAACACAAATGCAAGATAGGAAAAATGAACTGCTACAAGTACTTCCTTCAAGTAGCTCATTTTTTAACCTAATTAACCTAAGATTTCAGAGTGGGGGTTCAGGGGATGGAAAGCTCAAGCAGACGTGCACTTTGGAAAACCATCTGCATGATTTCTGGATTCCAGAGTTAACACTGCTCCTGTTTCATCTATGCTTTGATCAATTCATTTTCTGCCCAAGACAATATCAGACATACTGACAAAATTTATGATCCAGATGCAGTAATAGTCCAAGAGTCAGCTCCCCATAAAGAATTTGTACTGTAATAACTTTCCTCCCAAAGTATAAATTATTATAACAGACTTCATACAAGCACTTGAGAACATTGTGAATGCAAAGTATGAAGGATGCACTGGATCATTTTTTTGTTTACTGAGTTTAATAGACTAATGTTGTTTCACTTTGAGGTACTAATATATGTCAGTGAAGGTAGTTTAGCAGAGAAATAAATAGAAATATTGAAATACAGCAGAAACAAGCATGTTACTATGGTTACACACAAGAATTAGAATGATCATAGAACTGCATATCTATTTTCATTATGGAAATATATATTTGTTAAAATAGTTATTTTTAACATATTTGTTAATAAGATTGGATATTATGTTAACTAATCCTTCCAAAGGCAAAATAAAATTATTACATATACTATTTCTGTAGGTATTCAGTTATAAATATGCTACGGTGTTTGCAGGCATCTACTGGCTATATTTGGTACTACTGCAAGAGAATAACAGACTACTGCAAGTCATGCCTATTTTATTTTATTTGCACAAAACAAAAGTTAATTTCCTTTAAAGCTGAGCATACTTTTGCTTTGCAAGTTAAACAATCATCCACCATCCTTTTTAAAGCTTTGTTCTCCAAGGCATACATATTTTCACATACAGTTTAAACCATAATAATGTATCTTTCTTCTGCAGCAGCTTTTCTTTCATGTGCAAAAGTAATGCCTGTTAAAAAGCTCTTGTTGATCAAGATACAATATCTCTCTTTGACATACTCCAGACTAGAAATTAGGTGACTTATTTAAGAATATAGAAAACAAAACCAAAAAACACAGCCAAGAACTTCAGAGATAATTATCCTGTTACTGAGTGGTATACACTACTTTTAGAACTGCTAAAAATTCTCTGGCAGAACAATTTTGCAGCAGGGAAAGCAAAATGTTTTGGTGGGGTTTTTTATAGCAGCTGGTTTGATACAAACTTTTATTTTCAAATACAGCCCAATGTCACTCCTTGACAGTTGTGATTCAGAGTTGAGCTAAAAGGTCCTGGAAAATACCATTTTGGACTGCTTTAGCTTTACTTCCACAACAGATTAAGTATGACCTGTTTCATGAATGACAATGATTCACCTGGTGTGCAGTGAATTTTGTTCTTTTTTATGTTCACATGTACCATAACAGCCAAATATTGAAGTTCTCCATGTGAAGAGGCAAGTCTTTATCCTAAATCACTGATATATTTGTCAGGGACGCTAAGTTGTTTTTAAATAAAAACTTTCAAAATAACCAGCAGTTTTTGCCTTACCATAAAGTACATGGTAAAACTTGAGTTCTGCCAAAAGTAGGAAAAAACTTGAAACAAAACTTGTGCATATTGGGTAGCTGAAAAAAATTCTCCAATTCTATCTTCCCCTCTTCAGTTTGTGTTCACTTCAGTTAACCACACTCTGTTAAGACAAAGGCTTATGTTGCTCTGATTACATCAGCTTTCTCAAGACCAGGAACACAGAAGAAATTAGAGCAACACAGATTCAAACCAAAATCTTCCCTAGGTCAGATGCTGTCTATTAAAAAAATTTTTTTTTTCATATATGCAGATACAAAATAGAGATCTCTATCAATTAGAAGTCAATGCACAACTAGAACAAGGTTAGAAAAATATAATAAAATTAAGGTTTAAATAATGCAGATAAATATTTATATAGGCATTTTCAGGAATAATATTCTCTGTGTCTTCCCTCCCTATTCTCCAACTACTTCACTCTTTATTAGCCATGTAGCACACCTCCCCTTCTTGAGAACTTCACTCCTCTCTAGTTCCTAATTTGAATGACAAATAGAACTTTTTAATATTGGTAGTGTTTCTGGGTAAAATAAACAGTTTCATTCCACTGAGTCTAAACTTCTCACCTTGTAATAAGAAGAAAAATATCAAGTATGGATTGGTTTCCTTTTGAGAACTACTTTTAATTGATATGTGAAACTAAAAGTATAACAATTTTTTTAACATGCTTGTCTGTGTAAGAATGTCCTTAGACAAACACAGATTATAACAGACAGAACTTGTCATCAAGACCTAAATCTAAAACAACAACTTCCTCATTTAAATATATAGCCAGCTATGTAGGTAGGAGGGGGGACATGCAATGCCTTGCAAGCAGCTGTGTAACTACTGTCATCTTTTACAGAAACCATCTCGAGCTGCGTGCAAGTCTTGATGGGTCTGCAAATAGCTGTTTATTATGTCAAGGCAACAACACACAAGCAACAGCAGGAAGATGCTGATAGCCATCTCACAGGAAATATGAACACTGTAGGTGTAGGGATACTGATCCAGAAGAGACCAAAATCTCATGTTCCCCAGTGACACAACTGCTCACTCAATCCCACTGGTCACTAAGAAATACTGGTAGCCAACCATGTTTTTCTCCTATCTGCAGCTAATTTGAGTGTCACCAAATCCTCAGTTCCCAGAATTTGCTTCAGGCCATGCAGTTCTCAGATTGTGGTAGTTTGAGGGGGTCTGGCTTTTTTGAGTGTGGTAGGGGCCAAAAGATGGCTCCTGTAAAGAGCTGCTAGAAGCTTCCACAGCTGTCCAGCCAGGGCTATCTCTGATGGACGGGCTGTTAGCCACCACTGGGCCAATTAGGAAGGAAGGTAATGCCTCTATGACAACACATTTAAGAAGCAAACTGGGAACTAGGCATGCGCGCACCATGTAGTTATAGCAGTTTAGTCATGTGGTTTTAGATAGGCAGGGAAATAAGGAGTACAGCATGTAGAAAAAACAACAGATATGAACACCAGCACAGCCAGCTAATAAGAAGGAGGGAGGAGGAGGAGGTCCTTAAATGATCGAAGCTGAAACGTCTCCGCAGCCTGTGGTAAGGGACTGTACCAAATGCAGTATTTTCCTGTACCCCGAGGTTCCATGATGGAGCCGAGATCCACTCCACTATGGGGCAGGAGGGGGTGAACTTCTACAGGAGGAACTTTGGTCTGGTGAGGAATTGACGCAGATAACGAGGCTTTTGCTCCTGGGGACTGGACTGAAGGAGTCAAGTTAAAGAAGCCATGTGTCACCCTTACCCTAAGTTTGGATCAGCCTGACCTGGGAGGAAAAAAAAAAGTGGCGGCAGGTCCAGGCAGGCTGCCTGCGAACTTCTGCAAACCTGCCACAGCGCCAAAAGAGAGAGAGAGAGTATCTGCGAACTAGGGGTAAGAGACGGAAGAAAAAACCCAACCTGCCTTCCAGGTATTTTGCCAAGAAAAAAGACATCTGAGGACTGAACCAACTAGGAGGAAAAACCCCCTCGGGTTCCCTTTATCTTCTGGGAGACGGGAGGGCTATGGGACTGTTGCTGGTGGGGGGGAAGAGGAAAGAGAGTGCTTAAAAATATGGTTTTTGCTTGCTCCTTTAACTCTGTAATAAACTCACTTTATTACTTATAAGTTGTGAACTTGTTTTAGCCTGGCTGTAATTCTCCTCCGTCAGGGTTCTTATCTCAGCAACACATTCCTTTCCCCTGTCCATCTGCAAAGGGGGAGGGAAAAGCGGCCTTTCGTGGGGCCTTGGCCTTTGGCCAGGGCTAAACCACAACACAGATACACAGATATATACCATATATGACTCACCAAGTTAAGAAGTCAAGCATCCAGATTTGGTCAAACTGTATACACACACAGACCAAGCAGCATCTGCTTCACCACCCAGAGTGAGGCTTAGACACAGATTCCAGGAAAAGTGAAACAAAGAGGCTTCAACACAAGTGTTTGCAAGATCCTGATAGCCTAACCCACCACACAGACCTTTTAAACATAAGATGCAGAGTCGATAGCCTCCTATTCATCATGTGACACTTCACATTTCCTTGAGCAGAATGGAAGATTTCTGGAATATCTTATGACAGAGGAATGTATAACAAGTACTATTCTAGCACAACTGACTTCCAAGTAACATTTTCAGTGACTTTCCCAAAAAGAAAGGATCCCCAGTGCAGATACAAGACTTAAAATTCTTTATTAGCATTTCTTTCCCTAATTATGCTACAGACAGCATTAAGCAAATCCCATTGCTGTATTTGTTCAAGTCCTTCTTAATGACTAACCCTGCTTTCCTGCTCCTCTGAAGCCTTGGGATCAATACCACAAAGGGGTAACATTTTTGCCACTGCAATCCAAATGTTATTCTTTTGTTCCCTTCACCTATGAAATCATGTTTTCTACTGTAAGTGAAGCAAAGTAAGCAAGTAAAAATAGATTGTTTCAACTTTACAATCATGAGGCACAAATACCAAGGTAAATAATTTTTTGAGCTTATTCTTTGTTCCCTGGTCCCTCAGGAAATCTTATCCTACTTCAGTTCTTAAATGCCACCCCATCATAAAGCATCTATAGGTCTCTTACTGATTACCATCAACCAGCATACTGTTTGGGAACTTCTACCTGAACGTAATATGCATCTTCAACAGGAAATGGTTTCCAACATTTAAAATAACACCCATGAATATAACCTCAACTTCCCTTAACAAGCATATTGTACAATCATCTGTCACTTTTAAGCCTAAGAAGGTCTTCATTGCTTCCAAGAGGAAAAAATAATTAGTAAATCACAGAGCAAAAGGAAAATAATTTTGTAGTGCTCTAAAGGGTATTACATGGAATTACAAGAGAACTACAAGGAATATATGCTTTGTTGAAAACCGTGCTTTAAAAACGCATTTTTGTATCACATATAAGAAGTGAACTACTTTAAACAAAGCAATTCATAAGTCTGTGAATGTTTCAGCCAGATTCAATCCTCAGGTAGAGAGGCAAAATCAGCTGTAGACATTGCAGTCCTGTGCTGTTTTTGAACAGACCTATTCAAACCAAACCTAGTTCAATGACATGCAATTATTCATAGAAGATAAAGAGGAGAAAGACTTTTTTAATCAGAGAGTCAACAAGTGTGTAGGTTTGGGTTTTTTTTAAAAAAAGGTCTTCCATACTACTTTTAATTTTCCACTCGCAATCTCCAGCATGCTAGATTCCCATGAAAAGAGACTTTTAATCACCATCAAAGTAACACTGGTTCTCTCAATGTGTTTAGCATGACCCTGTTCTGTTCTGCAGACTGCAGCAGTGTCAGTCTCTCGCTAAACTAAAAAGGAACCTGATGATATCTGCCTGAAAAGGTAATACAAGCCCATCTAGGAAACAAAATGATGAACAATACATGAAGACAAGGACACCTCAAAATATTTAATAACATCTCACCCTAGTACTTGAAAATTAATTTCAGATGAAAATTTATTTGTAATTAATCAATGATTTCTTTATGGTAATATGTGTGTTACACAGATGCATTTTGTTCCAAGCATGACCAAAACATGTTCCTTACCTTTTCATTGTTGTAATAAGAAATGCTCTCTCCATCAAATTTAACCCAGCGCTTCTGAAACACACGTTTGCTGTGAATCAAGAATTAACACAATTAATATACAGCAAACACTGTTTTTAAAGAATGTCTCAGGTACAAATCATAGAAAGGTCAAATTGAATTTAGTTTCCTGTTCAAATGAATATTCTGAACACAGAGCATAACTTTTAGTGTTATCTCTGTTAAGATACTTTCCAAACATGAAAGCTGAGAACCTCAAATGACCATCTCAATGTTATGCTTATAACAAGGACATCTCTGTTTATAGGCTATGGTACCTCCAATCTTCAATATCAACACATCTCCTCAACACTCTATTTCCTGGCCAATGAATAGATAGCATTCATACCACATCTCCCAACAAGTACAACATGAAATTTATTTTTCAATGTGTGTTATCAACTGGACATCATTAACGAGAAACTCCTTTGATTTTTTCAGTGTGCCATTAACTCATGCTCTATTAAAGACCCTCTAAAAATATATATTTTTTCATCAACCTGAAATAGTCCATGACGCTCATCAAAAATGTTGTCAGCCTGTTAGTTATCATCTATAAATGTCTCAATTCTAAAATCTATTAAACAAGTTAATTAAGCAAGAACAAGACCCCACTAATGACTTTTCCCAACATCATTTCCTTCCCTGTTAAATGAGTGCTCTGCTTTAGGATTAGTAGACTGTGATAGCTTATCAAAACTTTAATCAAATAGCAGCTCTGGCTTAATTAACTTGTACTATATGACTACAATAAATCATCATTTTTCATAAGCTGGAAAGGCCAATGTAAAATCTATTTTCCATTAAAATGTCAATAAACTTCAAGATTACACAGGGAAGGGTGAACCTAAGTACCACATACAATGCGAGCAAACTGAATGGCTGTACAATTTATGGTGAGTTAGCTAAAATGAGAGAGGCAGTACTTTAATTGCATGATTTGTAGCAATTTAAGAAAACAGTATATATTCTTTTCCCTGAGGAGTCACAAACTGCCAGGTGTAAATTGAAGCTCTGTAAAAAGAATGGGAGATGTAGACCAGAACAAAATATTCAGTTAGGGGGAAGTGAAATAAAATATGACAGTGGTTCAATAGTTTGAAAAAAATTAATTCTTTTTTTTAAATTTGGTTGGGTTTAATTCTTCAGATGTTCGCAATATGGTATTGTAAGAAAGAGAAACAAAAATGTATCATTCATTGAACCACTCCAGAGAAAAAGTCCTTGAAATGCAGCTGTAGAGTATCACTGGATCAAGGCTAATGACCCTGCAACTGTTCTACTCAGTACTAACCAGTACTAATTTTGTGGTTAACTCACTGTTTTCTTCAAATAATGTATTCACACACACCACTTTTTAACGTGTTCATAGTCTGTTCACAACTCTATCCCTTCAAATAGTGCAAAACAAGCAAACTGGAATCAAGAACTATAATTTCTAGCATTCTTCTACCTAACTGACAAAAGAGTTGTTTTAAAAATAAAATCCTGTAAGCAAAATAAAACAAAAGCTACAACTAACTGCAGATCACCAAAAAGTCAGTACACTAACAATTTGGAAAAAAAAAAAAAAGAAAAGAAAAGAAATGTGTAAATGCTGGGAAATAGTCTTTTTACTCTGTATATAATTATTCTTTGATTCTTCAGTAAAGGTGAACAGTGACAATCCATAAATGTGAATGAAACTTTTGAAACAGAAAGAGAAATTTGAAAGAGAAAGAAAATAGTTTTGAGCACACTGAAATTCTGTGATGGTAGAAGAGGTTTATTAAACCTATTATTCCTTCTTGTTATTCACCTTCAACAATGTATCACTGTATCAACATAAAGACAAAATAAAAAATAGATAAAACTTGTCAAAATAGAATCCTTAGAAAGAAACAACAAGAAAAAAATGGAAATTGCTGTACAACAGAGCTGCTTCCAGCAGGTTCAAATCAGATTGTATTCTAAAACAATCTAATTAAATAGATTTCTCACTAAACTAAATTAAAAAAAAATTGCTATACTATTTGCTAAGTAGCAATGATTATTATAGCCATAAATAATCAAAGGAAAGGCCAAACTGTTCAATACTTTTCAGTGCAGCTAAATAGACAGGAACAATGAATGCAGATCTACTAAACATTGAATAGAAGTACAGTAGAGGTATTACAGCACTAACAAATACAACAGCTTTAATTTCTAGATGCTAAGTACCAGTGAAGATCAGAAACAGATTGAAAAAGTAAAATTGTGCCAGTTTCAATACAAAATGCAATTCACAGAATTCATAAGAATGTAAGAAGTCCTAGGAACAAATGGAGAACTGAAAACTACAATTTAAAAAGAAGAAGTTAGAAGAATTTCATCAGAGTTTGCAAGTATTTATGAAGGGAAGGTTCGATAATGAAGCATTCTTCAGTGAAACACAGTTTAACAATACCTGGAGTTTAAAAACAGTTAAAATAAAACAAAAAACTTATATTACATAAGAAATCTAACATAAGATTTGTTATTACTGTTGTTGTTGTCTAACTTCCAAATGTGGCAGAGAGTATTAATTTTCTATTTTGTTCCCCTCTCCTCTTCATTATTTGAAATCTTAAAACAAGACTTCAGCTCAGATTCCTCCCATCAAATTTCAGGCACAAAAATAAATTAGTCTAGGAGGCAATTCACCCCAGGTGAATTCTAAAACCTCAACTTCTACACACAGAAAGCAACAGGATCTCCTGTTACACTAATTATAACATTATAATCTATGGTCAAATTAGTAAAGTAGTATTTCAGAATCAGAGTTTGTTTTTACTTACTTTGTGGTCCACAAAAAAAACCCAAAATCAGCAAAAATGTAACAACTGGAAATACTGGTACAAAATATTTCTGTATTTTTCCACTGTAGTTCATGAGTCGTGACAAACAATTTTAAGAAAAATATTTTTCCTGAGCATATCTCCTAAAGAAACTTTAGGATAGGTAATATCACTGAAAACTTTTGAATTCACAAGAGCCTGGTGCTATTTCAACAAAAACTATTCACTTTCTTCTCCCACTATAAATATTAAGCAGTGATCAAATACAAATTTAACATCTCTCATGCAAACATACATTGTCAGAATTATACAATAATCACTGCAAATACCATACCCTTGAGGGGATAATTTATCCAGCCATCCTGCCTTAACCTTCTTTACTGATGGTCCATAAAAGCAAGCATATGGTGTTATTGATTCATTTCCAATCAAAGTTTGATCTCCACCAAATTGCAAAACATTCATTTGTTCCTTGGCCAAGTGA
This sequence comes from Climacteris rufus, assembly GCA_013398175.1. Taxonomy (NCBI): domain Eukaryota; kingdom Metazoa; phylum Chordata; class Aves; order Passeriformes; family Climacteridae; genus Climacteris; species Climacteris rufus. The sequence continues at coordinate 321,660 of VZRZ01002148.1, read as the reverse complement.
TCAGAATCTCCACTTTGCATCTTACTACAAGATGCTGAGTGTGTTTTGGCTTTATTTTCCTTTTTCTTTAAAGGCAAAGAATGTTGTTCCACGGTAGAATATACAGATTCACTTTCAGATTCTTCTGGTGTTAGTGATTGGTCTTCCTGAGACAAGGATTCATTTTTTACAAATTCTTTTGTCTTCTCTTTCTGATTATTCAAGTAACTGGAAAGAAAAAGTGCATTTTACTTATCTTAAAATATATTACTACTATGCACAAATAGATAAAACTAGTAATTAAAACAAATACTGGTAAGACATATTATGTTTCTAACTTGTATAATCATAGAGATAATCACAGACATGCTAAACACAACCTATCTCATAACTATGACCATCCAGAATCCTACTTTCACCATTTAACAGGAATGGTACCAAGATAACACTCCTTTAGAAGCCTGAACATAAATTTAAAATTAAATTCTCCTTCCTCAGAAAACTAGCTTTGCCCATTTGAATACTTGGAGGACTTGCAGTATCATCTCCCTCTTCCCTCTCCCACCACAACAGAAGCCCAGTGCAGACTGGATAATTAAGGAGCACATTAGCTTCCATTTCATCAAACCACTGGCCACTGCCTCATGACAGGAATGGTGAATGGGTTCTAGTTTTATGTTTGTTTGGATCATTGGGGGTTTTTTTCTAATGAAGAAGTCAATTATGAGAGGACTCGGACACAGTTAGCTAGGAGACACACAAAAATTGAACTTGTTCTTCCTTACTCTGACTGGGGAAAACAAGGACACTTTCCAAATCCACAGAAGATTCTAAAACCTGGTTTAGACAGTCTCAGAACAGCCACAGAGCCTAGCTTTTTACTCCTATAGGATGGGGTAAAGACTCAAATAGGAGAAAAGAAAAATACAGTCATAGTTGTGCCTTCAGAGCTAGAGATCTTGTGATCAGTAAAACTTGTGACATCAGTAAACAACATTTTCTTCTTTACTCTTTGAGTTTCTTTGTAATTCTTATTTAATACCATAGATTCTTTGAAGAATATTCTTCATTCATTCCTAGATCCAATTTATTTTCACAAGCCAGGAATTCATTTCCATGAAGTTCCTAGAAAATAAATATATTGTAACCAACATTTGTACGGAAGGAGTGATATTTAAATTACTGTAGATATAAATCACACACAAACAACAGCCTAATTAGCAAAGCTATTCTTTCCCACATTTTCAAACGTGCATTAGAAAGCTGGTTTTTCTAGTCTAAGAAATGTTATTTTCAACATATTCATTTCAAACAATAATGCTCAAACATTTAAGTATAGTTCAAAATATCTGATATAAGCAAATCAGATAAAGAAATTCAGTGCATAGAAATATCAGTGCTCTGATTTTTCTCAAAACACCACTTGCATCCTTGTTTAGGTAGGAATAGAGTTAATTTTCTAGTAGCTGGTACAGGGTTATGCTTTGGGTTTAGTAGGAGAATAAAGTGGATAACACTGATGTTGTTGGGTAGTGCTTGCTCTAAGTCAAGGACTGTTCAGTTTCCCCTGCTCTGCCAGCAAGGAGGTGCAGAAGAAGCCAGGTGCACAAGACTGCTGACCTGAACTGGCCAAAGGGATATTCCATGCCATAGACCATCATGCTCTCTTCTTTCCACTACAGTTACTATCAGCATTAGTACTGTTTTGATTAGTACTGTTATTATATTTTGTGTATAGTACTGTTATTATATTTTGCTTTGTTTTAATTATTAAACTGTTCTTATTTCACAATCTAACACATTTACTTGTTTTCCCTCACTGTGGAGGGAGTGAGCGAGCAGCTGTGTTCTAGCTGCCAGCTGGGGTTAAACCATGACAACTGAATTTTGTAAGCACAAGAGCCAGATGTTGCATGCAGCTTAAGTACCATTTATGATTTGCCACTGCTAGCCTATCTTTCATATCAATACTTCTTCTTGGAATATATGTACAGCCTTCACAGTACGCTAAAGATAAAATAATGGCAAATTCAAACTGATTTAAACTAATACTGAACTCGGCCATACTGAATATATCATTTGAATTTTTCTGCCAAGATCTTCTTCCTAAAAGATTCATTTACTAACTTGTGTTTAGAAATCTTTATCACAAACTGCTTGAGGTATACAAAATGTCAAGGTTAACACTGCTTATGAACATGACATTTCACACTTCCTAAATTTAATCCGAAAATCACATTACACTACTAAGCTTCTCAACATGTATTTTTCTTCCTTAAAAATAAAACTAAAATTAAAATCTTCATGCTTTCTGATGGAAGCATTTTAATTTACTCATTTAAGCTTTCATGTGTACATAACAAAGCTGAACAATAGCAGAAAAAATGTGGATAAGCTTTCACAACAGTGCCATTTGTTTTCTGAGTAGCAACACCTAATCTTGTATTTGAGGACTGTACCTTGACAACATGAAAAGGCAAGACTAAAAAAAAAGGACATAGTCCCAAGCAGAGGAAGTGTAGACTGTTGTAAAAATGTAGAAATCACAGTTCCATGCTAGGATAAATCTAGTTGAACAGTCTTCCTCTGCCAGCCAGATCCATTACAAAAATAAAACCCCACCAAACCCTATCCAAACAAAAAATAAAAACAAAACCAAAAAGCATCCATATACCTTTTAAACCAATTAAATAGAAAACTTAAGAACAACTTGTCCACTGCTTATCAAATACTCGGATTGTCTGGAATCTCACAAAAGGGGAAATGGCTGCACTTCTACACAGTAGTCAAGAGACTAATATCACAGCCCACGAAACATCTTCAGAATAAAAATAGTCAGTATCCTTTATCTTCATTTGCTTGTCAAGATGCAATTGCAAACCATACCCACTGAAGCTACACAGTAGTTCCTCTTTATCCCTGTCATGAACCATTACAGTAACAGTTTGATGTCCTGCTTGTGTTCATTCCATAATCTTCAGCACTTGGGCAAGTGAATTCAGGGAGCCAGATGACTTCCAAACAATAACTAAGGAACACATTTCTATTGTTAGTAGATTCTAAAACGTAAAAGTCCACAAACGAAGACAGGTTGTGCGTAAATGAAGTTCTATTTGTTCACAAACATGTATTTCACACAAATTGAATTCCAAGCCTTTCCAGTGTCCTGCTTACAGAAATACCCTGCAAGATGCTCAGGCTCAAGATGAGATAAAATCCGAACCTCCTGAAAGTCTCTGAGGTATTACACAAAGCTAATTTGCATTTTCTCTCTTTATAGAGAGAAGTATTTCTTCTATATGTGTACTGTTCTTATGCATAGGAATCATCTAACCCTTAAGGAAGAAATGTGGCTTCTGGTTCCCAGACAGATGGCACTGCCTACTCGTAGGCCTGTATAAAACCCCCCTACTTTTGATCAAGAAATAAGTCAGGTACACTTCTGCTGCAATTCTGGCCAAAGCTTTCGGCCTCTGCCACGGCACATCTTCTCTTTGTGAGTTCTTCTAACAGATACTTGAGATAAGACACAGTAAAAATACTTCAGAGTTTCTTTGGTCTCAAAATGTTTATTAAGTGTTATCTATAACTTGGCGGCACAGAAAAGTGCTTTGTCATTAATAACAAGGTGCAAAATGGCCTCGAGCACGTCTCGTCCAGATTATTTATACCTCAGATTGTCCAATTAGGGAGATGTTGCATAGGATATTTTCAATAAAAACCCAATAATCAGTTCTTCTTCTCCCGCACTGCGGAACTTTAGAACCAATGGCAGAAAACACAAGTGTTTGGAGAAGAAAGGGGAAGTAGCAAAGGTAAAAAAGCAAGTTATAAAACAACACCTAAACCCTCCATTTTGGACACTACTATTACAATATTTCATAAACCAAAACGTCTACACTTCTACTAATTGACCTAGTGACACAACCTTAACTATACAGCATTAATTTCAAAGTTATCACACTACAGGGGAAATCTTTTCCAGGGTTTAAGATCAAATGAGATGTATTTCTGGGGATCATAAGTTGTTAAACCAGAAAGAGTGAAATTCTCAGAATTCAGGGTTCCAACACACTTCTGGTTTTAGCTTTTTCTAACAGGTAGTCTTCCTGATTTCAACAGCAAGACAGGAAGCCCGAAAGCTGAAACACAGAGTGCATGAAGGGTATCAGGACTAAGCCTATATTAAATGAAGACTCAACACCATTGAGGAGAGGCATCTTCCTCAGGAGACACAACCTTAGTTTCCTACTAGAGCTAAGGTCACACAGTTCTCAGGTTGATTCCTGAATCATGGTTTGGCAATACAACTTTATAATGGGTCCATAAAGATGAATTCCTTCTTTAAAAATATTAAGGCTTGTTATGTTAAAGTGGTAAGATTTTCAATCTCACCAGCCTTCCACAGTATCCCAATGCCTAGGATCTCACACAATTTGCCGACTCAGTATGCATGTTTAATTTAGTCTGACTGTCTAGAGCAAGAAATAAAGCCAATATTTCACTCTAGGCCTAAACTCATTAGAATTCAGTTTTCCTCTGAAGGAATTCTAATGTACTTGATTCTTTTAGTTAGACATGATAATAAAATGGCTCTAAAACACTTGGATTTTTGTGTTATTTTAAAATCAGTATAAAAAAAACAGTTCTGTCTTCAGGTTGCCCTTCAGAGGTTTCTCTTTCTACTTGTCTTTCTTCCTGACCCAAATCAAAGGTGTATTTTGTTTATAACCTTCATTCCCCTGTTCTCTCATGCTCACTCACTTCCAGTCTGTAGTGACTCATTACCTATTTCTACAGGCACTCCCTTCATAAAAGCCTACAGAAGCCTTTTCTTTACACCACTGAAACAGAAAGAAGGGTGATGGCCAACTTACAAGCCCTTAGAACAAATTTCAGTCAGTAAGTATAACAACTTGATGCCTTTTATTCTATATAAACAAACTATACTCCCATGTAACTTAACATGAAGCAGCAGCAGCAACAAGTTCTAAAATCTCAGATACTTTACAGTTACCTAAATATTCTTATTTGTTTCTAGGATATTTGCTAGCTGCTGAAAAAAAACCAAAAGTGAAATGTATCTCAGGATGTTTGTTTTATGGTTCTTCTTTATGACCTTTGTCTGCAATTAAGTTCTGATGGAACTAAAATTAGCTATGAAGTTTCCAACAGGCATGTGATAAACATAACACAAGAAACTGTTCACACACATGAAAGTGATATTAAAATCCAAATCTTCAAATCAGGTAAAGGATGCTATAATAAATACACTGCATGATTCTACAACCAGCAGAAATAGTAATTTAATTTCAAGCATTTAATCTATTTTAACAGCATGGTATTTTTGTACTTGGTGCCTTTCTAAGATAAGAAAGAGTGCTGACAACCTTTCTGAGTATGCTTTTTCATAACAAAGCATTTCAATGAAATGTACAGAATAATGCTAAGAAGTAACAAGAGAGTGAGTAAACTTCTTCTAGAAAATCAGCTTAAGCCATTGAAATAATAACAAAGAAGTTAAATTTTGAATATTTTAAAGACATTGGTACTAGCATTATAAGACAATAACTAGCACAGACGAGATATTTTACACAAGAAAATAAACACTCAAGTCAGTTTTGTTTGCACATAACAAGAATAAGAAGGAAAGACAAGGCATGATTTTATGTGTGCCACCTTAAAAAGCCAACAACAACAAATAAAAGTACTGGATACTTTCAAAAGAAAGTACACACCAAAAATAGATCACTTCTATGCTTATAAAACTACCCTCATTAGAAGATGAAATTTAAACCATTTACTTTTATTGATGAGTTTTATTGATCAGTTTAAGAAATTAGAATTGGAGAAATAAAATTCCTAGGCATCTATTTGAGTAGTTTTTATTTTAGTCAATAGTTTACAATAATTTAAAACGTGAAGCATTCGAGTGAAGACCGGTATAGAAGACTTTTCTGTTATCTTTAAGTCTGTGGCTTGAGATTGGCTGGAAAAAGTATAAGTCATCACAGAATCAACAATTTCTGGCCTGTATCCTGCTGAGACAGAAGTAAGAGCTAGAAATTCATGGCATTTGGCAGACACCTCACTAAGCTAATTTACATCCCAGATCTCCACGTGATTGAGGAGTCTGTCCACATGCCATCTGTGGCATTCACATCATCAGTTACTGAACCCAACAAAAATGTTCACTTCAGAGAATCCTAGAAGAAAAGTGACTTTCTGGGTATACAGCAAGTTTAGAGGATGCATGAAAAATATCATGCAAGAGCTAGAAAGTCCTGAGAATTTTCACAGATAAGAACTGAGAAAGCGTATGGCCAAACATGACCATCAGATCACCAAAACTAATGTGCAAGCTGTTTTCACTGGATATGCACAAGTCTGTGTAGAGATGCTCAGTCTTGATCTGCAATTCTCAGATGAGAGAAAAGCCACTTTTACCCTTATTAGTAAATTCTAATGGTTATTCACTGCTTAACCTCAATTATGCACAAAGTATTGCAATACACCACTGTACCTGACAGAGTACAGTGGCAGCTCTGTATATGGCAGCTCTGGCCACTGGGGTTAAAATGAAAAGGAAGTCAGTTATCTCCTCTGTGTTGGTTTAAAAAACAGAAACAAAAAAAAAAAACCAATACACACACCACAGCCTCCTATTACCATTGAACAGTACAAAGTGTATCTCAAGACTGAAAAAAAACTCATTAGCCATCAAATATTTACATCATAAACCCTTTGCACATACCTAAAAAGAAAAAGCATGGGAAACTAATAAAAAACACACACAAAAAAGAATTAAGAGCAGTATGTAATACCTAACTTGAAGATTAAAGTGAAGATAGACTATATATATTCAGGCTTCTCAACTTACTTTAGCATCTTTAGGGTTGTCACAAATAAAGGTTTCCCCATATGGAGAGAGAGGTGGCTTTTCTTCTGTGAAAGTATCTTAAAGCAAAAAAAAAAAAAATACAGTCACACAGTGCTCTACTATGAGTCACAAATGCTCTACTAATGTCATAATAAAACAAGGGACACAGATTTTCAGCTTGCAGTTTCTCTGTCCTTCTCAGACCATATTTTGAGGAACTATTTTCTAACTGAACTCCAGATACCTTCATTTCACCACAGACACTGCCACTACTGTTATGTAATTTGAATACAACTTGCTTACAGGCATTTTCTTCTTTCCTACCCTGTTCCAAGTTAAAATAAAAAACCTTTAGTTGTCTACTCTAAGAAGCAATAGCTCCAAAGTGTTCTTTATTCTGACTTAAAAAACAAACAAACAAAAAAACCAAAACAAAACAAAAAAACCCACCACACAACTCTTCTGTGTACAATCTTAATTTTGTCACTGAGGATTTGCTTGAAATAAATATACATAACTTCAAACAAGACATTCTCTCGAATATGAAAGAAGTTTACAACTGACTGCACAAGACTTTTAAACTCTTCAGTAAACTATTTAATACAATTAGTTTCCTGTTATTTCCTGGAGCTATGAGCACTAACAAACAAATTAAGCAGAATTAGTCAGAAATACACTCCTTATATCTTTCAAGAAGAAGTTAGCTCTGCTTAAAAAAATCTAGATGTAATCTTAGAAACTCAAAACACCAGTCTAAAAAAAGCATATTTATTTGCTCATAATCAAAAACTAAGTAAAAATGCAGACATAATAAATGCTCTATTACATAAATCAGTTCTTCTAGACCTGTGAGATGCCCAATATTCCTTAAAATATGCAAGTAACTCCTTTTAGACAACTGGTCCAAGGTTTCCTTTTCCTTAATATCCAAGGTGTAAATATTAGCATGCTTAACTCACTGTTTTGTGAAATTTGCCTCCCAGTGCAAGAAATATTTACAAGGTCCATGTTTCTTCTTCTCTGAAGGGAACTTGAACAAAACAAAGAATGAAAGAGAATGAAAACATTAAATTTCCCAGAAGATAAGCAAGTTATAAGATTAAAATTATATATAAATACAGAAATAATAGATTTTGAGTCTTGGGAAATTTTCTGATTTAATTTGAAAGTCACACAACAATACGTTTTCCTCCCTTTATGACACTGAATGCCTCTCTGATACTAGCTGACATCCCAGATCTGGGGTTGTGTTTTGTTCTGAATTGACCGTATGAAACATTTAGATTGCTTTTAAGAATGGAGATTCCACACTTTTCCCCAGCCTTTTCCGTCCATTCTCCTTCACACTGACTACCAACAACTGCCTTTAAATAAGGATGTACTATGAAAATCTAATTTAACATTAAGCTCATAAGGAGCCTGAGAATCCAGACAAAACATGCTACCAACCACTGAAAAAAAATTGTTATAAAGTTTTGCTTTCCTAAGGTGAATTATTTCTCCCTACAAAGTTTCTAAACCAAGATGTAAATGACATTGCATTGCAACTGCCTGTGACTACCCCTACACATTTGGTACATGGGTTAGAATGTATGCCCGTATATAGCAGAAAAGTTATTAGTGGTGTTGTGCTGGCCTCAAGTATTTCAGTAATTTCATGTATAGTGCCATATTATTGCTATTATTAACATAATTAGCATTTTTTCCTCTTAATTTCATTTTCTCAGCTTAAGATAACAGTGCTAAAAGTTCTCATGCATCCTTATAGAATATTCTGTGGCTGATAAATGTCATGAAAGATCTTTATAAGTTTTCCTAACACTCTGTAGGTCTTCCTCCTTCACAGCCAAATGTGTCTTTTACTAAAAATATCAATCTCCTAACTTTTGTTTCCCCACTTAACATATCGAGAAATTTTATTATGATTGGCTACATTTAAAAATTTAGACCTACAGTCCCATGAAGTTCAACTCAAATTACTCCTTACTACAAGATGATGTTTCTTTGAGACAGAAAGCAGGCATTCATGAACTACTATTTCACCAAATTTTTAGTCCATGCCTAACTCTGCCTGAAAAAAATCTTTTAGATTAAATTCAAGATAGAAGCCACACCTTATAAAGTTACTTGACATTTCAAATGTTATCCAGGTTATACAAATTAAGTTCCCCAAATATAATTTGTAAAATCCTTCTTTTAGAATACACAGGGCGAGTTTGACCAGTGAAAGTGGATCATGGCCTAGTCCCCATATATAATTGTTTACTCTCCTGAGTTATAATTACAATAAATCACAGAAAATACTTTTAAAGTCTGTATTTTGTCATATATTTTACTTGAATTGATGTAGTTACATCTTTTGAAGATCCATTAGCAAACTAACTTCATGTGTTTGTACTAACATAGTTTTCAAAAACTCAGTATGCTGACAAAAAAACCTAACCTAATTTATTTCAACACAGATCAGATTTTTTGTTGTTAGGTTGGTATCTTTGAAAGAGTATTAGCAGCACTAAACTAAATTTATAGTTACAGATGAACAGCTTTGACTTAAAGAGCTTTTAAAATTATGGGGCATTTCCTTATGTAAAACAGCAAGTCATTTTCTTAGTTTCGGGGTGGATGGATAAATTCACCAGAAAATGAAAAATAACACATAAGCTTAAAAAAAAATTTTTTTTTTTTTTTTACATCCATATACTTTTCAGGACTTGTGTCTTCTTTTTGGTCATGTACCTACATGTATGTATACATGGCAAAAAATCTGTTAATAAACAAACTATTATTTTTTTTTCTAGCATTCAAAAATATAATTTATTTGCCATTTTTGGAAAACAAATTTCTAAATTATGTTAATCAAAAACTATCTCAAGATATAAAATAAATGGGATGTGCTTACTTTGAATACCTGCTTGAAATACTATGTCATAAAAAAACTAAAGTGCAAGCTATAAAATGATAATGATTTGTCAATGCTCAATAAAATAGTAAGTTATTGAACACCTGGATTAAAGGAGAAAAAAATACTGAATATTTCTTTTGGAGGGAAAAAATGAAAAAAATCTTATAACTATATCAATCAACTCAAAAACTGAGTACCTCAATCAAAGAAGATCGACAAATCAAAGATATTAATTTTTTTCTCTTTAATGGAAGGTTAATGCAAGTAGTCTGCCAATCACAGAGTGTGCCAATTTTTCAAAGACAGAATAATAATTGGAATTATTATTCAACTTTGACTTTGTTACAACTGTGGAGATTAAGACTCACTATTTTCATATATTAAGAGGTACTGGATGCAGCCCAGGGTGCATACACTTCTCTAGCACCTCTTATCATGCATAAACAGGACGAAAGGATGTGATGAGGCAGTGACTGGTCTTGCTAAGTGCTAAGAGGCTGGAAAGCTGAAACTGCACTGAGCTGGTTTATTCAATATACTCCTGTCACCTTGCAAATAAAGTGAGGGAAAGAAGTCAGTGCTTTAAAGTCTTTACTGGCATTCATCTGCTGAGTATTTTAAATGAAAGAAGCTATTGTTTTCAAACTCATTCAAGACATGTTTTCTTTTCTATCCATCTCAAGACCTAACCCTCCCATAATGCAAACACACCAAAACTGCTTTAGCGCGCTGTGTTAAAGCTTTGGGGTTCACAGACTGCTAGCAGAGGTAAATTAATGGTGACACTTTACCACAGGAAAACAGAAGGAGCAGCTTTCTCTTCTAAAAAAATTATTTTGTGCAGCAGAAAACAGTAGAGATACACAGCAGCACCAATTTGGCACCTCGTTAGCAAACTTGACCACCTGTATGTTAAGAAACAGAGTCTAAAGGATATCAGCACCAAGCAAGAAATTCCAACCACTGGATCTGCCAACTGCTGAAAATAAATGGTGCCTGCTCAGGCCAAGATCCATTATCTGTTTTACTTATTTATATTTCCCCCAAATGCAGGATGTTGTCCAGAATTACTCTTGGTCTATTTTTTCTTGTTTTTCTTAACAGAGAATCAGAACAACCCCACCAATGCCCAACACAAGTAACAAAGTAACAAAGATGGGGGATATGAAAAACTCTAAAAGAATATAGAATTCATCAGTCTGAAATTTCATCTGTGTAGTATTCTGTATAAAAATCAGATCTACCATTTATAAATCTTCTTCTGCTTTTTGTTTGAACAGATTGCTTCTCAGAGTGATGCAGTATTTCGCAGAAGAGTGACTGCTAGATGTCATGATCCAAAGTATCCAAAGCCTCTAAAACCATCTCAAAATTAATTATATTAATCTTGTCCTAAAGACACATAAGTGGCTAGTTCCATCCATTGCATTACTTTCAATATTTTGTCTTACAAAAATTATCAATTTTTCACTTAGTGGTTTTGAGCACCTTTTGAGAAATCTTTACTAATTATGTAAAAGAAGAGAACTCATAATGACGTGCTAAGGAAAAGTTTAGCTGACAAGAATAATAATAACTATACATCACTTCAAAACTGAGCAACGAAAACCAGTGTTAAAATCTGCACAATAGCCCCACTATTTAGAATATAACGTAATTGTCACTTTTTTCCTTTTTTTTTTTTTTAGTTCTGCACCCCTCAATACTGCAGTGATGCCACACATACTTCAAAGAAGAAATAAAACCAAATTATTTTCAACTTCTAAAATGCTATGGTGTCTTTCCAGCTGCCAGTGTGCCTTGTTACAGGCAAGGGCCAGGAGCACAAGTGAGGCACAGGGAAGCAGATAAAATTGGAAGAGAAGTAAGTGCATTATTAGTAATAAAAAATTAAATGATCACAGCCCTACCAGGGGGCACAAGGAGACCCACTGTATGAACTTTTTGTGCTAAAGGCACAGAGAAGGTGATGAGAAAAGTATTCCTTCCATTAAAATTTAATGACTAATATTCATGAATGATTAGAAAGAAATGCTGAGTTTCCCAGAAGATTTCAGCAGGTTTTCTCTGCCTCTATGGAACAGCCATCATACAATTTAATAAGGATGAAACCAGTATCTGTCAATAAGGTCAGCTGGGGATTCTGTTAGAAAGACACAATCTTTCCTGAGGTAAAAGATACTTGCAAGGTGCCATTTTATAGTTCTGTATTAGTTCTCTGCCCCTACAAAAAGGCTGTCAGAAAGGTTATCAAGAATGTTTCTGTGAGGTTTTGAGTTCTGCTGTGAAGTTCTTTTTTAGTCTTGATCTTGCTCAGACAGACTGGTCCTTCAGGATTTCCATATTGTTATAACTGGAGCATAAAGACAAAAAAAAAGAAGCTGGAGCTCACAAATCAAAATGGTGGGTAATGAAGTTAATGACCCAGTCACACATCAATCACTAAAAGACTGGGATTTGGAGGATTAACTTCAATGGCAGGAAGACTACAAATATAGCATATTCTCTCTACTGGATGATTCTTTCTCAAAAGACATTGAGAATGCTCTTTTAGTATCTAGTTATTATTAACTTTTAGTTAATAATAGGTTGAGAATCCCATTTTGTCTCAGCGTGAATAGCTTTATTAAATGAAGTAGGGATGTATCATTCTACAAAAGTTAACATAAATCTATCCCTCTTTGAAAGATACATATACTTAAGTTTCAATGAGCACAATTTGTTGTCAGTTAGAAGACAGCAATGAAGCAGTTTTTAAGGCACACATAAAAATCTCTAATTGTTGCAAAAAATCTTTGCCTCTTCACCTGTTCAAACAACTGTATTACAAGATTTAGTTTTGACTTCTTTCAGTAATCTAAAAGAAACTTATAAATGCTGGGAAACCCCTGCGTTTAGAACATGTATAAACTCGATGACAATGTTTCTAACTGCTGAAACATGCAGATGAAATCCCAAGGTAAATACAAAACATTCTCAGACATGTCCCTTCCAGGCATAGCTAGTGGTTTAAAAAAATTAAAGAAATCAAATAAATGCAACCTAATGATTTGGATATGGCTACACCAACAAAACTTGGCATATGTCTTTGCATGAGTTTTTCTTCTGTTTAAGGCACTTAGTCAGCATGACAAGTAAAATTGTACTTAATAGATCCAAAAATATTACCAATTGATCTGTGTGGAGACATTTTTAACTTAGCCTGTAATATTGTATTGTGACTGACTACAATTCAGTCCCTATTATTTTTAACATTCAAACAATAATACTTTTATTAAGATATGTCTCAAGTTCCAACAGCAGACATTTTCCTCAACATTCTATCATATTTTTCCAAGACAAGCTACAACAACTCATGATTATTCAAGAAAATAAGTGCCGCTCAGTAATTCGTGGATTCAAATTAAGAACTCCACCATTTTGAAGGAAGAAAAATACACAGTCACATCTCTTGAATATTTTGAAACAAAGATTCCATAAACTCTGAAACCCTTTCACAACTACCCTCTTTTTCTCCTTCTTTTTCCACTGCTTTTTTTCACTGCTGGAATGTCTCGAAAATATTTTTATACTACAAATATCATTAAAGGTAAAGTTTTGTTGTTATGAGACCACCAGCAAAAGCCAGCACATAATATGACAAAAAGGTTGCCTTCATTCTCCAAAGTTAACAGCTAATGACTACTAGTTCAGAAATTAACCCAAAAGTCATCTTGAAGAAATTTCTTGCTTACGCTTTATGTAGTTGTTAACAACAGTTATATCTAAAGCAATAAAGATTCCTTTCTTTGTTAATATGTAGATGCAGAGAAAATTAGGGAGATTATAAAGACACACTGTTCTAAAATTTCAGTCTATACACTCAGTTTTGCTTTTAAATTATATTAAAGCTTAATCCTCCTTCAATTAATTTGGCAACATTCATATTAGATCCATTGTATTTACAGCACATATTAAAAAAAATCCCCACAAAAAAAAAAAGACATTAAAAAAAAAAAATCAAGAATCCCCAAACCGTAAGTTCTACAATGATAGTAATTCTCATTAGTAACAAATAGCAATTACCTTGCTGAAGCTTGAACTTTACTTAATTTGGGAATTTCCGGTACAGGTCGATGCCTTAAGATAAAAGATCGGCTTGCTCTTGGAAATACTTTCATGCAGTTTAGCGTACAGGAATCATATAAGTCATTGTCTATCATTTCTCCTTTAAACTTATAGAATGAAGAATCTGGCTTAGTATCAGATAAATCACCCTCATCTGCAAACCTCTGATGTTTGTTTTCGTTGTATTTTGTCTCGCATGAACGAACAAATGAAGGAGGATCATGAAACACCAAAGGGCCAGTCAAGTGCTCATCAGCTTGGTATGCAGCAGCTTCTGTCAGTGATGCATCTGGCTGAGTATTTGTCTTAATACTTCCACTTTGACTGACAGCTTTTAGTATGCTGTCTGAAGTCTGGTATAAACTAGAAAAATCCAAATTTGTAAAGCTATCATCATTTACCTCCATTGAGTTTTGCTCTGCAAGTTCAAACTTTTCCTTATTAACATAAGATTTATTAAGAAGTTGTTTTGATGGTGTTGCAGTTATCAAGCCAGTCCCATCTACACTTGAATTGCTTACTGGAGATTCCTGATCTGAGGATGAATATTGCTTCTCTTCTAAACCTTTCAAGTCTTTGTATTTAAGATTTTCACGGAAAAGAGAACTTCCTTGCTTTTTCAAAAGACTGTTGTCTAACTGCTTAAGAATCCTTCTGCGATGCCCTGTAGGCAACACTCCCATTTGCTGAAGCACACTGTTACTTATTCCCATGCAATCTGTCACAATGTTATACCCATATTTTTTAAAAGTAGGAAGATACTGTGCCAGGTTAATGTTGACCAAAAATTCTTCAATATCAGTGCCATTGCCTGTGGATGACATGACTTCATTCCGAATATTGCCCCACACAGTCATGTAGAAATCGTCAGGTTGCATGCATGTCCACTAGCAATAAAACTCCCTTAAATTTGGTGTCAGTCAGCCAGCAGAAAATGTCCGTTTCCTCACAACACCTCTGCAAGTTTCTTCAGCTCAAACTGCTTTTAAAGACTGCAAACATATGGAAAAGAAAGAGGACATTAAAAAAAATTATCACCTGAACTTCACAATTACCCTGAATAAAATTGTGAAAGACTCCCTGTCACTTGTACAGTAATATTTCTAAATTATTTATAGATGAAAATTTCAACACGGGTAAACAGCATAACCTCTCCATCCTTTTATCTTAGCTTATATAAAGAGAATAGCAAAATAAGAGTCTCAGCACAAGTAATACAGAATTAAAACATATATTCCTAGTAGTTAAACATTAAGATGAACAGTTAAGAGATGAACCACTTATTCATACACACACTCTTACAACAGTTCTTGCATATAAGGGAGAGAAAAAGTTATTCAAAAACAAAACTGGAACCTAAAGCTTTCCTATTCCCACCCTAGCACCAATTAACTACAGACACAAACACACTTTCAAAGGAACAAAGGAAAAATTACTGTCTAGAGCATTCTAAATGAACTGCGCATTCAATCCCTCTTCAACCGAGAATCCACGTGAACAAGTACCATCTGTCAGTAAAATGATTTGCAATGGTAGATCCAGCCCTTCAAACAAAATGTCAGCAGGAACACAGGAAACACGTAACCACCAGCATCTCAACTCTGCCAAGCAAACAGTTTTCCCTTGACCACAAACAGAAGAGGCATGACCACATAGGCAAGTTCTGGCTGTCCATGACAGTTTTTCTTTAGACAGTTTTTCTTCCAACTCAGCTCTTACACTCTCCAGATGTCATCTATTTCAGTCATTCGTTCTTTCAGGGACAGATCTAAATACACCATTTACAAAATCCAGAAACTAATACTCTGAAGGTGTTTGAAACAGCCTGAAATCATATTTCTTCAAAGACGGTTTACGATCAGCAACACTCAACAGGTTTTTTCACCTCTCTCTTTCTGTATAAAAAGTAATTTGGCCTTAGGGAAACCTGCTGACTGTAGCAGCTGTCCTGGCATGCAGCTACTAGCCTTAAGCAGCCTGGAAAAGAAAGAACAGCTTCAGTAGAACAGCATTAAGACTCAGTAGCAATTAGAAAGAGAAGAAATCTTTTGCCCAGAATTTATCCATGGTAGTAGGCATTGATACCTAATTTTTCAAAGTATTTCTTGACAAAAAGTGTATCAATTACTGTATCAATTCCTAAATAAGTGATAAACCCACTTTCTATAAGGCTCCTCCAATGCCTTCTGAGTATCTAAGTCACTATTCAGAGAGGTAGTCATAAATAAATCTTCACACCCCTCCTCATTACCCAAAGACATGTACAGATAAATCTAAATTTAAAATAATGTACTGAATCACAACTGTTATCGCTGCTATTCATGATTGTACTTTATTATGATTATGAAATAAATTATTACATAACTACCTCAATTGCTAGAAGTCTTTTCTTGCAAAATTTTGTAAATATTTTTATTACTCCCACACTTTCAAAAAGTGGTAATCAAAACCAAGGAAAAAACTAGAATTGTCACATACTTACACCATATATACCTGTATGTGACATAATAATGAGAAAAAAAGGAGATGAGCAAACCTACACTTTTCTGGAAGATGTAAAAATCAACATAGCTTACTATAAATGTTTCATTGTTTAAAGTAAGTCATTGCATTCCTTCTAGTCTCCAACTTCATTTTTGTGGAAATTTTTTATCAACATTGATCACTACCCACAAATCTGAGAAGACACTTGTTATCTGGAATATTAATTTGATATAATTAAAACCTTTTAGACAGAAAACTCTATAGGTCAATCAGATATCAACCTCTCAAGAGAAATTAAGTTTATTACAGAGTTAACCCTCACTAAAATATTCCCAAGTCCTTTAAATTCAAAAAGCCTTGGATTGACCTAAACTGATGAACAATACACTTTTGTATTTACCTCTGTCCCATCTCAAGCTGTATGCTTATATGAACTCTCATCATTCCTCTAAAAATTTGAAAGCTCAGCATTTTCTCAAAATTTTCACGGCAGCCTCTAGTCATAAAGGATAAAATTCAACAGTATGGCTTCCACCCATCTCTAAACCCTTGAAAATATAAATACATGGTCTCTTAACAAGTTGAATATATATTCTTAGATTCTGAATACAGAATGAAACAAAAATTAGTACAGAAATTACTTAGTGGAAAAAAGTGTCAGACAGGTACTGTTGTGACAGAAATTAGTCTTTCACGTAGCCAATAATTAAATAAAAGAACACAATCAGAAAAAAAAAATAAACCTACACACATATTCAACTATATAAAACCCCTACAGTGTTAGCATATCAGTATGAGGCTTTTAAAGTTGCAGTTGCAGCTGGTTATCTCAGCCATTTCCACCTTCCCTGACAGTTCTGGGTTTCATGGCAGCATTTGGCTATTTTTTCCCTAAGGTGTTAGTTTTCATTTTCAGACAGCATCATTTTCTCAATCCCTCCACCTTTTGCAATAACAAAAAATACACTTTAGAAAGTAGCTTTAACTATATATTTATAAATAAATATGCATTTATTTTGTATAAACACATGTATTTATATCCACACACTCTCTCTTCTGTATCTTAATACTGTTTTTCCTGCATGCAACAGCTTTGTCTACACTTTATTCTGGAACACCTCCAGTATTGTTACTTCAGGAACTCCAATAACCAGGTATTATGAGCTATTTGGATTCTAACTATCTTACTAAAAAATGCATATCGATGCAAAGAGTAACCTGTCAGACAACAAATTTTGTTTCCAAATCTGTAGGAATGCTTACTTTTTGCTGTGTATTTTATGAACAAAGCATGTAGCAGAGGAAGGAAGGAACCGCTTGCTGAGGAGACATTTTGACCACAAAATGCCAAGACTGTTGGAAGATAAAGCCCAAGCTACTTTCTGTCTCTGTAGCTGTCTATGGCAGAACCTGTCAGTGCACCCATAAAGATTTATTAAGACATACTATAGACCTGGTCTAGCTATACAAATGGTTAAATACCAGTAAGTTCATATATTATTTTGTGGGGCAAAGGGTTATACTGACAACTGGTTTGGTTTCACTGCTCACACAAAGATTAAAGTAACAAACAGCTAAACAAATCTACATACATTGGTGAATGTATTGCAGGCTATAACAAATATGGAATCACTTCTTACAATGTTTCATTCTTTCTAAAAGCCTGAATTCAAGAAATATACAGAAATGCAGAACACAACAACCACCTTATTCAATACATTAATCTGTTTGGATAAAATTACTATCAATTTTAAAAATAATTTAATCTCCTCCTTAGCTTTGAATGCAAAATAAGTCTTAATAAACCCTAAAGAATGCACAGCATTAGATATGGAGTGTCTGTATGACATAGACATTTGTATGAATACTTTCATTCTCTTTCACATCCATATTTGTATTATTACAAGTTTGAGTAAACAACATTAGTGCACAATGGCTGCATACATTCCATAAAACAAATCTTCTCTCAGGAGCAAGGCAAAATAGAATTTTCCTACATAGAAATAACAGTAAAATAAATTTTAAAAAAATANAAAATAAAAGTAAAATAAATTTTAAAAAAAAAAAAACAAACAAACCAAAAAAAAAAAAAAAAAGAAAAAAGAAAGAAAGAAAGAAACAAAAAAACACAAGGGGAATCTGATCTTGCTTAAATAAAATTGATTCTTGTCATAATACTATATTCTCATATATAGGGTAACCAAGACAAAAGTCACCAATATCAACATGGTTACCAAAAGTAGGAAAATGTTATGGTGGTTGGTGGTTATAAAAAAAAAAAAAAATAAAAAAAACAAACAAACAAACAAACAAGCTTTTCGGAAGACACCTGACCATTCAATTTTATTAAAAGAAGGATAAAACACCTTAATTGCTATGTGGAAAAAGCAATACAAGGAAAACCATTTGGGCTTTTCTTCTAAGAAAAAATGTTTAGGCGGAAGGTGAACTGCAAAGTATGTTGCACATCCCAAGCCTTCTATGGATTCATCCAACTTGCTTTCATAGAAGACGTTTCTCACACTTCTTTCCAAACTGATTTTTAATTTCTTCCTTTTCCCATCTTATGGAAGGGACTTAAACAAGGAAACAAGATGAGGCAAAAAAACTCAGAGTAGCCTAACAGTTCTTTTGTTTTACTAGAAGTGACAACTAAGTAGCATCAAAGAAAAATGGCAACAGTTACTCTCAGGACCCTTCCTCACATGGAGGGTAAGTACCTGCATCCAGCATTCTGAAAAGCTGTATCTACTAATTCTAAATTTCTTCCATTCTTTTCAAGTTGAAACGTCTTGAAGACAAAACTGACTGGAAGATAGACAAATCTTTGTTGAAGCAAGCAAGCGATCCAAATTTTAATAATTAAATGGGTGAATAGTAGGTTATAGGTAAAAAACTCAAGTGAGACTAGGTTGTTTGTTTTTTTTCCTTCTTAATATCAATACAGATATAAGCCTGAAGAAAGTGTCAACCCTTCAGAAATACATGGCAAGATAATCACACTTTAGGCAACCAGTTCAACAAACACAAGCAAGTTCAGGCTTGTTCTCAGATTTTGCTAAACCACATACTAGATTAAGATCCCAATAAATAGGAAAAAAAGCCCAAAGAAAACAAAAAAACAAAACCAACCACACCAAAATAAAACAGTACAACATGTCTTACCATAGACCAGAACGAAATCTGCAAGTAGTGAATTTCATCTTCGCACTGTAATTGACTCCATACAAACCTGATAAGATTAACATAGAAAAAGTTGTAGATTAAAGATCTTTCCCAAAGCCTATATAATATAATCAGAACATTGACTGCATCATATATATATATACACACGCACATATACTGATTGCAAATATTCTGATAGAACTGCTCCCTTTACCAACACACGGAAGTTGCTAAGCATAGGTCAACCTAATGGATAGTTACAAAATAACTTTAATCACATCCTCTGTCAAAATCTTTCTTTGTTTGCCTTTTTCATTTCAGAACGGTTGTCTTCTAGTAAAAGGTTCAGCCACCTTTGTTACGTCGGAGTCAAACCTCATACTGCAAGTAATTCCAGTGGAACAACTTGCAGAGTCGCTGGAGTAAGGAACTGCACGGCATGAATAAGCAAACTGAAGGTGAAATTGGAACTTTGGCAAGTTGCTGTGGCAACACTAGGGTGCTGTACCCTTCACTTTCTATTCTCGATCCAGGACATCCTACTGCTTCTCTGACTTTCTTAAAATTTCTGAGAAAATTTCCAGGTATATAATGACAGGTAACACAAGGTCTATTCACGTCTGAATTCACAAAAACAACTCCTAGAGTAAATAAATACACAGTAATAAAGCACTGCTCTTTAGCATGACATTTACATACACATCCCTAAAGCAACTGAAGCTAGAAAGAAAACAGAGAACAATACACGCTTTATTTTCTACCTGCCTACCAGCTATTTCTAGTCCGATCCCAACTTCGGTATCTGTAGATCACCTGGGACATGCCCCGTACCAAACCACTGCACTGTCAAGTCAGAGTCCAGGAGCAGCGCGGGGTTCGCTCCCCGGCGGGAGCGGGACCTCAGCATCGCCCCCCGGAGCGGCCCGGCCCGGGAGCGGCCCGCGGAGCGTCAGCGGCGGCCAAACCCTGCCCAAAGCCCCGCACCCCGCGCCCTGCCGAGGCCGCCTTACCTTTGGCAAAATCCAGCGGGCGACGGGGAGAGGAAGGCAAAAGAAGGAAGCGCAGGGCTTTAGACTGCTTCAACTTTCTGTTATCCCTCTAGCTCCCCGCTCGCTCACTTTCTTGCTTGCTTTCTCTTTCCTTCCTTCCTTCCTGCCTGCCTGGCTGGCTGGCTGGCTCCGCACCCCACCCCACCCCCCCCCCGCGCTGCTCCCCGGCAGGCCGCGCCCGCGGAGCTCCCGCCCTGCCGCAGGAGGCGGCCGCACCTGGGCGCGCCGGGAGCGCCAAGGCGCAGGGCCTTCTGGCCGGACAGCATACTTCTCCAGCAGTCAGGAGCAAGCCCGCTGGCAGTCGCGGGCTTCGGCTGCGGAGTGGTGTGTGCCCCAGGGCATCGCTTCCCAGGCGTCCCGTGTCCCCCAGCCCGGACTGGGCGGGCGGCTTGTCTCCGTCCCTGCCAGGCTGCCGGCCAGAGAGCAAAGGGCATCCCACTGTCACCTCTGCCACCACGCGGAGCCACGCTCAGGGCAAGCGCTCCAACCTGCCACTAGTGACACGGCTGCAAGCACTTCCTAAAAGAAGAGGAAAAAAAAAAGTTACTAAGTCTGCAGTAATGCATGTAACTTCCCCAATTCTTGGAACTCACCCACGTGTGTGAAATACCGTCACTCAGCTGAAACTAGCATTTTGTTACACAAAATGCTACTGAAAGTACTTTAATATAGTCCATAGTTGGACGTGGACATCATCTTCTTGAAGTATCAATTCTGATCGTTGCTAGCTAAAGCCGAGGAGGTTCCAGAAGGCTTACAGTGTTGCAGCTGAAGTCTGAGGTCTGCCACTCACCCTCCCGACGCAGAAAATAAGCCAAGATATACAGAGAAAAATAGGCCAATTATTAAAGTGCCAACTTAGAAGTAAGTAAACCCGGATTCTTTGTCCTGTGTCAAAGACTGCTTCCTGCATGCTAAATATAGCCTTACCGAATAACTTTACTAGCAGCAAGGCTTTTAAAAACTGTTGGTGTCATGGTACAAAAATGAGGTTTCAGGGTCACAATTTTGTATGCAATCAGCTTTTTAACTCTCCAACTTCCAGTCATAACTTCCAGATAAGAAGTTTGTGGTTCAGCATTACAGCACCAATTCCAACAGTGCCCCAACACTCCTGAAAACCCAGCTGCAAGTTCTAATTAGTAGGCCCATACAAACCTGTGTACAAAAATGCAGCTAATTTTACCTCCTAAACTTCCATTATGCAAGCAAAGCTTTGGGTTTCTTTGATAATCCAAAGAAATCTATTGTGTTCTTGCTTGTCTTTTTATTAATGCTTTTGCAGCGTCTATCTCAGACAAGGTAATTGTCATTCCCACTTATTTGCAAAGGGACTGATATGTTTCCAAACCAAGTGAGTGCCCAGATGTGATTCAGGTAAGTATTATAACACTGTTTTTTTTTGTCATAGCCTTTCTGGATTATAGCCTAATGACTCACAGAGTCATCTGATCACAGATTTGCCTAACATTTCCAGCTAACCCTAGCTTCCTTTCAGAACAGTAAGAATGCCAATGAATACGGAATTACAAAAGGAATTTTAACCACAATAACTTAAACTATTTGAAAGATTCAGGTCCTGTAAACAACAAAAGACCGTCCCTTTGCAAGTCTTACCTCACCATGCAAAAATTTACTTAATTAGCAGTTTGTACAGGGCTAAAATTTCTTTCTCCTGCAAGTCTAAGGGTATTGATTAATACCCTTGCACTCTTCTCTGTCAAGAAATTCCCGAGTCCTTCTATCAAGCCCACCATTCTTTCTCCTCCAGAAGACTCATGTGATTTGCCCATGCCAGTGAGCCAGTGGCAGAGACTATAGATAATGGTGCCCTCAGCATTTGTCTTTAAAACAGGGTGTCAGTCTCACATGGAACTCACTAAAAAAGATTGCCCTCAGCACATTTATACTTGTGCAGTATCAGTATCTTCTCTCAGAGCACAACATGGCACTGCACCCTGACACATTGTGACTCAACTGTTGTTTTACTTATCTACCACAAGATCACAACAATTGAAATAATTTTTTTTTTTGTTTTTCTTTTTTGGGGAGAGGGCAAGTAATGGGAGAAAGAAACATTAAACACATACCCGGTTGTGTTTACTTATTTCAGTTTGCAAAATGTCCAGAAATATTGCATTATACACAAGTTCATTTTAACCCACATAGTGCTATTAGGGGTTTAGGGGCTTTTCTTGACTTTTTGTGTATGTCTAAATGAGATTACCAATACCACACAAACCCATATGATGTTTTATTCTTTGTTAGAAATAAAGTAGTATAATTTAATGTATGTTGTTTTATTCTTTGTTAGAAATAAAGCAGCGTAATTTATCATCACCTAAGAAAGCTCTGAAGTCTCTAATTTACCTACAACATATTCTCTGTTGAGCATGGAATGGCAGCTTTCTAACACTACAGTAAAAAAAAAAAGGTCTTACAAAAATCTAGCAGGAAACTGCATCTGACTAATTTTGGTGTAATTCAGATATGACATAAGGCAGAGTACTATTCTATGGCTTGTTGATAAGATTGAAATTTGAAATATCTGCCAACAGGCCTGAAAACTGCAGAGATTTTTGTTATCTGATAATTTCCTGCTCCCTTGAGTTTCCATGTTGCTTTCATTAAAGTGTTAGGTAGGCATTTTTTTAGTAGGTCAAGATAAAATTTCAGTCTAGAAATTAATGACAAATAGGAGTTGCATGGCTCTTGATATATCCTCTGAAAGACATTAGGGCCTTTTTTATCCTAAAATACATTTAACCATACAAGAAGGTCGCTCATAGTAAACATGCTAAGATTGCCTTCCAGCTCCTATTCATCATTACAAAACCAATTAAAATAACCTTGTTTTCCAGTAATTGATATTGGCTTGGGTTTTTTTTGTTTTTAACATCAGTCTGTAAAAATAAACATGTAAGTCTGTGTTTAAGATGGAATAATATTATCTAACTGTACAGGAACTGATCCTTAGAATATGAATTTACTCCAGATTTCCACACTCTGTAAGGTTTGTCTTATGTCAAAGTAAATGTTTGCCACATTTCTTATTGTTCATTAAGCTTATAACGTAACTGATTAAATTAGTTAGTCATTTTCTGATTTTCAAATACTGTAATTTTTGAATGTGTATATTTTTAAAACAATGGATCAGTTCTCCTTGATGTATATTTATTTTATTTAAGAACTCCAAATCTAGCTGTAAAAACAGCAAATTGATAAGATAAACTAGGGGAAACTACTGCTACTCCTTCCTTTATAGATGGCTTAGAAGTAGCTCTGATATTTACATGAAGTTTGTCAGCCATCTAAAAATACACAGAAAAACTGAGTTTATTTGTGACTTACAATGACATTATTTCTCTTTCTCTGGGGGAAAAAAAAAAAGCCCATATACTCGTTGAACACAGTCCAAGATAGGTAGCAAGGTCTAAGTTCTAAACTTGACCTTCTGCATCTGTTCAGTCTCATTTGCTCCTCTTTAAAGCAGAGGTAATAAAATTCATCCACCAGTCTCCTCAAGATGTTGAGAAGGTTAAATATATTTAGATTTTGGAGCTTATGAAGCATCATAAGAGATGAAAAATTAGCTGAATCTCAAACAAGCAGGTGAATATCCAGGCCTGTTATGATTTGAGCCTCACAATTATTGTTACAGTATAACATTGGTATTAGTGTTAATAAAATATCAGGAAAACTAACCTTGGAAATTAAATAATGCATGGCAATTTTCATAAGCAGAACTCTAGCATGAGATAATATTTCAGTCCGGGTAAGACAAAATGATGCAAAGCTTCAGCAAAATGATGGGACTGCAGTTAAGAATAAGCACAAGATTTAAGATATCTACATTCAGTTTTTGCATTTGCTATCAATTTTTTATCTGTCCTTGGGATTCCTCTCAACCAGTTACTCGGTGTATTATAACTCAGTTACATTTGTACGTCATACTGGATACCAACCTCCATTCTTATTCAGACCTGTAAGCCAGTTTGACCCATATGCCATATCTTAATGTAATTAATAGTCAGTTTGATTTCCAGGAAGCTTCATAAGATGGTTCCCTGTACCATATGATGGATTTTAGACTATCATTTTATGTTATTCTATACAGGTATGATAACACAATAATATTGGCTTTTGCCATCTTCCTTTAAGGGCTATAAGTTTGACCTTAATGCAGTCTATGTTTTGTTAAAACTACTGATGGACTGACAAAGTAGTTCCTATAGCTATTTTGATATTGATATATGACTTTCGGAGCAAATGTCTTAAAGTGATCCCATAGGGTGATATACTGTTTACTAAATACTTTTACAATGTATTGATGTTTTCCTTTCCTTTACCAATTCTGGTGACAGTTAAATCAGAATGAATTTTTTGGCTTACATATTGTATATGGTACTCAACTGAACATGGAAAATGCTCTCAAGAAGTTATTAGATTAACTGACATTATTATTTTTATTATCATAAAACTACTTATAAACCAACAGTAAAGTTTGCTCTAATTAACACTTCTCATATAGTGGTGATGGGTAAATCAGAAACATTGAACTTTACTTCACTTTCAACGCGAGTCTGCAAAGATGGCAATTCAAAATGCATTCCTGGGACAGCATGAGGCTTCAGAAAGTTAAGAAGGCTCTGTATGCTGCCTTTTGCCAAAGCACACCAGACAGTACATCCCTGGACTAACCCACTCCATGTCCTGTCTTGGGCCCGCACCCCAACCTCCAGATACAGCCCTATGGGCTGGTGATCCCCTACTTTCCTGCATATTGATACATATTTTAATCTACAGACAAGCTGAGAACTTTGTCTGCAGAACTGCTTTATTGAATTAACAAACCCAGAAATGAAAGTAGCCAATTTATGCTAGCAAGGCAAGGCAAGGGAGTTAAGCTCTTGCTGCACATGAAAGGCATCCAACCAAAAAAAAAAAAAAAAAAAGAAAAATTAAAAATACCTGGCATCAATGTCTCATTCTAGTTATTAACCAGAATTTCTCCAAGAAATCTGTCACTAGAAAATCTAAATCTAGTGGCTTTAATACTTTCTTTTCAGAGTACCTGTGTTCAGTGTGGGATCTTATTCTAACACTTCCATCTCTCATTTATATTTAAAGGTTTTCAAGTTGCTTTTGAATACAAGTGCAGCTTCAAAGCATGTGGCATGTTCAGGGTTTTTTCTTTGCTATTGCGCTCATTTAGGGGATCTAGTTACCTTGACATATCTTCCTGTCATCTTCTAGAAGTGTAACAGAGCATTCTTTAACTTACTTGAAAATAAATCCCTCTCAGGAACTTTCATGCTAAATTTTTCCCATATTCATCTTTTGTACAGTTCAATGAATTGCCATGAATCACACATCATTAAGGTTTTATCTCCACATCATTGGCTTGCTTGAACTCAACAGAAACCACAAATGACACTTTTAAAGATGCTATTAGTTTTAAAGGTCACCATTTCATCTACCTCCTTCTCTCTTTTATTTTACTTGTTGTTTAAGCAAATTTGTCATGGAAAGTAATGAAATATAATAGACATCACAGAACTATTTTTAGAGGAAAAAATCTTAAAAGTACAATTAGAATTGAAATGGTCTACTGTCACAATGACGGCAATAAACACACGGCAACACAGCTTGGTCCATAGCGAGCAGAGAGCGAGCAAGCCCTGTTTATTGTCCTATTCCCATTTTATATAGTAGGAACCCAGGTAGATGATTTGCTAAGATCCATCCACCCCCCCAGTATGGTTGGCTGGGTTCTACACCACCCAATCTAAAATGTATCATGCCCAGACTCACAACAGCTGTGGAAACAACAGGTGCTTTATTTTATTGTTTTTCATATGGTACGTGAGAAAGAAAACATTCTCACAAGCAGCCCCAGGCAGCAGCTCCAGGCCACTACAATTCCCCCTTTCTGTTTAAAAACCAAAAGGGAAGGTATTGCCTGCAGTCCTCTGTGGGTCCCTTGTGGAAGGGAAAACAAACTCAGCATAAAGGGTCTGCTTGGTAATGGCCAGTTACCAAACAGAGCCTAAATTGAATACCGATAAGGGGCCTGCTTGGTAGTGGCCAGTTACCGAACAGAGCCCAAACCAGATGCTGATTTAAGGTGGACAGAGAGACTCTCCAGCAATACCATGGGCGATACATCTAGCAAAACCCAATTCTATATCACAGTTCTATCAAAATTAACTCTAAACATAGCTCTCAAAGTCCTTGCTTTCTGACTCCATAACAAAGGAAACTTAAAGTTCAGTCTCTGCTTGTGGAAGGACCATCTGCCTGACAGTCGATATCCTGGCCTTCATCAGGAGGATCATTCAGTTGATGTTCTGCATTCTGGTCATCATTTCGAGGTTGCCGGTTCTGCCTCTGGAGCCGCAGGTCAGGGCGAATGCATCTTGCAGGCAGCCACCGTACCCCAGTATCTGGAAACGCAAGCATACCCACGACCCCAAGCAATAAGCTCATGTGGGCCTTCCCAGGTGTTAGTAAGTAGGCTCCCTACCCAGACCTTTGCCCAGGGCAAGTGCTTCTCGCCTGATGACTGCAATGAGAGAAAATGGTTCAAGATAACAGGATTATTCGAATTTGCTGGCACTGTAAGGGGATTAATGGTATACAAAGCTTTTTCCAGTCGGTTCTGTGGGGTTCTCCAGGCATTCCCCCTTTTTGTTTTTCCAAGACACGCTTCAAAGTACTATGAGTGTGTTCAACAATAGCTTGACCAGTAGGAGAATGCAGAATACCAAACTTATGGTCTACACCCCATAGATGCAAAAACTGCCGCGTCTTCTGCAAGGCGTAGGCAGGACCATTATCAGTTTTCACAGCAGATGGTATGCCCAGGGCTGAGAAAGCCATGGCAACTGCCTTCAATTAAAACAGCTGGGCAAAGCCTGACTCCTGGCCCTCCAGCACCTGCCACTCAGAGCCCTCCTTCCAGGTAAATCTGTCCCAATCTGCACCCCCCAGGCTGCCAACACAGAGGTTGGCAGAGCTTAACTGGAGCTGAAGTAACATAGGGCTGGATTGTGGCCGTGTGTCCCTCTGGGTCCTTTACCAACACAGGTCACTTGCTCTGTTGACTCTGTGCGGTCCCTCCTAGCCCCGTGATGGCCGAACTCACCAGGGCCAGAGGCCATGTAGAAGGCCATGAGGAGGAGGAGAGAATCATCACATCGGCACCCGTATCAATCAAACCTTGTAGCCGAATTTGGCATGGACGGGCTTTTGGCAGTATCAGGGTGCATGTCATCTGCAGCCTCTGACTAGAAATGTCTGCAGCCCAGCAGATCTGTGGAAGTTCCAGAGATCTGGTGCTGCAGTCTCTGCCAGCTTGTTGTTCTTCAGCTTGTTCTGCCCAAGACTCAAAAGGCACTCATTGAGCAATGTGATTCTTTTCAGGGATAGTAACAGGGGGTTTTGGCATGGAAACCAAGGCATGAATTTGACCTGAAAAATCTGCGTCTATAACGTCTGGGTGGACAAAAATCCCTTGATGAGTGACATTGGGTCTCCCTACCAGCAGCACACTGAGTCCCTGACCTAGGGGCCCATATGTGTCCAAAGGGACTCTATGGATTCTAGCAGAATCTAGGATGACTGTCCTTGCAGTGTAGACATCAACCCGGGCTGGCCCTTTGGTGCCGTCTCTAAATTGGCTGGTTAGGCCTGTGCTGTTACCCTGTTTTGGGGGAATAGTTGCATAGGAGGGCAACTCCCCCTCATTGCATTCCTCCTCATGTTTCCTGACAGAGGTCAACCATCAACATGATACTGGGACCTGCAGTACTCCGGACCATGCCCTGGTCTACCACACCTCTTGCACTGGGGAATCCCAGTCCCTGTGTTTTCCTTTTGCTGTGATTTAGCTTCTTTCTGTTTGTTCCCAGCCTTGGGCCGTTTGTGTCCAAGGTCAGGGGGTAGATGACCAGGCGGCATAAGCGTGGCCAAAGCAGATCTTTTGTGGTTCCCTGATCCCACCTTAGAATAAGCTTCGACCATCTCTGCAAGCGAAGGTTCCCCTGGCAATGCATCTATGATCTTTCTACACTTATCATTGGCATTGTCTCTTGCTAACTGTCTGCATAATGTCTGCCTCATACAATCATCTTCCACCTGTTTCTCTAGAGCTGATGCTATTTTCCCTACAAAAGTTAGGTAGTGCTCGGACTGCCCCTGGGTTATTTTCGTATACTGTACTTTCGGAGCAGCCATGTCTATGGCTTTTATGATGGCTTCCATCCCAATCTTTTGGGCTTGCTCCAGGACCAGAGGATCCCAAGTGGCCTGGAGGTCAGGGTTTGAAAAATACCCAGTGGCCATCAGGGCTTCTACTCCAACTGCATGCCTGGGGTCATCAGCAGGCAAGAGCATATTCTGCGATGCAATTAGCACAACATTCTATATCTAGATAGTTCTTTCTATCTTTTTCACCTTATCCTATACAGAAAATGTCATGCTTCCTTCAAACATTGCTTTATAACAAGGGTATCTCTTAAGAGCAATGAAGATTTAACTCCAGTATTGAGGATAGCAGTATAAATGGACTGGGACCTTCTCATTATGAAAAGAAATACTATCACGTGAAAACAACACTTTCATGTCATATTTCTACAGCCAATTAAATAAGTGTCACTTCAATATTGGACAGAAAAACCTATAGTTTTCCTTATATAATTAAACACTAAATTGAAACAACATCAATCATGTTTAATAACTACAAAATATTATTGCTGATCGCATCAAAAAGATATTTTTCTTTCAAGAATTAGTTTTTCCTAAGGGTTCTAATTAGGTTACTGCTTATGCATTTTACATTTCAGGATGGATTTCAGGCAGAGTAGATTTTCAGATAGATTTTTCAAGATCCTTTCCTGTAGAAGACTGTAAATACAGTATATGGATTTGAGATTGTGTATTGATATTTTTATCTTCTCCTTCATTCTTGCCATATTTTGCAGGTCTGCACTCAAGTAGTATAGGAGAGATTAAATGGGCTAGAAGTTTCTCTTGCTATTTCAAATACGAGGACAGTGCCCACCAAAGAAAGATAAGACCTCAAAGTTCCAATCTTCAGTCTCTTCAGTAGATGATTATTTGTTCCCAAGGAATATTGTTCAAACTGCTTACAGATAGTTATTATCACTTAAACTAAGAGAGAACACATGAAGAATATAACCTGCCTTTTTTTCTTTTTTCCCCCCACAGGCCACAGAGATAACCAGGGGCTGTGGCTATGCAGTTTGGCATAGGTCATGCTCAGAAATGAGAAAATGACAGTTAGCACCTTGAACTCATGTTCTGTGTATTAGTTCTACCCCAGAACAGCTGAGCATAGTTTATTTTTTCAGCAACAATTGCCTGAAACCTCCACAGAAGCTTAGCTGCATTTAATTTAATTTAAAAAGCCAATACCACCATGCATTTAAGTGAATATAGGTATAAAGGTGGCCCCATACAGGGGTTTACCACAGGTTCAACTTGCTTCCCTCCTCAACTCTGGAGCTTTGCTTTTCCTAATGCGAGGCTCTGGAACACTTGATTCATGGTTGAGAGGACTTAAATTCAAGTGCTGTGACTGCACTCATAGAGAGAGACCTTTTTTAACCATGCTATTTCATAATTATGTATTTCAAAGGGATAATATCTTTAAAAAAAATCTGGTTACTGTGACAGAGTGCTAAATGAAGCATTTACATGAACATATAATACAAATTCTATGGCACAGTTCATCTCTAGCAGTTTCTTAGTTTTTCTTATACTATTACTGCTTTCTCACTTGGGCCTTAGAATACCAGAAACAGGAAGAGAAACCATTACATGTATTTTCAAATATAAATAGATCAATAAACACACCAAAATGCATTCATTGTCACATACTGAACTGAACTTTGCATTATATGCGGAACAGAACCTACTGGATCTGCACCATACACTCTAATCTCTTTTCCTAGCAGAACAAAGTCCACTTCCTTTGTTATCAGCTATGCAACACTGCTAAGGTATTCTGGAAAGAACATGTATAACTGCTAAATGGTAATTTAATTTAAATGTATCATTTGATCCCTGTTTTTCTAAATTTGATATTTTGTTCTTCCTACATCCAAGGCTACTATTTAATATGGATGAAAAATATATATTTTTAAAGGACTTTTAAAATAGTTACTGAATATATTTAAAAGTGAAAGCAACCCAGGAATAAGAATTGTTTTAAAACTAAATCAAGCACATTTTCCAGTTTGTTTTTTCTGCTGGTGTAGCTTTCCTGGAGTAGGATCACTCTTTGGAAAGCCAAATTTCAGTGGAGAACTAAATTTTGAGACTGAGCACACAGATCTTTTGTTATAGTTTTTCCACATTAAATAAATAAATAAATATCATTGGGGGAAAAAAAACCAAAACAAAACCAAAAACAACCTAATAAGAATTCTATATTTATCACAATTGGTTTTATACTTTTATTTCTTACATATTGTCTCTTAATTATATTAATTTCCTTCCTTGTGCATTATGTAACCTACCTGGGCATAGGACCCTATTTTAACAATTAGTTGCTGCACACCCATGTCTCTTTCCTTGTGAGTTTGTAATACTAATTGCTTATGTCCATAGGCATTGGAAAACACACCAGCTTGTGTCTTCATCCTACCACTGTGGGCCTGATTCTTTCTCAGCTAAAGGATGTATTTCAGGCAGGGATTTTCAGTGAGGCTGGGGATCCACTGTGGCCAAATCTTAGAGTTACTTCTGGTCAGATATCCCTGGACTGGTTTTCTGTGTGTGTCTTTGTTTGCATGTGTCTTTTTTCCTTCTGCTCAGTGTTTCCGTAGTAAAGGCTGAAAGAACTAACTGTAGTTTCACTGTTAAACTTGACTGCTGGAGAATGGAGTAATACTGGACTTATCAAGTCTGCTTATTCCTAAAGTCTCAACATCCTTTAAATAAAACAATGGTTTTCCTATATGAACCATTGAATTTAAAGACCTTCAAATGTTGATTGTGAGACAGCCTAAATATACATTATTTTTATGACTGCTGAAGAGTAAAAAAGCTGGAAGAGTCAGCCGTAATTTAAGTGGTCATTACTGCCTCATTTGCTATCCTGAGACCTGATATTGAATCCTGTGTTTAAAAGGAAATGTCATCCAATAGTAGAACTTGTGTGACAATTGTTTCAGTAAGAATGTAGCTAACCTAACTGCATCTGTAATAAAATCTTATACAGACCACTCTATAATTGTAGGCCCTTATAGCATGTATACCATGAAATTTTTCACATTTTTACAAAACTTTGTGAGTTTTTTTGCTTGTTTTGCTTATCTCTAAGGCTTCACATTGTTTTAACTACCCATTTAATAATCAGAATAGTTTCTCTTCTCCCATCAAGTGTGTTTTAGACAAATGTATTTTCTAAACAAGGCAATGTTTTCTTTTGAATATGCACAGATAATTTAGACAGACATGTATTATCTGAAGCAGGAGTTAGATTTATAAATTTTTTACCAAAAAACCCAAACTGAAACAATTTCCTTTTGGCAAAGAATGTGAATATAGATCAGTTCTTGACATGTCTCATAAAACTGTGATTATAACAGGATGTTATAGTAGCTTCTTGTAAGCTCTACAACATTCAATGAGTAACATATTCTGATAACTGGTTCATTTATTATTATCTATTTCATGCACATAGGTTACTTTTAAAAAATTAGATCTTCTTTTACCTTTACTGAATCTAATGTCTTTTTTATAACTCACATCTGCACATTGCTAATTGATTGAGTCAGAAGTAACCTAAGGAGATACACATATTGGAAAAGGTCTGTAGCTGATGAATTCAGCTATATTATGGTTAGGGTAACAATATGGATTCACAACAAGAGGTCAGTCAACACAATGCTACACCGTATTCACACATTAATGTGTAAACTTTTTCCTCATCTTTTTTTTTCCACTTACACATTCCAAATCTTTTGGGTGGAGAGATAACACTTCTTTTCACTCTCTGTACATGAAAGTATACATTCTCTTTGGGCTTCCCTTTTTACTAGAAATAGTCTTGGAAAAGTGGAGATATTGAACCATCAGAAATGGTAAGTAGGTTAAAGATTCACATACCTTTTTTGTAAGCTGTGCTGCATTTTCAGTGTGATCAAGCAATGAGTCAAAATAAACTTTCCTTTTGAATGTAGTAATTACAGCTGGTTCCTGCTCATACATTTTATTAAAGACACTTTCCATCTTTCATTGTTATTTTACCCTTTCTACAGTGCTTTACATCTTCAAAGCACTCCGTTGATATTACCTGATTAGTTCTTGCAATGCTTAGATGCAATTTTCAGTGTGCTTTTATATCTCAATCCCATTTTAATTGCTATTTAAAGTTGTATTAATTATATTTACAATGCACCATAGAAAGGAATGTTTAGTATAAAAGCCACAATACTAACAATATCTGCAGTACGTTCCTTTCATTATAAAATATTTCGGTGTGACCCAGTACTGAACTCTGCTAATTAGGCTCTCAGGCATATCCTCCCCTCACCCATCACACAACACAATGTGAATTATCACCAGTAAGAGGATGTCAGTGCTGTTCCTCGACTTGTTTTCATTGCTGTCCTGGTGAGACATCTCGTCCTGGGTGGAATAGAAGTCATTGTAAATGCTGTTCTCGAGGTACCAGTGCTCAAATTTCACTTACTGAAGACAGTGACCAGCACAGGACCCCCTTCGCAGGTTGCCTCCAGGAGCAACCTCACATGGTTGTGAGCTGCTCTGAAAGGAGGCTGCCTGCTTTCATGGGGGTTTTCATGGGAATGTGCTATTTGAGATATTCTTACCCATAGCTTAGTGGTTTTTACCCATGAACTCCATATAGTAATTTCTTGTTACCACATTTAAGCTTAGTCACCTCATGTTTTTATCCTAAGCTTGCTTTTCAACTTTCAGAGTGTCACTTCAGTCATTAGTTATTTGAGCTGTTAGCTGATACTCCATTTTTTTACATTTCTTCCCCTGCTATATAAATACCTATCGCCGTGCGGTCCGCCGCTCACTAGGGTTTGAACCGAGGCCGCTCGGCAATTTGCTCCTGCTTCCCCTGGCAATGCTGGGGGCCGGGGGGGCTGCTGCTGCAGCTTCGCCCCGGCGCAGGGTTCCAGCTGGGGCTATGGCAGGTTCTGCCGGCTCCTCTAATTGGTGAGCTTGCCCCAGCTTGGTGTTCTCTGGCGATCGGCGAGATCAGACTTCGAGAGGGACCTTTGTATGGATTTGCAGCTCCTTTATTGCTGGAAGAAGCGGCAGGAAGAAGCAGCAGGGAGAAGCGGTGGGAGAAACAGCAGAAAGCAGCAGGGATCCAGGAGCGGCAGGGCGAGAGTCCAGGGGTCTGGGAGCAGCAGGGAGAGTCAGCGCGGGGTCCAGCAGAGCTGAGCAAACCCAGGGACAAAGGCAAGGGGTACGGGAGAAACAGCGGGATTTTTAAGGGGAAAGGGAGTAGGGGAAACAGCCAACGGGGGTGCAGCAATTACAATATAACCAATGAAGAATCAAAGAGTTATGAATTTTCTAGAACAAACCCATATACAGAACATGACACAATGTGCAAACTAACCAATAACAGCATATATGTAAAATAAAATTGAAAGGAACTCTGGGATGAAAAGAAAGTCACCTTGACCGAGGAGAGAGTTTCAAGCCCTGAGGTGCTTTGCTCCACCATCTCTGAGACTTGGTGGCTGTGGTTTCTGCCATGCACACCGCCACAAATACCCCCAGAAATAACTGTGTCTCGAGGAGAGTATGGTTAATGAATGGTATTCTGTAATCACAAAATTAAATTTGTAGATTCTTGTATTGCTAAAATATCCATATAATTCAAATACATCATCCACACCTCATTACAGTTTGGGCCTGTTCCACCTATTTAATATCTGTGAACAACAAATAAAATACAGTTATCAGAAAACAATGTCAACTGACCTACAGCATTCAATGTCACGTTGCAGTGAAAACACTTTCTCATTGTTGGTGACTATATAATTATGAATAGCCAATTAAGCTTGATTTCATATGTATTGACCATTTGTAGCCACTGAAGTAAGAAATGTCTCAGATATCCTGAAATTTTAAGTAACTGCTACGTAACTGAGTTACATAACCTCCCTTAGAGGTGTCTGGTGTACGTTGGTGTCTCCTGGTAATCCTTACCCATAGTTACAGCCACTCCTTCCTGTCACCTGGTAACTTTCTAATAGTCAACATCAACTCAGAGTTTCTGAGCTAAAGTTTGGTTTGTGGAATACAGAACTTTTAAATTTCTGTTTAGGCTAGAAATGCTAAACAGTGTAGTAGCCTGAACCACAGACAACAACTTGTGGAAGTGTTTGAGCAGAAAAGAAAATTGTAGTAGCATATTCTGAACATAAAATGGATATGGCTGAAAGTAAGATTACACCTGCAGGGAAATCAGGCCAAGTCCTGGGAAAAATCTGTCACCAGAACTTCCTAGCAAGAGGTGTGCTTCTGAAAAGTGGTCTGGATAAAGAAGGTATAGAGGAGTATGTGCTTGGACTGATCTCTTTAGCAAAAGAGCTGAGTAGATCTCTCAGTCAGCAGCTGGAGAATGTTACAGAAATTATTCAAGACACCTGCCACTTGCTGAGTATTCTCCACAATAAACACAAGGAATTGACTGGAAGTCCAGGCAAGTATGGAAGGATTTAGCCATAAGCAGATGGACTGGGTATATTAGATGCTGAGTTCTGCTGCCTGATGATGCTGGGGGACCTAACTTTTCATTTATTAGTATTTCAATTCTTGGTCATTCATCAGACCAGATTAATTCTTATGTAGCCACGCCGGTGACCGCGCCTTGCCGAGGGCTGGGGACTGGCCCGAGGGCGCACGGCGTCCCGCACTGGCTTGCCCCTGGTGGTGCGGGGGGAAGGCAGTGAAGCGGCAGCTCCTTTCCCCCCGAAGCAGGGTCCCAGCCGTGCCTGGCTGGACAAATGCCGGCTCCTCTGAGTAGAGGGTAGCCCGCAGCCCGGTGGTATCTTCGGCGATGCGGCGAGAGTAAAGACTCCGGAGGGGTCTCTGTCCAGAGATTTCAGCTCTTTTATTCAAGGGAGCGAGGGTCCAGGGAAAGGCGGACAGGAACGGGGTCCGGGAGAGCTGAAGGGATCCGGAGCAGAGGACCCCAACTACCCAGAAACGGGGTGTTTTATAAGGTGGGGAAGGGTGGCAACAACCAATCGGGGTACAGAAAATTCAAAGTAACCAACGGGGTACAGAGAAACTTAGAACTTGCTGGAACATAACCATAAAAGGGGCATTACATAACTGGGGTACAAACCAATTGTAACAACATATGCAAACTATAACCGAATGGAATCCTGGAATGGGCTGCTTTGTCACCCTAACCACAAAGGCTGTTTCAGAGGGCAGTGTGCCTAGCCTTTCTCCACCAGCGCCGAGGTCTCCTTGCTGAGGCTCTAGCTTCACACACTGTCACATTCTTATTTCCACAGTTGTATGACACTGCTTTTGGGTCTATTACCTGAGATTCGAGATTCATAATTTTCATTATGTGACCAAAAAAGTATAAAAGTAGAATTACTAAACAGAATTGTTCAAAGTTTTATGTATACTATATTTTGGTCGTTTTATCTTGGCCAAATACCAGATGCCAAAGCAGTAACTTACTGTCCCTTCCTCAACAGGAAAATGAAAGAAAATAAGACAGAAAAAAATCCTGGATTGATATAAAGACAGGAAAATCACTAAAAAATTACCATCATGGGCAAAATAGACTCATCTTAGGAAAATAATTTAATTTATTGTCAATTTAAATAAGTTTAGATAGTGAGAAGCAAAGACCTTTCCTCCGCCTCTTCTTTTTTCTACGGTTAACTTCACTCCTTCATTCCCAACTTCTTTACCTCCTCCCCTTCCTGAGGACTGCAGGGCGATGGCAAATGGGGGTGGCCATCATTCCATAACAGTTCCCCTCTACATTCCTTCCTGCTGGCTGTTTTCCATGCTCTGCTGTGGGTCCTTCCCATGGTCCAGAGTTCCTAGCAGGAAAAACTGCATTCTAAACAGACTGAAGTGCCTTCGGGGAATACCTACTTTCCCTGGCATGGGGTCCTCCCCAGGCTGCAGGATATCTGCTCCAGTCTGGTCTCCCATGGGCTTCAAGGGAATCCCTGCCCCATGCCTGCAATATATTCCTTTCCTTCTTTTCTGACTTTTTGTTTGCAGGGCTGGCTCTCACAACTTTTTCCTCACTCCTCTCTTTTCTCTGGTGTTCTTATTCCTTTCTTAAATATCTTTTTACAGGGGCTTTTCTCCATGCTCAGCTCAGTCCTGCAGTAGGTGGACATCAATGTATTAACAAACATTTATCAAAGAAGAAGACAACACTAACATTTCTGTCTAAGGTCTGACAGCATTAAACCTCAAAAGAGGAGTATCCAACAGGTCAAGGGAACTGATTCTCCCTCTTTATTCAACCCTTGTGAGACCTCACCTGGAGTATTGTGTAAAGGTCTGGAGTCCCCAGCACAAGGAACAGGCCGTGAAGATGATCAGAGGGTTCAGAGCACCTCTCCTATTAAGACTGGTTGAGAGAGTTAGGGTTGTTCAGGCTGAAGAAGAGAAGGTTCTGGGAATACCTTGTGGCAGCCTTCTAATTCTTAAATGGGGCTTTTATAAAAGAGGGAGAGATTTTTTCCATGGATGCTATCACGTATAGAGATAGAACAAGAGGGAACAGTTTTGAACTAAAAGGCCAGATTGGATAAGGTCTTGAGCAACCTGGTCTACTAGAAGGTATCCCCGTTCATAACGGGAAGGAAGGCTGGAAAGAACCTTAAAGATCATCTAATTCTAATCCAAACCATTCTATCATTCTACAGTGATTCTATGATGCAAAAACAGAGAGAAATTACAGACAGAAATGTTATGTTATGCTTATGTTTTTGAGTCTGTAACCTACAGGTTTATAAAGTCTGTAATAACAAAACATTTTTGTTTAAAAAGCCTCCTTCTAGGCTCCAGGCAAGCTAACTCTCTTGACTTTATGGTTTATGTGGTTTTTAAAATTATTTTTAATCAGGTTTTCAAGAATCACTCTCCTTCCAAAAAACTACTATTCCTCATCTGACAAGTTCCCTGAAAACAGTCAGCAAAGAGGTTTGGAGACGGTTGCATATAAACTGCCTCTGTATTCTAAAGCTGTGTTATCAAACATCAGAAAAAGCACAGAAAGCAAAGTGTTAGAAAAGTGGTGGGGGAGGGGGAAACACAAAAGAAGACTTATTTTGAGGTTAACCTTGTAACTAAATGCAAAAAGTGTCTTTCCATGTGACACAACTGAATAGTGTACAGTTACAAGGCTATATCTTTTCTTGCCCATATTAGAAAAGTCA
This sequence comes from Climacteris rufus, assembly GCA_013398175.1. Classification (NCBI taxonomy): domain Eukaryota; kingdom Metazoa; phylum Chordata; class Aves; order Passeriformes; family Climacteridae; genus Climacteris; species Climacteris rufus. The sequence goes on along the minus strand of VZRZ01002148.1, from coordinate 283,644 downwards.
CATTTACTACACAGGAAAATGCCATTGTTTTGAATTTCCCTGTTATCTTCAAATTTGATTTTAGAGAAGTTTAAAGAGCTGTACAATTTGTTTGTGGGTTTTTTGGTTTTTTTTAGAAAATGCAAATTCAGGGAGGAAACGTAAATTTAGCAGTTTTGCCCAAGCTTGAACTTTGCCTTACGGTGAAACTGGGAAGTGGTATTTTACAATCTCTTCTACGAACAAAGATCTGTTATTTCCAATCCTTTTGTTTAATTTCCCAGCCCTGTTAAACTATTTAGAATTTCTTCACTATCATAAAAGTGCCTCTGGAAAAAGAGTAAAATAATATTTTTCTTTAAACCACCACTGTAAAATATATTTTTAAAATTTATTTGCTTCCTGTTCTCTTTTTTTTTTTTTTTAATACAGTCAAAATTTAATAACAAGTCATTTGGAAACTGAGGAAGTATTAGAAAGGAATAATTTTTAAATAAAGTTCCATGAGAAAAAAGCTATTCTGAGCTGTACTCTGTAGGCTTAAATTAATCAGAGGTAAATAGAGATGAGAGCCCTATCTAGATCACATAACATCATTCATTGATATGTGATGACATTCTTAATAAAATTATTTTCCATGTCGAAAACCATGAGGTATTGATTTACCTCATATGACATTGTTAAAGAAGTGAATGTTAAAATGTTAAGAAAGACTTCTTGTAAAACTTGAATCAGCCTCTTCTCTTTTCCTTCCCTAGTGTGTCTCTGTCCATCGTAAATGGAGAGCACACCAAACTGTGTTTCCTTCTCTACTATTTTCTTATTTGTATTGACTTTCACTACATTTAACCTGCAAAACAAGGTTCTTCATGATCTCATGCAGCAAACAGAAATAAGCAAGAAATTTCCCAAGGTTTGCAATATATCTAACTAATGAAGACACAACCCCAGTTATAGAGGTTGTCAGCATAAGGTGAGGGAAGAGCTCTAAGTAATACTTTTGAAATACTTGGAGAGATTTCTAAGAAAAGGTATAAGATTTGATGGTCTCTCATTTTTCTTATAAATAATTTAAAGATAAAATCTTACATGAATGGTGCATAGTGATTTTTTGCTGTTTGTGCATTCTTCTTCACAAAGTGGTTTTAGCTAAATTCAAGGGCAACCTTCACCATTCCTATAACCAGGTATTACAAACTGCTGAGCTTCAGTATTGTATGTGAGCTGGTGGTTTTTTGTTATCATCTGTTCTTCATAGCAAAAACTCAGAGCTGCTAAGCATGTTTAAATTTAGGTCCATGTATGACAGCTTTGCTAGACACCCACACATTAGAATCTCACAAGATTCAATTTTAGGAAATATATATAATTAAGGTTTAGTTTTAAAGATCTTCCCAAATTGATTTGACTATTATTTATCAAGCCCATGCTTTGGATTGATTGCCATTAAGAATTTAGCTGGTGTCTGGTCATTAGAGAGGTGTTCATTAGAGTTGCCATAGTAAAACTTTGACAAACACACTGTTGTTCTTGGACAAATACAGAAATGTACTTGTCTGTATTCAGTTCTCCAGAATTTGACTCCACCTGAACAGCAATATATGCAAAAACATTAAATGGAACCCAGTAAATTGTGTTTCAGGCATTGAATGGTACTATGGGATTATGTGGAATTCAACAAGTGTGTGCATAATAGTTTTCACATTTTGTCTACTTTTCACAGCAACATTTAATTGGTTATTTATTTTTTTGCCTCAGAGTACAATGGAATTATAGATTATCTGCTGAAAGTGAAGAATTATTTGGTAAATACAGTCCAACACCTTCAAGAGTTAGACAATAAATTTTATGCTGCAAGCAGCAGATAAGATGATGATTCTCAGAACCAAACTGGTCAAAATGCTTCTGGAGACACAGATGCCCATTGTTCAGCAGGAGGAGCAACAGACTCTGTGCTAGTATCTTCCAGTCCCCGTCAGCAATTCCAAACAACTCCTGCCCTGAACAAGACAGAAAGTAAAAATATTAATCAAACCCACAAAAGTGAAACTAAAATGGTGGAAAAAGTCACATCATTAGCTGAAAACAAATCTCCTCAAGAACAGGATGCTAGCAGAGAATCTCCAATGAAACAGGAAGATGGTGAACACAGACTATTGATGGGCTCTGTTACAGAGAAAAAAAAAATACAATGGAAAGGATGAACTTCATGGAGGTAGCTCTGTTACTGAAAACCTCCAGAACTGGCTTTTCAAGATGCTCTTACAAGCAGTGAGGAAGGCATTCTGTCTGGGACATTGAAAGACATTTATGACAGAACAATCACAAATTATATTGAACAGGAAAAAAAAGATGTAGTCAAAGAATCTTCAAAGGGACTAGAAAGTGAAGAGCACAGACTGACAGAGAAAATGGAAGACAGTAAAATGGAAACAAATAATGAGATTTTTAGAAATTATCTAAGTACTTTCACAGCTTCAGCAGAAAGCTATGATCTTACTGCTGTGAATCCTTCTGTAAGTAATGCAGAAGTACAAAAATCTAGGCACTGGATAAACAAAGAGTAAGCACATATTGTTTTTTTTAGGAACAGATGTACATAATTTTTGCTTATTAACATATAAAAGTGTGGGCACAGAAACCCAATATACATGTACTGGACAGCTGCTGGACATGCACATAGCAGCAGTTTACAACTTAAACAAGCACAATGAAGGTCTTTCCCTTTGGTCTAAAGTAAACTCTAAGTTTCTACTTGTTTTTTCTTTTTTTTTTTTTTTTATGCCAGAGAGGGACTGAGTCACAGCCAGTAAAGTCAATAATTCCCAAATTGTTGAAAATTAGTTTTATAGTAATTTGTAAGCAGTTCTGAAACAGACTAAACATAAAAATATTTCTTGATTTGTTCATAAACATATTTTTCTGAATGATCTTTTTACGCATCACCATAGTACATTATTATATTGAAGTATTTAATTAAAAATACAAGACACTACTCCACTCAAAATACAATTTTTTTTTCTCCTAGATTTCTTGTCAAAGAGAGTGGTAAAACTAAATATGAAATAACTTGTTTTATTAAAGCCCCTGCAATTGTTCTGGAGAATCTGAAATGTAATATACTCAATGACACTTGTTCCTTGGTGGTGGATGATTCTGAGGAGCTAGTCAGCAATGTCATCCGTATTGAATGCTATGATTATGAAAAACTTCTTTTCCCTGTCAACATTGCAATCCCATTTATGTCATGCTTCAGAGGAAATTATCGGGAGATTATGGTGAAGGTGACTGATGTGAACTTTCAGTCAAACTACTTAACTCCTACTATTTTGGAAGGATACCAAGGAAACCATAAGGTGGGTAACTCTCATCAAAGTATTGTAAAAGCATCATTTGATGTTCTCTGTTAAGTCTCTTTGGAGTTATACAAGTAAAATTGTCATTATTAAATCATATTGCCCACTGTGTGTGGTTAAACAGAACTTTTCTTCCTACTTTCTCAAGAACTAATTCTATTTGAAAACTAGTATTTAATAACATTGTTTTCTCACTTATAATGTTAAGGCAAGTGCTTGATCCCACAATATTAATGATTCAAATAATGGTTCAACAATTTTGTAAATAAGTCTAATGTGTTGCGTTATTTGATAAAAGTAAAGCTTAGGAGGAATTACTGTGCCTTTAGATCACAGCAAACTAACACAATTCCATGTGTATAAGTACAAACTCCGCATTAAAGGAACACAGGATGGTTCTCTTTTAAATGCAGAAGTGTTGCGTTGGGCCAGATTTATCACCCAGTTTACAAGTTTATTTCATTTCACCCCAGTCATACACTGGAATATTAATGACATCACATGATAACTAGAGACCACCAGGTACTTGGGCATGCAGGTGGCCATAGTATTCAACTTATTTTCATTTCATACTTTGCTCTATTAAGAATGTTGCCTTCCCAAAATGCTTATCCACTGTGAAATACCTTTCCCTCCAATGTACTCTGACCCCACATTCTCTTTATTCAGGAAAGCTTTGCAGAAGTGAAAATTAATCATCTGGGTGTTTTTTCTGTGTTGTCATGCTTAAAGAAAGAAACATTAACTGTTCCAAAAGTAGGACTCTTACAAAAGCTGAGCATGGATTCTAGAATCTCTTTCTGTTATCATCCAGAAGTATTCAGTTTTCCAGCACCTATACAGTTAAAGGTAAGTTTGAAATATGTGATACTTCTTCCATAAGTCTGTTATCTGATCAGCTTTGAAGTGAGTATACCAATGATGTTAAAGTGCAAGCTGTTCCAATATCAGAAGTCTATGAAAAGTGGTAACAGCTTCACATCCTGTATATGCAGATTTCCTGTCAGCTTTGTTAAAAACACATAAGTGAGGGATATCTCTAGCTAAAACGAAGATCTATCTACCTTTGATTGAAATATTTCAGAAAATGTAGTAGTTTTCAATAAAGATGTTAGTATCAACTTAAAACTTTAACTGCTTGGCCCAGTGCTCAAGTTAATGGAACAATTTTTCTCACCTGACCTTCATCCTTTGTGCCCGGAAGTGCAACAGGTTTTATCACATTTTAGTCTTAGGCTGAGAATAGTCTCAAATTTTGCTTCAGTTATGTTTCTTGCTTCCCCCATAAAAAATGTTGATTTTGAGGTTACAGTGAAGCTAAAATTATGAAAAAATAGAGATTAGAAAAATCTCAGAAAATTTTCAAAATCTGAGGAAGCTCATGAGTTTCAAAATTTGAACTCAGATCAGAAACAAAATGATCCAAATATTTCAGTCTGTGAAAGTTCCAGTTTTTTATGACTTTCAAGCATTTCTTTTGTGCTGATACTTGGGTTCTTGTTCTTGGTTTAAAGAGAGGAGTCTGAATCTTATATTGTAGCCCATCCAAATCCAAAAGATAAACAAATTTGTAGGAAAACCAGTCATATAATAGACAATTTATTTATTTGTTTATTAGTTCATTATACAATTTCTTTTTATATTTAGATTCAGCCAATTGAGCCATCATTGGTTTCAGCCTTGAAAGCAAGACATGATAAGTATCAGTCAGTGATATCTACTAGTGCACTGGTTTGTGTCCAGCATCCATCAGTCCACCCTTTTAACAGTTCTGTCACTATTACTCTACCCTGTCCTCCAAACCCAGAAAAAAAAAGGCAAGGAGATGAGACAGAACATGCAAGAGCCATTAGTGCTACAGTAAAGAGGGTTGCTGCAGCATACCATCCTTGGTAAGGACCTCACTACAAATTCAGCACTGTTTGAAAAATCAAAATCAATTGATTTTAACACTTGCTGATTAATAATTTATTGTATTTAAAAAGTGTTTGTTCTTTTATATAGACTGCAATACTTAGGAACATAGTTAGAAACACTAGAACAAACCCTCACAATTCTCCTGCTATAGATTCACCTAAAAAATACAGCATTTGACGTATATTCTTTAAATATGCTGACCACTGCACTTCTAGCAGAATGGAGAATGTGTGAGGTTTTTGCAGCAAGAAATACTCAGGCATCTTCAACAAACATTGAACGTGAAGAATAGACATGCCTTAAAGCTGTTGTGTTCATAATTTTACCAGTTGGTGATTTGAACCTGACTTTTGAATTTTCTCATCTTTACTTCTATGCATTCAAATGGTTACCTGAATCAAAATGTATGGTACAATGGTTTATAGTAGGTCAGTTTTGTGGTAACAAGTAGGTCAGTTTTATGCATGAGATAAAGGTACAGATTTTTCCAAAGCACTCACTGCAAAATTTCTAAAATTTAGACTTCTTTGCATGTCTTAAAAAAGTACTAAAATATGGGGATTCCTTAAAAAAAAAAAATCTAAATTTAAGGTGTTTATTGGCAGTTCAATAAAATTTATCCATCATGCACACAAGGATATGGATAAAACTTTGGCAGAAAAAAAAAAAAAGCAGAAACTTATCTATATTGTCAATCAGCAAAATAAATGATGTTTTTACCATCTCATGCAGGAAAAAGCAATCAATCTGAATTTACCGTTTGATTGCTGTCCTTCCAGTTTCACTGGCATGGGCAACTCCAGGTCCAGAAAACCTTACTTGGATTTCTTTGTAGGGACTAACCTGGAACAAGAGATAGCCTTTAATTACTTCTACTTTAGAACATAAAAGAGTTCACTTATTCCTACTGGGCTAAATGTTTCTTTTTCAAAATCCATCTATATGCCAAGATTATGACAGTCTTGAAAATAAGCAAGGTACAGATGGAGAAGGAAGACAACCTTCTAGCTTTCCAGTTCTGAAAACATCCTCAGATCTTGTTTTAAAGAGCTCTACTCTCACACTCATCTCTTAGAGTAGAAATCCATCTTTATCACAAACTTCGGATCTGGGATGGGTGACCATGTCAGTTTAGAGGAGCTTCAAATTTCGTTTCCTGTGGTAGAAGTATTTCATTGTGTGGCAGGTACACTCATGGCATTTCTCTCTTCTTAATACCAGTCTAAGTGGCCCTTTAGAATCTCAGTCAAAGCATCTATGAAAAGACGATGGCTTGACTGCTTATTTCTGTAAGAATTCCTAAAAAAATAATGCCAACATTTTCCTATATTTACACATTGTCTGAGGCTGAATGCTTGACATATGTCTGGAGAATTATTGGTTTTGGATTATACATAGGGCATGTGTTTGAGGTGAATGGGTTATTCACATCCAATTTTTAAAAACTGGTAAGGACAGGTGTATGTGAAAGGAGAGTTATGAGTTTCTGTAAAAAATAAAACAATTCACTTCATTCATTAAAATAAATTAACCAGAGCATGTCATGTCACAGTGGCTTGATTCTGAGTGTGATATCAAAGTAATCAGCTGATTTGAAGAGAGAATTTTGTCTATTGAGAGCAATAATGGATAGTGCCCATGTCTTATATTCTAAATTGTTTTGTGCCTATTGAGTAATATTGGCTTCTGGAAGAAAGTGTGGAATTTTTTTTCAGATATCTACAGTTACAGAATCGAAATCTTAATGAATTACTCACAAATAATCTGTAATAATTATTGTGAGTTATATTAAATGATAGATTAAATTGGATTCATTTAGAAACCTTTCTTTCCCCCCTTTTTTTCCCCCCTGTTTCTGGAGAATTAAAAGAAAAATATCTTAATAATTATATCATTCACATACTCTGGATATAGTTCCAGATACACATTTTAAAGAAGGTGGGTAAACCAAAAAGAGTCATCAAGGACAACAGAAGGGAAAACATTTACTTACTCTGACAAACATAATCTTACTCTTTCTGCAGAACTATTTTTAATGTTATTTTTCCCTATAATTACTTGGCTTTTCCAGGGCTGTGAGTGTTTCTGTGAGAAAAAGTGGGGAGAATCTCAGTGATTCATTGAAATGATTAGGTCACAGAAACAAAGAAGAGGGGTGGAAGATGTTTGATTATGTTCTTATCCAGAATGCACAGAATGGGCTTGTATCATTTGGACTAAATGAGCATTTAGAAAGGTAATGTATGAATAATTTAACAAAATTTTATTCACTGAAATATTCACTTCCATGTTTACAAATCAGTGTAAATTAGTTTTTAACCTTTAACTTGCTAATATCTCTTTCTTCTGCTTTAAAGTATAAGATCATTTAGATTTAGATGTTGCTCTGAGGTATAAAAAAAAAAAACCAAACCAAACTTTTTCATTTATAGAATGTACACAGTGTACTACATAGAAAACTTGAAATGGGAAATGCGGATATCAGTCTTAATTGACGGTGATTGTGATTTAGCTCTATAACTAAAAAAACATACTTTGTTAAAAATTCTTATTAGGAAACATTCTCTTAATTTCATGTAAAATTCATATATATTTTAAAGAATAAATACAAAGTCAACATACTCTATGCTACAGAAGCAAGCAGTTTTCCACCTTTTCATTGGAAAGAAGTGTTGGAAAGAAGGCTGGAAAGGAGGTAGCAAAAAGTCCCTTGGAGACCGAGGCCCACAGTATTTTTAAGAATGAACTATTAGCCGTTGGCAAAATCACTTAATATAAAGGTATTTAATTTAATTTCCCTGTCATTTTAAAATTTATTTTGTTTAATACATCTTTGTGGTCATTCGCCTTTCATTCCTTTTGGAAAACATGTATCTTATCCTCTTTGCTTAGTCTCTGGAAGAAGCCCTTTGTTGCACAATGGCTACTGTGATACTGTATCGGAAAAGATAAAACCCATATAAAATAGTAGTTTTGCTGTCTGCATCCAAAGAATTGACCAATGAACTTCAAAATCTCCATGAGGAGGGTTATTTTTGTCCCCCAGAACCTGTACAGCAGTTCCCATTATGAGGAGAGCAGATTCATTTCAGATTTGGAGGAAATATTTCTGCGTCAGGTGAGGCAATTAATGTCAGCTATTAAAAAATATTGTATGGGAACACTGGTAGATTGTGGTTAGTCCCAGTACATTTAGTTATTTCAGTGCTTTATTTCTTGTCAAAGAAAGGAACATGGAACTTCATGGGAAACTGCTCCAACTGAAGGAAATATACTACCTGAACAAGCTCCTGAGCAACATGCTCTAGGGTGACCCTGCTTTGAGCAGGAGAGTTGGACAAGGTGATCTTTAGAAATCTCTTAAACATCTGCCCTTCTGTGAGACCTGGTCCCTCAGAAACACATAATGTTTTATGAATTATTTCAAAAGGGCAGGTTTTCATCTATTATATCTGTGTAAATGCACTTAGAGTGATCAAGAAATCCAGGGCAAAATGTTGCCTGTCGTGAGTTGCACTCTGAATTGAGATGATGAGAGAGAATTATGCCATTTCCGTTAGCAGCCTAGAAATTCAATGCAGTGTCTGCCAACATTCAGAGACTTGCTTAAAGGGAAAAGAGATAAGAAGCCTCAGAAAGGTTGACACCCAAAATTACATAGTCTCTTCTGTCAGTTTTAGAATGAACACATGTATTTGGCCCTCTGAGCATTTTGTGCATAAACTCTCCCATTGAAAACTGCATTACCCCAAAGAAAGGATAATTCAAAAAGAGACATCTCCAGCCCCTGAGAAATGCCAGCTCATAGTGTATATAGATGTATCAAATAAAATGGAATTAGAAATCCTAAAACTGCATCTATCTCTCTGCTGTCATTCATTTTGTTGTTACAGATAGATGTCCACCCTGAATAAACAGAAAGCATACACTTCTAACCCTTTTATTTTTATTTTTCTCTGTGTTACGTACATACCTCCTTTAGCAGCACTGCCTTCACCACTTATTCCTTAAGCCAACTATTAAGGGTCAAAGTCAGCTAACAAGAAAGATTTCTAACAGAACATTTTCACCCATCTACTCTCCCCAGCTGGTATGGCACTGTGAAATTATCACTTAAGCTTCAGTTACATCATTTTTGTTTCATTGTCTTGGGAGCACGTAATTGCATATAGTACATTCATTAAACAGTTTGTGTAACCTGTCTTCCACCTGTCACCTGATTATCCTATTATTCCTGATTAGCCTGTGCCAGGCAATTATCTTCATCTCTGATGAAAGGTAATGCTACATGAATTAATCTTTAATATTCCTGCAATGAAATCTCATTGTAATCTTTTCAAATATTGTATCAGCACCCTATACTGCACAAAATGCTGCCACTAGACTACTACTATCAAATTTGCACACATTTTAATATCAAAATGTGTACAAGAACACTTGATCTAAATCTCTGGTGACCAACAGTAGCATGTCTATGTTTTTGAATTTGACTTCATTGTTCCTTAAGCTATCACATGCTAAGAAGAGTTTTAATTCTCATGTTTTTACTATCCCATATCTGATCAGTATATTTGAATCAGAGGTTCTTCACATTTAGGTGGGCTTTCTAATGAATGAAAGAAAGAAAAGGAAATAGTTAAAATTGAACTTGAAAATACAGTCAGGAAGAAATTTAATGCACTTATATACAAACTGCCCTAGTTATCTCTCAAATGCAATTGCTATTTACCACTACAGTAAAGTACAGGTCTAGTGTTAATGTTCATACAAAATGAACTGAGACTGGCACTGTCCATAATTAGACACATGCTGATGCTATTAATATGTATTGCCAAAACACCTAGAACTACCTGGCCACATTCATGTGCATAGACATAGACTCAAGCAATTGTCTTCCAATTTTACTAGTTTCTATTACACATATACTACTACAGTAGTTAGCAGCAATTAAGCTGCCACAAATTTTGCAAGCATATGAAAATGTAACAATCAGTGTTCCCATCTGACCTATAGGTAATGCAGGGTATTTTACAGTATTTCTCACACACATTAGCTTGCAGGATTCCAGTTGCCACAGTATGGCTGTCATGTCTTAATTGTGAACTAGTTGACTTTAAGTTACAGCTTTATTGACAGCCTTACTTGCTTCCAGAATGCTGGGGGAGCTTTTCAGGGTTTGGGAATAAAATCCCTACAATTGCAGTAAATGCAGGGCAGAAATAGCAAAGACTACTTATATTTCTACTATTTTTTGAGTTAATAAAAATATAAAGTTTGGATTAACTATGTTAATGGATTCTTTTTAATATATATGAGTTCACAAACTCTCAGTGTTGCCTGCAACAAAACAAATTTTGTCAACCAAATTATTTTTTTTTTCAGATGATAGTTAGAAGTATCCAGAATGCCTCATTTTGGTTGTGACAAAGACAGATGGAATCTTTTTAAGGCAACCATTCTGACTACGATATTTGCACTCATTTCTGTAAAATTCCCATGTAAATATCTCTTGGAGAGAAGGCAGTAATTATATGATCATAAGCCATTTTTTATACATAGATGCCCACATTATCCACTTCCAAACATATTTTTAACACTGGTCAAAAAAGTGTTTGTTTACTTTGTATGCAAACATTCACATCAGTTTTTACTTTAAACATGCTATATTTTTACAGAAGTAACCTGATCTTCACTAATGATTCCTATTTATGGTGCTTTCATTTCATCAGCAACAGAAAACCCTTTTTGCTCTAACCTATTCTTTTCGACCCAAGTCTGACATAGTGCATTAGGTTCTGATGTCAAGTATGTGTGTGCATATCTACTGATTTCAAAGATTTTATAATTATGTGAAACTGGGCTATGGAGTTAAAAGATTAATTTCTCCTTTTCTGTCTGTCCCATCTGATATGCTACTAGAGTCTGGTCATGTCTGAGAGGTCCATTTGACAGAGCACGTCAGTGTTACTGGCTGGGAATGTGCTTTGCAAAAATAGATTGCTGTAATACATACAGACATTATGAAATTACTATTCTGCTGAAGTTTTGTGTCTAATGACTGTCTAACAGCAGAATAGCATGTTATCCCCTGCTTCAGAAAGGCACTTCCTTAGCTAATTGAAGGGCCTTCCAAACTAGAAAACTGCTTTGACTGCTAAGAATATTTTATTTGAGCTGTCAGCCAGAACAGCAGGACCACATGCCAGTGCAGCTGAACCGTGGATGAAATTAGCACTTCACCACAGATACTTAATCTTTAAAGGCAATTTAATGTTTTAGATCTAATGCATTGCATATTATTACACTATTTCTAGACAATACTAGTTTTCAATTCTTATGATTTTTACTACTATTTTAACGTTAAGTAGCATAAAGTGGTTCAGATTAAAGTCAATGCATGGGTAATTGAGTTAATCTACAATAATATTGAAAATCTAATACAGACCTTTGAGGTGTTAAATTCTCATTAATGAATGAAAATAAGTTTAAATATAAATGCATAATTAAACAAAGCCAGAGAAAGCCGAGTCTTAGAAGAAAAGCAACGCCCCCTTCAGGAAGAGTTTTATATTCCCTTATTCTGAGGATTTTTTAGCCATGTCATTCTATCTTCACACTGGGGCATAGCCAATGACAGAATTGCTGTAGAAGCATGCAAAATGAGGCAGATTCAGATCACAGAATCATCAAATAATTTGGGTTTGAAGGCTCTTTTAAAGGTGATCTGGTCCAAGATCTCAAGAGAAGTACAGCACAGGATGGTTTTGCACTGCCATGCAATGCATAATCACCTCCCAAGATGACTGCATACAGGCCTGATGACAAGTTGTTTACTTCACAATAAGTAACTCTTATGATTATATTGACCTCATGGCTGTGCAGCTGAGTACATCTGAGACACTCCAAGTATTGAACAATATTTAAAGTCTGTATTATAAATGTCATTAATATAAGCTCCATAAGATTCTGGCTCAGTATACCAGAAAGAAAAGGAGAATATTTTTTGCAGTCATGTGGAGGCGTATGCGGCAAAAGCCACAGCCCCACAGGCTCAAGACTGGTGGGCACAGCCTGAGGTTGCCACAGTCTGAGGCATACTCCCTGCTCAGGGTGAGCTTTTGGTTCACCCCCAGCGTCCCTTGTATCCTAGTTTACATATTTCAGTTGGTTGCTACATTACCTAATGTTCTGCATAAGGTTATGCTCTGGAAATTTCATTACAGTTTGGCTCTCTATTGGTTATATGTTAATCCTTGCACCCCCATAGTTTACTTTCCCCTGCTTGTATCTCCATAAATCCCCTGCTGTCCCTAAAACCTGGCCTTTGGTAGCTGAAGCCTTCAGCTCTCCCGGACCCCTGCGCCGCCTCTCCTGGATCCTGGACCCTCTCCTACCTTCCCTGCTGCTTCTCCTGGGAAATAAAAGAGCTGGAAATCACTCCAAGGCCCTTCTCTCGGGTCTTTGTCCCTGCCTGTGCCTGCACCATCAGCCCAGGGCTCTCTCTATCACAGAGGAGCCAGCACTAAAAGAGCTGCCGGAGGATGCCCTGTGTTTGGACGTTCAAGCTGCAGCCCCCAGGAAACCAGGGTCACTCCCAGAATAACGCTGAGTGGCCTCGAGCGGCCCCCAGAGCCAGCGAAACAGTCAGAGTTTCATGCTCTTAATTCACAAAGGAAAAACAAAAGATCAGTGAATAAACCTCAGGCAAAAATCTCCTTGGGAGACCTGTACATAAACAGCCAGGTAATACAACTGAATGTGTGTACAAAACTAACAAGGGCACTAAAAGAGGACAATTTCACTTAAAAAAAAAATTTTGAACTTAACTTCATACAAACTGATCTCTTTTATTGTGCAGTGCTTACATAAGTAATTTCTTGTTCTATATGTAGTAGAAAACACTAAAGCCCACAAGACTTTCATCTTAGTCATAGGAAAAAAAGAACAAAGCATTCTTTTTCTCCCTCCAATGTTTAGAGGAAGAACATTTTACTTTCTAACGGAACTTGTCTTTTGAATTTTAATATTTTTTGTGATGTATTATTAAAAGTTGAACTATGTAAAATGAATAACTATATCTACAAACACTGTATGATTACCTGCCCTAACAACAGCTACTGCATACCTAAAAGTTGTTCTTTTCCTTGAAAGGACAGCAAACTTAATGCAGTGTTCACAATTAGAATCTGTAGCATCTATGAAGGTTCTATACAGATTTTCTATACACTGAGTTTCTATACATCAGGCATGGCATAATGCTATTAATCAAACATTTGTAAAATTGCTTTAATAAGAGATAATAAACTACCCTATGATGGATGGAAATTTCACTGATTTTATTTTAATAGCTGTATAACAATTTATACCTGCTGACAGTGTTAATTGATTTTCAATAATGTAAAAAATTTTCTATGTCAGTAGAAAAAATTTTAAATGCTAAGATTCAAATCCCCAATGGATTTACTACAATCCACTGCCATATCATATGCCTCACTTCTTATTCATTTAGTAATTTCGCTTTCCTTAATGCATTTCCTTTAATAGCATGAAAAATTGATCAACTGTCCACGAAGCACAAAAAGATTTTCTTCTGATTCATCGGGTAAGAAAATAACCATCAAATTAATATCAACATAAATAATACAAATAATAGCTATACTTGCTATTTATTTTTTAAATACCAAGATTTGTTTCAGCTGTAACTGACACTTTAAAATGCCATATTCAGGAAGGAAATAGTTAATCTGTTAAAAGATAGTCAAAGAAAAAAAAAAAAAATCTGTCGACCAGGAAATGCAAAAGGTCTTGTAAGATAATTCCATGGTGGGATGCTTGAACAGCATACAATTTTCTGAATAAGGGAATTCAGTTTGTACTGGAAAGTTCCAGTATAACTGATGTATCAGTTACAGTAAATACTGAAACCCTTTTATTTTATTGCTAACTTTCTCCATTCAGTTCCAAAAATTATAGATCATTGCAGAATCTGCTCTTTACTAAATTTACTTCATATTGCAGTGCAGTTATGAAAATTTCCATTGGAAATGAGATGGGATGATGTTTCCACCAAAGTAAAAACCTATTTAGTCAAGGAGTTTACCCACTGAGCTTCCAGCTTTAGAAAGCTGTTCAAAAAAAGGGAAGATTTACTTCACTACTTTTTGCCCTTCAGAGGCCCTATGGGACAAGTTGCTGTTTTGGCTTGCAGAGAGCTTGCAGAAGATAATACATCATTGTTTGCTTTATGTTTACCTGTTGGACGGAGTGTACTTCAGCTTGTTAGGCTGAAGTGCCCTGATAGTTTAACACAACAGATCTATGAGCTGCTTTGCTGCTGGAAAATGACCGTTCCAAGGTCGGCTGATAAACAGCAGCTCCTGTCTCGCTATTTGCGGAAGAATGGCAGAAGTGATCTTTCAGAAGAACTTCGTTTAAAGTGGCAAAATAAGGTGTTCACTTGACAGAATCCCTGGCAACTAACAGCCTGATTTCTCTTCTTTCTTGTTGAAAGGTAGGAATATTTCTGTGATACCTGTGGATGAACGAGTGACAGGGATATCAGTCAGGATAAGACTATTTATGTGTTACTTTGCAACCTCTTTACTAAAGCAAAGCATAATAGCAGTGTCCTTCCTTGATAAAAGTGAGCATTTCTTATGTGGAAAAGTGAGATATTGAAAATATAAGTATGAAGAATTATAGACTGATCTGTATAGGTTTCTGAGGACTTTAATGGTTTGCACATGCCATACTCAGTCAATACAAAATATTTCTACATATTTTTAAAATTAGAAATTATTCATTATATCAAAATCATATTAATCATTCTATAATATATGGATTACTCTACGTCCAGTATTAATAGCTACCAAAGTCTTCAGATTAAATTATAATGAACAAACAACAGTAACTTCTTACTTTCAGATTTGTTAGTAATTAATTCTGCTTTTACATTCTTTGTGAATGTTTTTCGTTCTTGTGAATGTCACAGCAGATTTCAGTGTTACCACATGTGAATATATAATCTGTTTCCTGAATTTATTCCTTACTTTTAACTGTCATTGTAATAAAGTCTTTTAGGTTAACATCAAATATGGAAAAAGAACTGTTTCTTCATAAAATTTTTAAAATTTATGGCTTTGACATTTTGATTGTTACACTAAGTTCTTGTATTGAAGGTACAGATAGTACGCCAGATGTATCTGTGCCATTCTTTAGTCATAGCTCCAATCTCTAAAATCTAATTTCTTTCCAAAATGCTAAGTAGGACTAACCTAATTTCTAAGTCAGAGTGAGAGCAAGGTTGGTGTTTTATAACTGTGTTTCTACTGAAATAACATTCTAATTTACAGGCTTCTGTTATTTGCTTCTATATTGCAGTCCGCCTCATACAAAACACCAAAAATTTATCAAAACACTAAATTGATTTCTGTTAAAGGCAAGAAGCAGCTGGCAAGATTCAGTGAAAAACAATTCTGAGAGCAAGCTGACTCCTTGGTACTTACACATACTGTGATTACACAGGCTGTCACATCTGTGTGATTTCCCTACTGCTTTGGCAATGTGAAACAGATGCCTCTTTCTTCAATTCCACCTGTGCACAATTAATTACTGTTATTCTTCTAGATTCATTGTACCAATTATTTTCCTCTTTCACCTCTCCTTTAATAATATAATATAAACTTTAAATATTAATCTCAATCAAAATATTATTAATCTAAACTTTATTAAAGTTTAGGCTATTTAGAAACCCTGAATGTCTTCCTTATGGAGGTCACATATTTGCAACATTTCCAAATTACTACTAAAAATGAGAAAACTGCATGGTAAAAGAAAAGATAAATAGGAATAGTATTAATTAGCCTGATTCATCTAGTCACTAATGTCATCCTCTGTTATTATCAATTTTTAGATTTAAAACAAGCATATGAGTAATTCAGCCTCTTCTCTGTGAACAAAACATACTAACCATTATTTTTGTTTTGTTTTAATAAAGATGGGTTTTTAACTCTAAACTGACTTCTTATTAGAGGAAAGAATTATCACACTTTCCTCAATTCAGAGCCCATTGGGCATCAGAGGTTTGCCATCAGTGCCTTCTCTGTAGGACTGAACATTCATTTTCAAACTCAGCAGATATTGTCAATATGGATGTATATTATCATTGGATGATGGTATGACAAACAATACTGCAATATTGCAAAAAAATTTTACTTCTTTTCTCCACCTAAATTATTTGGATACCTCTGCCAACATTCTGCCACAAGATGGCATCTGTGTCTAACAAAAATATAATGCCTGTATTTCACATGCTGAAAAATAGGTGCATAAAGACTACTAAAAAGTGAAAACCATCTGTAAAGATCAGGCTACTCCACATTGTATCAGACCAGGATGCCCAGAGAAGTTGTGGATGCACCATTACTGTAGGTGTTTAAGGCCAGGCTGGGCCCATGAGCAACCTGGTCTAGTAAAAGGTGTTCCTGCCCATGGAAGAGGGGAAATAGATGATCTTCAAGGTCCCTTGAACACAAAACATTCTACCACTATAAGGTCAATACCATTAGTGCACGGCAGCAAGAATGGTAGGCATTTCAGTAGCATCTATAGCAAGAGAAAGCTGTGTTCAGCTTCCTCTTCCCAGGAATTTGAGAATATTGCTTACATTAATTAAACGGTTAAGCTATATAGATTTTGCCATGTTAAAATCTATTTTTTATTAATAACAAACATTAATCATGTGACTACATAAAATGTATTTTATTAAAGATTGCAAAAATTACTAATAAGATAGATTAAAATAGTAACCGTTTTAAAGATATTGCTTGAAGTTCTTCTGCTCTGAGGGGGTAGCTTTTAGGTTTCCTGGGTATTTTTCTCTTCTTGCAGTAATTCTTACTTGCAGTTTGAAACTAGTACCTAATCTTGATGTGGCCCAGCAAAGCTGAGTTGGCTGGGGATGTACTTTTCCTCTACTCTTTTCCCTTCTCATCTCTTCCACCAGTGCTGCCTTGCACTGGGGCTTTCCTACCTAGCTGCTCTATGTAACCTTCACAGCTTTCATTCACATTTTTTTGATATTTCACCTCCTGAAAAAACATGGTCATCATTGAGCACACACTTTGCCAGCTCACAAAAACATTTTGACAGAAAAACACATTTAAAATGCACACTTTAACAAAAAGTTATATAAATAACATATGCAAATCACATATTCTTATGCCTTCCCACATTGTTTCTTTTGCTCTACCAGATATGCACAGAAGCACCCTCTTTGTCTAAGTCTTGCTGACCTCAGGGACTCTTGGCAGGAGGATGTAAGGAGGGGTGTGGGATGTGTGTGTTTCCCATCATGTTAGGCCTCAGCCACAAGTTTATATATAGATATGGTTTTCATTCCACTTTTTTGGTCAGAGAAAAGATTTTTCCCCCTCTGAAGTTCATAGGCTGTAAACAAAACCTCCAAACAAAATAGGTTTCAGACCAATGTGTAGCCTTCTGTACAAATGAAAGACAGCAGCAGCAATGAGATCCAAAAATGTAGTTCTTTATGGCTGAAGTAAATTAAGATCAAGCTGCAGCAAGAAACAAAGAGACCTTTTCAAAAAGAGAGTACTAGTGGGATGTCAAATCAGATGGTTCTCTAATCTTAAGGAAAGAAGAATACCTGACTACTTCTTTCTGAATAGCAAATGCCAATCACAGGCTGATACGGCTCAACTATTGATGTGGGAAGTCCAATTTCTTAACTAGTTCCAACACTGTTCCTTGCTTTTCAGGCAATTAGATCTGTCTCCTAAATGAAAGGGCTCCCTTACTGAGATTTAAACTCACTGAACTGCAGTAAAAATATGGAAAAGAATGAAAACTACATGGGACAAGTTTCCTTCTGTGCTATGCATTTTACTGACTATAAAAAAACATATAGGACCCAAAGCAATATCTGAGCTTTATGGCTTAGAATGCGTATATTTTCAATCCCTAAAGTAAAGGTGAATCTGCTATTTCTGCTTAACAGTGAAGACAGCTGAACGGAAAAGGAGCTAAGACAGCTGAATGGAAAAGGAGCTAAGACAGGAAGCCAGTTATTCATAAAGAAATCACCTAGACAACTATAATTTTGCTAACCGAAGACAGTATTTAATTATTTAAATACTGAACAGTTAGTCAAATAAAAAAGAAAAAAAAACCCAAATATTTCTATTGTGACATTCTTACAGGAAGGATTGCCAACTGCATCTGAGATGATGAAGTGCAAATGCATAAAGCAGACTGCATATTCAACATTTAAAACACAAGTTCTCTCTACTACAGGGCTCAATAAACAGGCTCAGTAAAGTGATTAATACAACAGATGTTTAATTAAAAAAACTGAAGATGGCATTTAATCAATATCCCATCAAACCCCTTTTAAAAATGAGGTTTTTTTCTTTAGATAGCCTTCAGTTTACATAGAACTCTCTGTAGTGAAGTTATCTTCAAGCACAAGAGTCTCAACTTAAAAGCTTCTCCCAAGTGAATTGGGAGGGTATGAGAGACTGACATGTGTTATGGTTTATGTGTTAAACACTCTTTATGAAGGACTTCTGTCTATTATAGCAAAACTGTATAACAGAACTACAGCAGAAGAAGAACACCACCACCAGCCTGCATGGGCCCCCTGAGCTGAAGCCCTGGACTGCGAGCTGATTTGAGATAAGATAACATTGACACCATTCTAAGGTCTGGGCTGGGGGAGATGCTTTTACAGGAGGATCAAGCCCAGCATCTTTGGAGTGGAGGCCTTAGCCCCAGATTTATCTGCTGCCAGGTTTGCACAGAGGAGAGAGGTTTTGGATGTGCAGTGAAAAAAGCTCCTAGTCAGAGGAACACCCACCCACTGCTGTGCACAGCAGCCCAGCCGCAGGAGGCCCCCAACTCCAGGAAAAGCCCCAGCTCCAGGACATGGAGGAGCAGCTAAAGGGGTGTCCTAGCCCATCAAAGGTACCCCCAAAGGGGCCCCCAGACCCTGCACCAGAGCTCTGCACGTGGCGCAAAATGATGCCGCAGATCCACGGTCTCTGAAGGGACAGTTTCAAGATGGCCCCCTCGGGGGTGGTACCTGGGTGTTCCCACCTGGCCCAAAGCCTATATTAATACAACATATTCTGTGCTCTTTGGTGGCGGCAGTGGAGATGGGGGACCCTTCACCATCAAGAAGAGCAGATGTAGGGGATCCACGAGACGTCGTTGGGGCCCACGGAGGGTTGAAGTGCTTCCACCTAACCTCTGTCACTCTTCCTGTCGTCCCCCGCCCCCCCCCCTTCCATCTCTCTCTCTCTCTCTCTCACTTACTCTTAAATAAAACACATCAATTCTTTTTGGCAACAGCATTTGATCTCATTTGATCTTAAATTCACGTCTTGGAAATATTTTTGAACCTAAGCATCTCCGGCTTTATGTGCAGAGAGTTCTCTTTGCTCCTCTGTGTTTAAAACCGTATTGCAACAGAGGGAGCCCACATGCAGAGCAGTTTGGTGGGAGACCCTGAGTAGAGGCTCCTTCCAGGTTTTTCCAACAGCTCATTCAGTAAGCAGGTCTTAAATGCAGTGAGATAAACCTCTGAAAAGGCAGGGGCAATCAGGAAAGCAGAATAAAATAGATCAGTTGAAATAATTCCTTTCTTTCCATAATATCTCTGCACTTTACTTTTTACAAAAAGTCCTTGGGCATCTCCAATACACATAGGAAAGTTGTCAACCAAAGAAACACAATATTTGCAATTCCTCTTGTTCTAAGCAGCAGCAGAGCTTGAACATATGTCTCAATACCATTTGGGTACCTGCCTGTCCTGAGGCTCCTTCAGAGTCTCGTTTCTCATGAAGATGCTAGAATATTTTGTTCTAATTACTCTACTTACCATTAATTATGTAATCACTCTTGATACAACAGTAGAAATTATGCATGTTGCTCTGAAAATACACTTAGAAGGTCTCCTAATAATTCTAGATAACACAGATATTTGGAAAAGCACAGACACACCTATTTCAGCTGATCTGAAGCTGAGTTGAATCATATCATTCAGAATGAATGTTAAGGACCTGAAAAAAATATGGAAAGTTTCCTTGGGTATAGACAGTTTTTTTCCTCAGAAAAGTAGAATGATTACTCTGATTAAATTAAGAATCTTTACTAGCTAAATTCTAAAACAGAAAGTTCAACTTTTTGATTCCTCATAATGTATTTCACTTTCTCACGGGAAACACTCAACAGTTTCTCAGTCTTCACAAGAGTAAAAAACTTTTTACTACAGTAAAAACAAAAAAAAATTGAAAAATTCCCATTGTTAACACAGACTGATCCAAAAACAACTTTCTCATGTACTATTAGAGATAAGGAAAAGACTTATTATGAATTAGTAATCTAATGTAATATTTTAATAAATCATATTAAAGTTCACAAGAATAGAAAAGCAGAGTTTGTGTTCCATCCTTTCCTCCTGAACAATGAAAATGTCATAAACATAAGAAAAACGATTTTATAATACAGTATGCAAGTGCAAGACCTTATTCTTATCTCTAGTCTGTTGTAATGCCTCTGGGCATGGCTTACGGCCGGGACTGTCAGGTCCTTTCCCCCCTGCGCAGTGTTGGTCCTTTCCCCCCCT
>VZRZ01002148.1:176954-262739 GCA_013398175.1 Climacteris rufus | reverse complement strand
GCTGGGATGGCACAGCCCGACTGGCAGGGGCCGTCCCGGCCCAGGGCGGCAGAGGCTGTCCCCGCCCAGGGGAACAGATCATTGGTTCCCATGCCAGCTACGGACGGCTGGCTCACTGGCCGGTGCCCCTGTCAATCATTGTGGTCCTCCACGGTGATTGGCTCTCCCAACTGCCTTCCCCTCGCCCTGGTTTTATAACACGCCCCGGTTGCCATTTTGGCCGTCTTCTCCGCAGCATATTCCAGGAATAAAACCTACTGGCGATAAGCGGAAAGAACCCTTCCTCGTTCTCTTTATTTCCCTGCATAAATTAAACCGCTATGCATGAGCTAAGCCAAGATTCTGCGGGAGTTCTGCTGCTCGGCTCGTCTCTGATCGGAGACTAGATAATGCCGGAGTCGCGTTATTTAGGCAAACGGGACCAACGCAAAAGACTCCGAGTTACTCACGCTTCCTACCCGCAGCACTAGTCTATGTGAAAGACAGGACATCATTATTACTATTGTAACCCTGTTCTCAGTCTTTCAAAAAAATTCATATGCTTTTGAACTTTTCATTACATATATAAATTCTTTATTTCACAGTGGGCATATCCCCTTAACAGAAGATTTTCCAAAGCATTATATGAGGTGTTACATGTCTACACCTCACTCACCCTTCTTGTCCTTTGAACACCTACCACTTCATTGGTCCCATTAAGACCCTTTGTGCTATAGCTTCCCAAGTGCAAACAAACAGTGCCTCTTCTTGTTATTATACTTTAAAATCCATAGATAACCTTTATCATCATTGCACTGTGTTTAGAAGACCAATTTTGATAGTATAACTTCCAGAAATTTTATCATCCATTTTAATTTTGGCCTTTTGTCAGATTACGGCCAGAGCAGACTAATTTTTCATCAGAAACTGAAAGAGTGTAATAGAACTGGAAGGATTCCAGCCAGGATTATTATTATTACATGACAGTTTCACACTGCAAGTGCCAATTCAGCCAACAGATATCGCAGAAGAGCTTCTACAAAGACATTATTTTTTGTATTTTCAAACCTAAAATCAATATGTAAAAAGTCATTTCACAGAGACAATGAAACAGAAACTCCTGAAATATTGTGCATTATTTGCTTGTCTCTTAATGAGTTACCCCATTATAGAGCATTTTCAGGTGAAGGGATGCAAATCATTTAAGATGCAGATATTATGCAATCAGAAATAGAAATACTTTTAAATACTACACTAATACTACGCTACTACTTTGTTAAAATCAATGTCCATGCCTGAAGAATTAAGGAAAGGAATAAAAAAAATGTTGAAGGAATAAGAAAAGTTTGGAGTGATAGAGAACCAAATGTGTAAAAATATTTTGGAGTATTCTATTTCTAGAAAGAAAGAGGAAATTATTTTAAAGTGAAAAAACTTTTAACAAAATCAGAAGGCCTTATTGTTCTATATATTTCCACAGATTTTAAGAAACTAGCAAACTTATTTGAGGTAAGTGAGTAACAACTAATGAAGAGAGCCAATTTATGTTCTCTGTATTTCTCTTATGATGTTTTGATGAGATGCCATTTATCATAGAAAACAAGGTGCTACAAGAAGTCTGGAGGTTTACCGAGAATATTTGTCAAGTCATAAATTAAGCTAATACAATCACAGATTTTGCAGTACTTATAAAACTAATCCAAATGGAGAGTACTTTAGCTCATCTCTGTTTACACAGAGAGAAACTGCTAAAAGTCTAGATTTTTGTGAGTCTGGAGGTAAAAAAGTAAAAGAATCCTACTCTTTTTTTTTAAACTACATAAACATTTTCTGAAATGTTTGAGAAACAGATGTTACCAAGAAGTGTGAATAGAACTAAACAAGGAGGAAGACGAGGTAAAATTATATTTCATAAAACAACATATAAAGCAACATATAAGCAACATATAAAGTCAGCAAAGCTGCTGTGGATTTACTCACCCATTTCTGCTCAATTTATTTAGCCCTTAGGCTTTCCTCAGGTGTCTTTTTACTTCATTAGCTACATACTGTATACATACTGTGAGTTTTAATAAAGAACTTCGGATTTTTCCTCATCATTAGCATTTAAATGTAAATAAAATCCCAGTAAGTACTTAGAAGATATTTCTAAGAGGGACAGCAAACTGTTATTGCCAGTCTAGAAGAAGCTGAGGAGACATCCTCTGCAGTAAAGTGCATGATTCTGCTCATGTATCCTCAAAAAGACTAAACTTAAAGGGCCAAATCTTTGCTGAGCCCTCCTACAGAGATGGAAAAGGAAAATTTGAAAAGTTATTTCCAATTAGATAAATATTGTACTGATTACAGAGCATAAACAGATATAGATGGGGAATTAGAAGTATTCCCTAGCTGTAACAATCTTCCTGCAGGATTAAAAGGAGTAAATACTGCAAGAATTTTAAAGTGCAGTTTTTAAAGCTCATGAAAGCTTTTAGAACAGCAGTCGTCAACAGTGGAGAACCAAAGTCACCAGGAGAGGCATTGTTGGTCCATTTTTGCATTCCTAGATTATAGAGACTGATATAAACTGGAAAGGGATTATCAACATATGCTTTATACCAGTTGCTCAATTCACCTCTTCTTGAAAGCAAGCTCCTGCCACTCCTTTTCACTTTACACACTGTGTGCATGGACAGACACACAAATACACACCTAAACCTGACAGTCAATAGCCTCAGTTCATGTCTAAAAAAAGGTATAAAATCAACCTGATTTGTGGTTTCCTGACTGACAATAAACTGCTGTCAAATCTTTGTCTCTTTTCTTCTTCAGTGACTGGTAACCATGGCTACCCAATGCAATAAAGCTCACTGATCCACAATGCTGTAATTCAGAGTGTGTTTATTGTAACTGCTTTTGTTATGGAACCCCCAGAAGATAAAACTAGTAATTCAGGGTGAAATGGAAATTAGCTACTAGTTAAAATTTTGCTTGTATTTTAATAAAAAATGCATGCTTTGTTGAACAGCATAATTACTTTCCCTGAATAATTTATGACAGCCAGTCTGTCCCACTGAAATGTTCATATTAATTTTAATGAGCTTGTCAAAGCTCTTCTAGCCATTTTATGTTGAATACATTTAGTTGGGGTAATATTTTAACCCATTGCTTCTTTTAGCCAACATAAAAATCTGTTTTATACAAAATATCTCCTTTATGTTCAATTTATACATTAGCATCTATAGTTCATTCACATAGTAGAACATTATGATTCTCTATAATATAGATTATAGTTCCATATCAATTTAAAGTGTACTGCTGCAGGAAAGATAAAATAAAAACTTGGAAAAAAGATTTTTAGCTATTTGGACAAGGGGGTGTAAGTTCTTACAAACACTTGGATGCAGTGTTTGCATTTGCATCAGTGTTTTTTCCATAGTTTAAATTTACAGTAGCTATAAATTTTCACTTTATTCTGAACAGACTACAACATATCTGATGTGCATGTTTTTGTTGTTTCCCATTCTGCAGCTGTTTATGCTTTCATCACTAAAGTAAATTTGAACAATTTTTCCACAAATAGTATAGAAACTGATAGCATAGATACCATCATTCTAATTTCACCTTCTCCTTGAATGCCTTCTTCATGTCATTCCTGATGGGCCTCTTAGAACATCAGTATTTACCTGACAGATTTTTTTATCTTAACTTAGCCATGTCAAGACCAAGACCAAACTCTGGTGTAAAAGATACAAAAACTGTGTAAGAACTAAGCATAGCAGGTTTGTGTAGAAATGTAAGGAGCAGGAAAAAACATGTTATTCCTGCTACATCCAAAGGGACAGTAACACCCATCCTTTGATAAGAGTTTGGATTAGGACTGTTAGGACACAGTTCTTTTCCTTGAGGATTGATCCATTTCTGTCAACTATTTCTGAAATACAGAAAGTTTTTAACATCTTATTCATATACTCGTCATTCTGGTCAGGAATAGAAACAATCTTCTTCAAAAACCCATAAAACTCACTAGAAGTTTCTATAAGGCTTGGGTGAGTTAAATTTCCATTTAAAACACCCTGAAAATAAAAGGACAGGGATATAATTTCTTTCCTATTTCATCTGTAAGAAATTATTTCAAAATCCTTTGTCTCTCTGTACTAGTCTCAGAACTGCAGTCTTAAAATTTGTGATGCTAGTCCCTGATGATGACTAACTAGTATGTCTGGGATGTGAGGACTCTTTCTGTAAAGAGACATTCTCTACCTAAAAATTGATGAATGAGCAAGGATTGTATTCAAAAAGTAGGTTATACACAACATAAGAAAATAAAATTTTAAGTATTAAAAAAATTGTAGATTAACTTAAGTGCAAGGAACTAGTACATTTTCAAATTAATTAATATTATAAAGTGCTTACCTGATTGACTAATGTTACTCCAGTTTTAATAGGTTTGGTAACAATTAGGTACAGGCTTAAATACAAGAAATGGAAAAAAAGTGGGATCTTTCTGAATAGTGGTCCAGTTTTATGGTCAGCAGTAGAATATGTTCAATATGGGGAGATTCTTAAGAAGACAAGACTTTCTATCACCCATGGTCAAAGTAAATAATCTAGAAAAACCTGTAGTGGAGAGAGGACAGAATGTAATTATAGCACCATACACGTGCAATGCCCTGTAGCCACAAGGATGGCTGTTCTTAGAGTACAAACCATAAGTACTTGAGTTTTAAATTTTTTAAATTTTATGTAATGGTAGGACTATCTCTCATAACTTGCTCCCACTCGTGCTAAAATTCAGCCAATGTGTGCTGGACAGAAAAGGATAGAAAAGGACAGAATCTTCTAGTGACACCAAATAAAATGCTGATTCCTTAACAGATAATTTATTTAAGTCTTCTAGATACTTGAGTCAGGAACAATAGAGATTACATGTAACAGACAAAAATGTCTGGAGAACATGCTTTCATGAGAAGCTTCAAATACATTTACGTTATTATAATGGTTCTAGAATAAAAAAAAAATATATATAGCATGCCATGGAATGGAAAGCATTCATTTATTTTTCCTCTTTTCCATGATACTACTACAATGCAACACGGAATTTACAAATGTTTTGTATCCACAGGCCTCTAAGTCCACCCATGGGCTACAAAAGGGTTTCTTACTCTTATTTATAAAATGAAAAAACATAGATGTACACATAACTTGATACAAAAATCTGTGTGTTATGGAAGGAGGTGAATTTATCTTCTTCCATGAGAATTTTAAACTTTGAAATACCAAAAAAAAAAAAAAAATTAAGGCATGCAGTTTACCTCTTTTCTCTAAAAGATGTGTTTAGCATGTAACCTCTAAGACATAAAGGTTTAAGAGAAATCTTTCAAACAAGATCTTTCTTCTTGTAAACCAAAGAAGAAGACTTATTCTGGTAATTTTTACACTTGTAATATCTTTTTGTAGTAGGCTGAATTCCATTATGACTTATTTTTTGTGCTCTTAATTGAAGCTGTTGCAGCTTCAAAATCTGTTGCAGACTTGTCGGAGGTTGGGGGATGCCTTGGAATTTTTCTCCATGACTGTTACTAAGCAACAAATAACTGCGTGATTAGGGCCATCAACTCTTTTGTGAGAGACAAAAGGTGTGCTTGGGCGGGGCAGGTAAGGGAAGAGCGGGCCATTGGAACAGATACTCTCGGCTCCGACACGGAGAGGAGAGGCTGCTCTTTCCTTTTGGCTGTGACCAGAGGAAATCCAACTGTGCCCTGTTCTTTCTTCTCCTGGCTGGGTGAGCTTTGATTCAACCCTTCTGCCACTGGGAAGTGCACGCTTCCCCGGGCTGCATTTTCTCGCAGCAGTTGCTGGGAGAGTCCGGTTGCCTCTGCTGCCTGCCCCCCTCTGCCGCACGGGACCGCGGCGTCTGCTGTGACTGCAGAAATCCTTGCTGCCTTGCTGGCTAGCCAGGGAGGGGCCAGCTCCTGCCCCTGCCGCCCTGTTTTTTTGCCGCTCTGAGCTGCCTGGCTGCTCTCCAGCCTGTCCGCCATTACCAGCTGCCTGAGGCTGACCTGACCCTGCGCCACAGCGCCACCTGCAGCCGCTCGGGAGTCATCGCACCTGCCCTGCCTGGCCGGGAGCTCAACAGCGCCCCCTACTGTTTTTCTACCTTGATTACACTGCACAGGAAAGTCATCTGCTATTGGTTTCTGGTTCTATTTATGGTTGTTATTATTGTTATTGCTTGTTTATAGATACTAGTAAAGGACTGTTATTCCTTTTCCCGTATCTTTGCCTGAAAGCCCTTGATTTAAAAATTAAAATAATTCGGAGGGAGGGGAAATCACATTCTCTGTCCTAAGGGAGGGTTCAACCTCTCTCAGCAGACACCTGTCTTTCAAAACCAAGACAAGACTTCCTTCTTTTACAATACTCAAATTTATGGTGGGATTGCAATCAACTTTATTTTTTTGCAATTTTTACATTTGCAATTAAACCAGTGGTGTTTGATTCATTGCAAATACTACAAAACCTCTTTATTTCTCACTAGATAGTCAGAATTACAGCAACTGTAAAACTCTAAAACAAGAGAGCAGTTTTGTGACTTGCCTTAGAACTAGAAAAAAACCAAATTCCACTATTATCTGAGAAGGCTGAGACAGAGAATCTGGAATTTCATTTTCCCAGGCATTGAAGACACCTTGTTCTTGGAGAATAAGCACTCATTCCTGACCACTATTTTCCATTCAAGCATCATGTTCACAGGAGAGTGACGATGCTCTGGTGTGTGATCTCGGTCTGTACTAATAACTGGGAACCTGGGAAAACTCCATGTGCCTGGAATAGCTAGGTGGAGTCATATCTATTTGCAATCTCATGACGTTTCTTAGAAACTAGGCATTGTATCTGAAGATATAAACCAACATTTTTATTTATTTTATGTACTCATGGCACTGAATATAGTAAGAAGGGGGTTTTAGGGCAGATTTTTTGTTGAGAAGAAGATGTGAAAAAATGGGAAAAAAATACCAGTAAACTGTAATTGCCACAATAAGACTGCCACAGACCATAGTGAAGCTCCACAAGCCTAAAATGTCCACATAAATGTGAACATCATCCAGAGATATATTAAGGTGAAATGAAATAGCCTAGAACATGGTTAGGCCATGCTTCAGAGCATAAGCTGTACCACTTAGAGCTTAGCTTTAGGAAAATATTTCATCACAGCATGCCATAGCAATTCTTTCCAGCAGTGAATTATGGCCCCTGTCAAATCAGACCTGAGGGACAGTCAGTAGTCCTTTGTTGCATGTCTGACATTTCTGAGTTTAAAAAAAAGCCAACTTAATGAACCTAAAGGTATAAACTCTTGTAAAACAGAGCTCAACTACATTCTATTTTCTGCATCCTCTTACACAGCCAGGAGAATGTTATCCTTCAATTAAACATTTCCCTCAGGGAAATAGGATAATACTCATGGAATATACCAATGGTGAGTGTTAGAAAGAGCATTGCCAGCAGATTGAGGGAGATGATCCCAACTCTCTACTCACCCCTGGTGAAGCACATCTGAAGTTCTGTGTCCAGTTCTGGGGTCCTCAGTGCAAGAGACACATGGACCTCCTGAAGCAGAGCCAGCAGAGGGCAATGAAGATGATTAAGGGACTGGTGATCTCTGTTATCGGGAAAGGGTGAGAAAGTTTGGCCTGCTCAGCTTGGAGAAAAGATGACTGAGAGGGGATCTCATCAATGAAGTCTGAAGGAAGGGTGTCAGGAGAATGGAGCCAGGCTCTGCCCAGAGGTGCCCAAACTGATGCATAGGAAGTTCCATCTGAATGTGAGGAGGACTTTACTGTTCAGGTGACCAAGCAGTGGAACAGATTGACCAGAGAAGATGTGGACTCTCCCTCACTGGAGATATTCAAAACCATCTGGACACAATCTTGTGTCCTGTGCTCTAGGATGACCTTGCTTGAGCAGGAGGGTTGGAGCATATGACCCACTGTGATCTCTTCCAGCCTGACCCATTCTGTGATTCTGAGATATGCCATGCCATCATAACTGTCCACAACATCTGCACTGAACAATTTTTTTTCCTGAACTTTTCTTCCGCATTGCACTTCACAGAACCAGTACAGAAATGACAGTATGGTTTTGCACATAATGATTGCATAATTCTGGGTATACTTTAAAAGAACAGAGTAAAGACAGTAAAACCTTAGCTTTTTTGTCTTCTGGCTCTAATGTTTGTCACAAAATGCTAAGTATACCATGTTAAAAAAATTACTGTAATTAAAGAAAGTGGAGCAAAGCGTTTCCACTATAGACTGTAAATGTAAAGTTAGTCAGTGAGTTAATGCTTAGGGGGGCTCAGATAAAGAGAAGGAGAGTCATCGGGAATAAAAGGACAGCCTAAGGGCTAATAACTAACTTGGAGAAAATCCTTAAGGCAAGAAGGAAACTAAAGGAGCATAAATAAAAATTAAGATGACAAAACAAATGTAATGTGACAGGAAACAAGAGGAGAACACAATCAAGGATCAAATTCTATTAAAGACTATAGTACATAAAAGAGAATACACTCTAAAAATAGTACACAACACCAAGACAGAAAAGGTTTTAAGCATGGTATCAGAATAAAAAAAATTATCTGAGAAAAGTATGACTTTATTCACAAATTTTACATTTGTGAAAAAAAAAACCTGCAAAATTCAAAGAATTGGGGAATAGGAATAAAAATTTAAACATATATATATTTATTTATTGCTATTTTAATTCTTGAGTGTTGAAAGGAATGCTTTTAAATTTCAAATCTTATCTAGAATGAGCAATTCTATTGAATTTTTATTCTGAACTCAAAAAAATCTCTTGAGAGAAATGAACAAAGCAGTTAGTGTAATAAGTTTCCTTGTTCATGCAGAAAAGAATCTGCTTTATGGAAAACTCCACGAACAAGACTTATTCTGCCTCGCTCTGATGGTAACAATGACTTTAGCATTATTTTGCATATCTTCAAATACTCTTGTTCAAGCCAGTCCCAAAAACTAGCTGAAATCTCCATTTAAACATACATGTTCATACAGCTGACAGTTCCAAGCTGGTCATCATATGACATTGCTGTAGATTACAAATGCTGTGCTTCTGAAGCAAATTCCTTCTTCCTGGAATTTGCTTTTTGAAAACACAGCATCTTTCCTGAAAACTGCAGTGAGGAACATTTCTCTAAATGTCAATCACATCCATGTACAATATCTCTTGCTACATTGTTGCTCTTAACTTCCCATCACTGCTACTTAAACTAAAGCTCATGTCTGGAGAACTGATTGCCCGCATGTCTAGAGAACTGATTGCCCACTAATCTCTAGTCTTCCCAAGTCATCATCATACATGATGGAATCCTGCTTTCCTGGGGATAGCTAAACACCCGCTTACCCATGGCAAGCATGAATGAATTCCTTGGTTTGCTTTGATGCGTGCAGTACTTTTGCTTTCCTTATTAAACTGTATTTCACTCAGCCCACAAGTTTTCTCACTTTTACCCTTATGATTCTCTCCCCCATCTCACCAGAGGGAGTGAGCGAGCAACTGCGTGGGGCTTAGTCGCCAGCTGGGCCTAAACCATGACACACATATAAAACCGAATACCACTTAGGCAAAGAGATATATTAGAGTCTCTGAACTTTCCAAAGACTTTCATTTACCTATAGATGCTGATTTTCCACTGTGTTCAAAGGCTTCCTATAATTAAAAATGCTATGACTTCATTAATTAAAATTAATTAAGGAACCTGATTTTAAAAGGAAAAATTAATCATATTGTATTATTAAAATAAAGTTATAGCAAAACAAAATCCAAAACAGAATTAATTCACTTGAATATCAGTTCTTCAGCTGAGGGAATAGGCTATTGCAAACTATTTTACTAATTGGAAATAAAACAATACAATTGTTAGACCGAATAAATCTCTAAGAGTATGCAGAGGATAAAAACGCAGAGGATAAAGTAGTTGACTTTGATCTTTAATTTATGAATCTGTTCTTCATTATGTTATTTACACAGGAGTGCCTTTGATGTTTTGAATGATAGATAGATGAAATAGATGTCTGCTTACAAAAAGTTACAGAAAAATATTTCCCTGTCTCCAGTAGGTGTGGAAATGTAAATGATTCTTGGTTTTAAACATATAGCTATATACTGAACTATACACCACGGAACCGACACTTTGCAGACAATTAAAATTTTCAAATGCCATTCTAGCTAGTGAATGCATGAAGATATTAAATTATGTATGGACTCTAATACTGAACTTTATTAAACCTTAAATTCTTAGGAAAAAAGACAGGGAAGGAGAGGTAATCAAGATTCATTCCATCCCTCATTCTCTCCATCCCTGATTTAAGGCCAGTTGCATTTTCTGGGAGGTGCATCTAAAAATATTTATGAAGGGTCAGTTTGAGTTGTAGTCCTTGTGGGACTTTTGTGGGCTTTTCTTGTTCCGTATGTAACATGTGCTTGCATAAAATACATAAAATGTAATCATCTACTCTTTCAGATTGAAACTTCCAACAGAAAAACAGAGAATCCTCAGCAATGAAGAATAAGACCTTGAATGTATTCCTTTGTTCGGAAAAGGTGTTTAATATACTGAAATTTTGCAAAAATATTTTTGGATATGAAAAGCCCCAAGTTTCTATGAAAGTGACGACTCAGACTAATGTATTTCTGAACCTTCTGGTCAAATCTTTCACCAAAAAAAGCATGAGACAGGGTATTATTCAGCTCTCTATTATGTTCACACTAATAAATCATTTTAGTGAATAAGATGAATAGGTATTTAAGCATGTATCTGCATTATTCAGAATGAAAAAACCCACCTTGCATTACCATGGGGAAAATAATCTAAGTGTCATCAGTGAAAGGTCTCATGTTGCCAGTATTAAAGAGATTGTTGTAATTGCTAAAGCCTGATAAAGGATTCAAGAAATAAGCAACTAAAGGAAGATAATGTAATTACTTCTAATCAACATGGGTACATGGAAAATTGATCTTGTCAAATTACATTGGTATAATTTTTATGAAATTATAAATGCAGTGGATAAAAATTATCAAGGCATATACTAATGGGTTTAACAACTGAGTAAGATGCATCTCAAATCTCAACATGCTATGCAAATAGGAAATATCACCAATGGCTATTTTTCTTTTGTCACATTTTCCTGGGACTGATTTTACATTTATTTGTATTTTCACAGAGCTTAGGACAAAAAGAATTCAGTTAATGCTGATAAACTTGGTTGTGGATTCAATGAGTGATCAAGGAAGGCAGGTTCAATCAATTAAGGAAAAATTCAGTATGGTAATATCTGCATTTATGAGCAGAGGATGAAGGCCCTTCTTACCATGTGAAAGAAATAGTTTGAGATGTATTGATATGACAAGGGGTGATTTTTTTAACTGAAAGAGGGCAGGTTTAGATTAGATTTTAGGAAGCAATTCTTTACTGTGAGGGTGGTGAGGCTCTGGAACAGCTTACCTAGAGGAGTTGTGATGCCCCATCCCTGGAAGTGATAGTTGAAAGTGTTCAAGGCCCAATTGGATGGGCCTTTGAGTAACCTGGTGTAGTAGAAGGTGTCCCTGCCAGCAGCAGGGGTGTTGGAACTAGATGATCTTTATGGTCCCTTCCAACTCAAATCTTTCTATGATTCTATGACTTTCTAGGCAGGACTCAGATAAGGAGACACAACTCAGTCTCTTTTCCTTTGCAATCAGCCTGAATATCTGAATATTTCCTCAGAAATTTCATTGCATGATAGAGAAGGGCAGTTCACAGAAACACGCCTGGACCCCAGTATCAGGGATAACAACAGAAGGCAGTGCAATAGTGACTGTCAAGGAAAAGAGGTGACACAGCAGTGCATCAGGGTTGAGAGGCTGGAAATGTACAATTGCAATGCTCCTGTATCCCAAGGGAGAGGCTGTTATAGTACAACACTGAGATCAAACCCCAATTCTAAGTTATAGTTATAAGGAACTTGGATGAAAGAAGCACTCAGAAAATTAGTCAAACCAGCAGAAGACTTCAAATGTGTTATAGAAAAAAAAAAAAAAACCAAAACCAACAAAACCTCAAGATCTGTCTGTTTATCCTAAAGGAGGGAGATGAATTGAGCAGCTAGAAGAGTGCTTATACAGCTCTTAAGTTTAGTTCACTACAGGGGAACACAGAAATTCAGAGGCAAAAAAACCCAACATGTAGCAAGTGTACCCAGCAAGTGTAGATTGTTAACCACTAGAACAACTAGTGGGAGAACATTGCAGGTGAGTATCTGTGTGGGTTCTGAATACTCCGTATACACCGAAAACGCTGACTAAGCTTCAAGTTAACTATTGTACCTGAAGGAATATGCTCTGGAATCCTAATTCCAATATTACATTGAAAGTCAGGAAAACACAGTCTCTTCTGGCTAGAAGTATTTTTGAGATAAAAGAGAATTTCTGTCAGCCAAAGAAATACCTTGCTCTAGATGCACTTTTTTTAGTTACATTTTCTCATATTCTAAATCAGAAAATGTCTTCTATCCCAGTTCATTTATTGAAGTCA
Organism: Climacteris rufus; assembly: GCA_013398175.1. Classification (NCBI taxonomy): domain Eukaryota; kingdom Metazoa; phylum Chordata; class Aves; order Passeriformes; family Climacteridae; genus Climacteris; species Climacteris rufus. The sequence goes on along the minus strand of VZRZ01002148.1, from coordinate 250,186 downwards.
TCCCATGCTAGACTGTCAAAACCTACTATAAGCATGAGGATTAAGAGGATAATATCTTGTCCAAAACAGTTGTTTTCTTAACTGTCACTGCAACACAACCTAAATGTATTGTGTTAGATCACATAAAGTGTGTTTACTCAGCATATAATCTGGACTCAGCATGATTCCAGATTTTCCAAGTTCTTGGGAATAGTCAGCTATAAAAAGATTTTTTTTTTTTGGTCTTATTCTTCTGTGTGTATTGTAAAGCTATTGTAGAGAAATAACCTACAACTCAGAGAAACTTTGAGGTTTGTTGTGTAATTCCAGGTTACAAACTAAGGTCAAATCCTAGGAGGCAAATATCTCACTACTAATTAAAAATGGAGTTTTTAAGAATTTTTTCAATATTTTATTTTCAATTTTATATAGTTAACTTCCATTGTCTTTAAAAGGGAGTAAAATTTCCAGATGTTAATAGCACTGAAAGTGACCTTCTGAAAATGTGACATGTTCTATTGCCTGTACGCACTCCTACAGGGCTGAAACATCTCTAGATAAAAAAGACAATTTGCACTTCTACACCCATTTCTGTATTTTGGAGGAATTGGAGATTGAAACGTGGTGGGAATTCACTTTTGGAACGGTATGATCTCTGTATGATTGAATTTTGCCTCCCCTTTCTGTTTCACCACAGCTCAGTCCCTAGAATGGAGCAGAGTTAGCAGCACTTTTTAGTCTGTAATGGTGCTTCCCAGTGATTCCTCCTCCTGCGGAAGATGTCCTTGAGGATGTCCACAAACAGTAACCACAAATACAGTCTGGATCTATTTTTAAGAGGAAGTGGGAAAATACCCTCTTTTATATAAGCACTTTGGCTTTTCATAAAATATTAGAATTATTATATGTGAATTAGGAGATACAGTCACAGTACAGGGCAATATGTGGAGTGGAAGACAACAAAACTGAAAGATGAATGTACTAGCACAGAGTTTGTGGAATTTTCAAGACTTATGAATATTACAGAAACAACTTTATCAAAACCATGGAAATGTGCAGGAAGTAACCTTATCACCTGGCTAATGTTGAGTCATGAGCTGATAGAACTGAAGTTGTATAGCTTCTACAACTTCGGGAGAGGTTCAGCAATATATCCCAAGAATAATTTTGCAGCAGTGAGTTAATCTGTTAACATTATTGTAATTGATGTAATAGAAATACCTGAAGGAGCTGCAGTAAAATACTTATTTTTCAAGTTTGCTTGGAAAGCACAGCTTGCTTAGTACGAAAAACCTTAACGTGATTTCAGAACAGTGAGAGGCTTTCTGGAAGATGACGAGGGCCCCTCTGACCCCACCCTTTCCCCCAGAGCGCACACACCGGGAGCAGCACTGAACGGGCAGGGTTGTGCCGGGCAGGGCCCGTCCCGCAGCCGGGAGGTGACAGACCTGGGGCGGGCAGCCCGGAGCCTCACCACGGATGCTTGCGGTGACAGAGAAAGGCCAAGGTCCAGCGGGGACAACGAGCCAGCGGGTCAGGATCTGGATCAGCAGGACACAGCACGACTGCAGCACAGCTGAGGCCGGGACCAACCGGGAGAGCCCCAGCAGCCCGGAGTGGAGGAGGAGGCAGCGCCAGGCCAGGCTCCCTCGCAGCGCTGCCCACAGCACACGGCAAGGACGCGCTGCTGCTCTCCCTGCCAAGGCCGTCAGCTGTGCTGCTGCTAAGCTGGCCCTGAGCCCGGGCAGTTAAATCCCCAAGAAGGTCAGGGGAAAATCTGGGCCCCGACACCAATCTCCTAAAGTGACTCATGACTCAGTACAGTCTTTTCTTAGGCTTTACAAAGGGATGAGCAGCTCTACTGTCATCTTGCAGTCTTTATGTTAGGCAGCTTGCCCAGTTAAGGACTGCATGGGAATTGCAGCATGCAACCATGCCTGTTTCCTGTAAATGGTTTTCATTAATTTTCTCAGCTCCTAGCTTTTTAATCTTATTTTTGGGGCAATAGTATTTTTCTGATGTTGTGAGACTGATGACAACACTAAGATACCGAATGTTTAGGACCACACACAGGAGCTGAATTCACTTATCAGCTATCATTTGCTTATCATCAAAAGCCCTGCTTTAGAAAGTGTTGGCATTGGCATGTGGGATCTGAATATGGGATGTAACATTGAAGAGTTACAGTTGGGAACAATACCACCACTTAAGATTCTCTTGGGTCTCTTCACTATAAGAGCTCATCTTCTCAGTTGCCAAGCTTTAAATATCAGTATGAGCTGATATTTTGCAGATTTCTAGCACTGAAAGGTTGTATTTGATGGTACTTTTTTTAATTTGAGAGAGATTTTGATATTGCAAAAATAAATATGCAATATGTATTTGACAAATAAAATTTAGAGAATTTAAGAAATTCTGATGACCTTTTCTTTGAAGTCTGGAATGACTATGATTTGAAGGAGGGAACTCAAATGTTTAGCATTCTGTCTTGGACATAAAAAGTAAATTTCTGTTCCAACAAAAATGGTAATGTAGTATGAAATTTCATGTTGTATAAAATATGTGAGAAATCACAAGGGGAAACACGTGTTTAACTGGCAGCTGGAATCAATGCTTAAAGCTGCAGGGAGACCAGGAGCAGGTTCAAGCCACCCAGTTTAGCTGGGTGTACTTTGCTGTGAGGAAGATATTGCCTGCTGTTACTGGGTGGTTCTTAGCCAATAAAGTAATATTTGAAGAGCACTATTATGAACACCAACATAGTGAGACAAGCTGCCAAAGTTACTCGCAAGAAGGAATAGACTGAAGCTTAGAATAGAGCTTTTCTGTCCATTAAGTAAAATTTTGTGTTGCAGTATTAGGTATGCAGGATCCCCTATGAGGTGGAAGTTTGCTGTAAAAGAACACTAAATCCTCTGGTTAAAAATATTTTACTAGAAGTTTTGTAATCTGTTTGCAGAGTAGATCTCACATGATACCAGGCATCCTATTTAGACTAGACTGTTATAGGTTGTTCATTCTATATTGCCTAAAGCCCATAGTTCAATTGCCAGAAATCCACCTGAAACCAAAGATATTTGTAATTCAGATTTGCAGAACACATATACTCTGAAAAAAGCCCTACATCCTAGACATTTCCAGTTATGTACTCCTTTACCAGGTAGATGTGACACTTATACTTTTATGTCTGTTCCACGGTCATAAAATACCTTCCTCCTTTACTGTTGTGGGTGATCATTCAAGAAATGCACATTCTGCTGTGAAGTGATTCACAGAAAAGAAATCTAACAGTAGCTGTGTTAGAGGCAGATAATGAATAATGCATGGTAAATAAAGCATGGATTCATGGGCTGCAGAATGATTAAGATGAACTATAGAATAGCTCGTTGTTAAGAGATAACTGAACTATGAACAAGTACACTGGAAAAATTGTTATCATTACTTTAAAACAATATTATAATGCACACCTTCAATGTTGGTTTGTGCTTAATACTGGAACTTGACAATTTTGGCAAAGCTTTACTTTGCAACTTTTAATTTTAGTACAGATGCTATTTGAACAAGATGCAGCACACTTTATTCTAGCTTTATTCTAGCTATTGTGGTTACTATAATTAAGTTATTACAGTGGGAAATGGGGAACTGAAGGAATAAGATAATTTTTGATCACATTTGTGTTTGTTTTAACAGGCGGATTAGCTGTTGGTAGCCTGTTGACTCAGGTTCAAACAGTCCAGCATTACTGAAGACAGAAAGTCTCACTATGGAGGCAGATTAATGCCAAACATATTATGCTCAAGTACAGTAATTAGGAAATTAAAAGGAATTAGAAGATTGAGATACGGATAAGGCACTACCAAGCACTAGACAAATTCCTTCTCTCTTTCGCTGGATATTACTAGTGACTAATGTACACATCACAGACAACAAACAGGAGGAGCCACCATGCTGCTAGAAAGTTCTGACCTTGTTGCTATTACTGAAACTTGGTGGGGAGAATCCCATGACTGGAGTGTGACTATCCATGGCTACAGACTGTTAAGAAGGGAGGAAGGAGAGGTGGAGGGATTGCCCTTCTACATCAAGAGTTGGATTGAGTGTGAAGAGCTGTCTTTGGAGAACAGGTTGAAAGCTGGTGAGTAAGAATCCGAGATCAAGGCACTAAAGGGAACCTAATGGTTGAGGTCTACAACAAGGCCACCTGATCAAGGGGAGCCTATTGACAAAGCCTTCTTGCTCCAGCTACAGGAGGCATTGTGCTCACAGGCTCTTGTCCTGCTGGGGGACTTCAACTGCCCTAACATCTGCTGAGAAAGTACCACAGCAAGCTGCAGGCAATCCAGGAGAGTCCTGGAAGGCATGGAGGATAACTTCTTGAGCTAGGTAATAGACAGCCTTACCAGACGGGAAGTGATCCTTGGTCTGTTGGTCACTAACACAAGTGAGCTAATCAGGGATGTCAAGATTGGAGACAGCCTGGGATGTAGTGATCATGCACTGATGGAGTTTGTAGTCCTGAGGAATATGGTTAAGGTAAAGTCAGAATCATGAACTTTAGAAAAGCAAACTTCCAACTTTTCAAGGAGATGGTCAATAGGATCCCCTGGGAGACTGCCCTCAGGGACAAAGGAGCAGAATGGAGCTGTCAGATCTTTAAGAAAGTCTTCCATGGAGCACAAGAGCAGCAATTCCCAGGAGCAAGAAATAGGGCAAGGAAGGCAAGAGATCAACATAGCTGAGTAGGGAACTGCTGGTCAAACTAAAGGGAAAGAAGCATTTAAATGCGTAGGTAGCAGAAACAAGGACAAGTAATGTGCTCCATTAAGTCCAAAGCCTGCTGAGTGAGTTTAAGGGGAAAGGTAATTATGTTCGCTCTGGTGGTGCACAAGAGAAGCAATAGAATTCTCACGAGATTTAATAACAAAGTTTTACTTGCAAACTTTAGAACACCATAAAGATAAAATAAGGTACTAGGCAATTTTTAAAACAACATCCAGTTCAAAGTAAGGCACTTCATAAACTTTATCTTAGGAAACTTAGAATTAGCCAACTTCAAGTTATCCAGACACAAGAAAGTACTTACTGAACCACTGACTGGAACTTTATGGTTTGGCTTACAATGTATTTCGATAAGAAGTTAGGAGAAGAAAGAGAAAAGTAAAAAGGAGAGAGAAAGATATATATATAGTCACTGCCTTAGATCCAGCATGGTCTTAGGTACTTGTAAATCCAAGGCAGTGGGGTGCATCAGCATCACACAAGTGTCACTGCTTTTCATATTCTGTGGTCTCCCAGGGCCCTTCCCCAGGCATGTGCCTGCACTTTAATGTAGCCCAGAGGCCCACATGGCCATCTGGAGCCATTCTGGGCTGTCAGTGTGCCACCTGGCTTGGCAGCCACTCCAGGACCTGACCAGAGGTTCCAGGGGCAGGGAGCAGTTCACTGTCCCACCCATGCAGAACTTGCCCTGCCCCTTCCCACACACACACTTTCTGCCTAATTGTTTTGAGCCAGTCAGTCATTCCTCTGGTCTCCTACAGCCAGCAGCCCAGAAAGTCAATCATATCTTGAGATGCATCAAAAAAAGCATGGCCAGTAGGTCGAGTGGGTTGATTCTGCCCTTACAACAGGGATTATAATTAAACTACTTATACACAGACATTTGAAAAGATACATTTTTGGGGGTTTTAAAAGATCTTTGTGATACTCTTGTCTATTTTTCAGATTTGAAAAGGAATTGTCTATAAACTCTCCAAACACCCTAGAAAAGAATTCTTACAGCAACATGCAGACTATTTTATATAGCAGCCAAAATCTCCAAGAGGAATAGCACAGACAAGTGCCCTACAACAAAAGAATTTAAATACATTTATTTGAAACTTTTCAAAGGTCTTTTCTTTCAGCTGATTAAGCATGTTACTTTAAAGTTGCTGGAAATCATGCAGAAGATGATATGATACAATATATTATATGATATGATATATGATATGATGTGATATATGATATGGAGGCACCGCAAAGCACAGAACCCCAGACTGATCTACTGGTATCTTGAGCTTCAAACCTACATGTATATCATCTGCCTGAACCACATACATAGATGGATAATTTTTCCTAGGACCAAGAGCAAACATGATATTTGAAGCCTATTTCTAAGTCTAATCTCATAACAGAACAACATACAACAGCACCCCTCTAAGGGTCTAAACACACATCTGCTATGCTTTATGAACAAACAGTATACGGATGCTGGAAATCATCTGGGAAGCATGATTCAGAGTTAATAAACTAAAATAGAAATCTGCCCACAGGGAAAAAAAGAAAATGTGGGTTTGTTTTTTTTTTTTTGTCTCCAGAGAAACCTTTTAGGAACTTAGAAAGGGTGTTTCTGATGCCTAACTCAAGGCTATCAGTTTCTTTAAGATGGAATATCTAATTCTATTTAAACAGAGAAAATATATTTTGTCTGAAAAACTGTTAAAGTACTGGGAAAGCCTCAATTGTTACCTGCACTAGAAAATAACCAAAAGATAGTTGTCTCAGTTGTCTAGTAAAGCTGTTAGCCTAACACAAATTGTAGCTAATTATCACACTGTCCCTGAAAAATAACATGGATCTTAACGCATAGAATTCTTATAATTACATATAGAATTCTTGAGACTTACAATTTTTTACTATTTTGTAGTATTTCAACAGCTAGAATCCAAACACCATCCATTTTTTCTACCCAACCACATTTCCTTTTTAAAGAGGACAAAACTTCTCCAGACTTTGATGTATTTCCCAACCTGCAAAGATTTTCATGGATATCTTCTAACTGCAGTAAAGATACTTCATCCATTCTCTAAGCATCCTGCAGTAAATGTCATCAGGCCTAGACTATATAAGACTGTCTTAATTAGATTTTTACTAGCATTGTTCAATGCTTCACCTGATTGAAATATCTAAGCTTTCTTTTTTGCAGCTGTATCTCAGCAGTTGTCATTACCTGACTCAATACTGCACAGACATGCTTCCAGCTGCTGTGTTTAGCTGTAAGGTTTTGATGTCAAAGCTGCTCCTCCCTGATCTGTTAGTGCACCACTTTGTACTTTGAAATTTTATATTCATTTGTATTCAAATTTGTATTCATATTTGTATTTTTGTCTTGTCCAGTTCTTCTCTACAGTGTTATTAGTGGTACTTCTCATTAGACTGCTTCCCATTTTTCTGTTCTATTCTGGAGCCCTCAGTTGAAATGTTAAGCAAAATTTTTCTTCAGAACAGATACTGGTGTCTGCTCTTGTGATGGCAACAGAAGTGCCTGCATTCTCAGGAATAGACATTTTTTGATTTGTGTGCATGTACATGTGTCTGTGTGTATGTATGTGTATATGTGTTAGTCTTTGCTATTATCCACAGCACAATCAGTCTATTCTGCTTCCTGCCTGCCAGCTGCAGTTAGCCGGGCTTAATGTGAGAGTCACTGAATCAGTCAAATGCTGAGAGTCAGTACAAAATATGCCTTAAGATGTGTCTCATGACAGTGTTATGCCACTATTTACTTACTGACCTTCAAAGGAGTCAAGATTTGATATGGTTTTGCTCCTCTGCTCCCATGGCAGCAGCTAGTAAGGATTCTTCTGAATTGTTCTATTTACGCTTTTTTTTTGTTGTTGTTGTACTGGATAAGAGAAGTCTTTCTGAAATGGTTTGGGAGTTCATGTAAGCAAAGGTCAGTAGCAGGTGTGTAGACTATTCCTTTCTTGAATGTGCTGGCTCTCCTGTAAATATGTAATTTTCTTTGACAAGTAGATTTGAATCCGTTCACTGGAGAAAGAGGAAATGGAAACACCTTTGAAACCTACTCCCTGTCCTGGATCTTACAGCTGCACAATGACATTGATGCTCCACTACTCCTAGGTGTTAGGAAGTTAATGACTTATTTGATCCTACACAACGCCTGCCAGTTTTGACACTCCCTGGGTAGCAGGAATAGGACTCTGGCACTGGGTGTGAACACTTATCTGTATTTTAAAATAAAATAGAAAATCCTTTTTTACTTTATTTTACTATCTTGGCAAGATGTAATTCTCCTAGAATCTTGGCAATTCTCATGTTACCCTTACATATGACTTCTGAGAGTTAGCAGTTTTTCTCTAATCATATGATTTTTCTGTTCTTTGTAAGTTTTCGGCTTGTTTGGCACTTCACACATGGTAATTCAGGTTAGACCTCAATTATACAAGTTCTCTCCACATCCCCTTTGCTTGAAATCCTGACTCCTTGTAGTTTTGTCTATTTTTATAGTCTTGTACAATTCTGTACCAGATCTGTATCAACTAGTTCCTTAACTCGTTGATTTTAATTAGTTCCCTTAATGAAGGTAAGATTGCCTTTTGAAATTGATAAGCTCATGGAACAGGTATATGAATAAGCATAAATTATGCACTGAAATCCAGCATGCCAGCCACTCCACAGTAACCACCTCTACCTTGTACCTGCCTAATCCCTCACTGAAAGAAGGGTAAATTTATCTGACTTTACAGTATGACCGTAAGTACAACTGACTACTTTGCAAGTTTTCATTTCATTTCACCATAAGTTGTATGTCAGAGATTTTAAATATCTTTTTTCATTTAATGTTCTGGTGTAATTAATTTCTATCAACTCATAATTATATTCATGCCATCTTGTGTTGTTATTTGCTCATTGGATTAAGAGATATTTAATTATGAATTTTGCTAGAACAATAATCGGTATCTACACCTGCTATAGCATTACTAATTCTACTATCTATGTGACACTGCAACATAAAAAATCCCAATATTCTCAAATATTCAAATATATATCTTCAACAATTTCAAAAGAGCTACAAATCCATTTATTATAACCAAATGTGGCATTAGAATACCACAAAAGGTCCTCAGGTTTAAGTAAAATTCTTATCAATCCTTTCCTAAAATTATATAAACCTTCAAAGATCTCTATGCCATTCTGTCTTGTTTCTTCAGTAGATTGTTACAGTGTTCTTAACATCACCTTTATACTTTTGTCCTAGTTGAACAAAGGCTTCAAAAGTAAGAACCATGGTTATCATTCTCTCACATTGTAGTTACTCCTTTAATAAATCCCTTCATGTCATGCAATATTTCAAATTCTTCAATGTCATTTCCTGGAAGAACCATTTAACAAAGATGGAATTCCTTTAATTACGGCTTTCAAAAATATTACTACCTTTCTGGCTGATGTCTGGCCAACTACTCAGAGAAATTGATCACCCATTTGTTAGAATTTTTTTACCAACTTTTCTCTCACAGTAGCCCTCAGCTTCTGTAATCTCTGATCCTGATTATGAGAAGGTAGTTGGAATTTGCTTTTTCATTCATGTCTCTTAGGTATGTGAGCTGCTGCCAAGTGAGGGGAGAATGGTTTATGTCTAGGTTTATCTGTAGTAAGCATCATATTGGTAAAGCTGGGCTGAAAGCTAGAATGAGGAGAAGGCTGAGGAGCTAGATTTCTTAATAAATAAGGTTTCTAGATAAGTTGTGACCACATTTTGTAGGAAAAGGATCTGACTCTTATCAGGATTAGAGACGTCCTGAACTCAGGCTCACCGCTATATGGCTGTAATAATCAAGCTGTGATAACTTGCTAGGAAAGCAGATTTAAATGGGCAACAGTTTGGCTGCCTCACTTCCCAATATCATTTAAGACCAATGAACTGTCCTTTTAGCCTTCAGCTCTGCAATGAGTGCATAGACAAAAAGCAAGGTGGCAAACAGGTATCACTGTATAGCCCCTGTGTGTGTTGCAGTCACAGTCAAATGATCTGTGCTCTGTATTGCCCATGAGCAGCATGTTTGTGCTCATGGTATTGGTATGAACATGCACTTAATCTGATTCCCAGGTTTCTGGGCTTTGTGTATTCATCTAAATCAGGAGCAAGTGCAACTTTCAGCTGAACCTCAGGAGCACTGTTTAGAACCAAATAGTACTCTAAAGATGTAAAATTAGTACAACAGTTCCAGAGCAAGGTTAAAAAAAAAATTAAGGCAGTTTGAATCTAAAATAATATTAACCTGATGCTCAGTGTGTATCTTTCAGAGTGAAAGATTACTGGCCATATCTGTGATTCAATTATTCTATTTGTATCACAGGGAAGGCAGTTTAAAACACCCTTTCAGTGGTTAATAAATACTGGAACAATGTTCCTCATTACCACAAGGTGTCACCTTTATGACTTTGATGAACAACAAAATTTAAAAGTAAAATATCAGTTGGAAACATTCTCTACTTTTTCCTGAACTTTCTATGCTAATTTCTTTACTTAATTTATTACATTTGGTATGAAAATTGAATTAGCTACGTATTAGATCTGAGCAGACGTCTGATGAAGAATAATCTATTCACTTTAGCAGCTGTTTCTGCTTTTGAAATTTCAGGAGCAAACTACAAATTCCTTCTATTTGCTAGCTACTTAGATTTGTACAATATTTATCATATAATTGCAAATTCTCCAAATTTAAGTATTGCACACTGGATATTAGTTAGATAATACTGCTAATATTTCTGCCCTTTGACTAAGCACTTGTCCATTTATAGAAACATAGCTCAGAATATTTTTAGACCTGGCTGTGACCATTGTCCTTTTTTATAAAAGTTTCATCACTAATCTTTTTTTTTAATTCACTCACTATACAAATTCACAAACTTACATACTCAGACTCACCTTAAGCTCACAGAGCTGCAGCAACGTCACCCCTGCCAGGCTACTGAATTCAGCAACCCCTAACAATTACAATGCCACAAAAACTTGTGCATCCTAAGCCATTGTGGGTCAGTAGAAACATCCCTTTAACAGACATTAAATAAACGATATCTGAAGTAATAAATAATTTTAGTTTATTTAAGGTAATAGAAGAGCCTAAGTCATTTCTTTAGCAAACCTGTCTCAATAGCTGCATGCTTTAAAACTTAAAATTTCAGTCTAAACCAGAAAGACAAGTTTAAGTATATCACTATTGCTGTTGTTAGAAAACTGATAAAGGAAATGAGAAATATACATGACTATTTACAAGGAAGGTCTTGATCTTAAGTGATCCTGTTACTACAACTTTAGTGGAAAAAACCCAAACATTTAACTGTAAGGTTTTTTTTTCCAGTGAGTTCTCACTAAAAAAAAATGTAAGCAAGAAAAGTTTTGAAGAATTTAAATGTTCCTGTTTTTACTGTAAACATAACTTGTTAATCTTCTCATTGCATACTTTGTAAAATTATCAGCTACAGTGATACTTTCAACAAATCATGTATACCTATAACATTTCTCATCAATTTTAATAAGCTGGTGTGATTTTATAATTGCCTTGTAATCACTGATGTGGTAAATATCACTGCTGCAGTGCATTTCTACCTGGTAAGTGAAATCCAATAACTTATGAAAACATTTACTGTGACATCCTCTTTTCTAAATCTTAAAGGCCTGTCCTTTCACTTATATAGAAGTAAAACCTGTTTATTACAATAAAACATTTAACTTTTTAAAAAAACATTGTAATTTGTCTCAAGAGGTGCCATTTCATAAAAAAAAATTCCCAAATCTGACTGAAGTCTCTGAGAGAAAATGCAGGTTAAATGATACATATCCTAAAACATTTATGCATTAATAGTTCATATTTTTAAGTAAAACAAATCAAGGAGCAACTCCCAAACAAAAAGAGGCCACAAGAAACAAGAAAGAGGAAACTGGTTGAGTTAGTTTTGCTCATCACATATTTTGAATGCATTTTGACATATTTTGAACCACTACTCCAGGGTGAATGAGATCCATAAATGCGCTGACAAAGACTTTGGGGAAATGAAATTAAACTGACCGTTTTTCCTGAAGTGATCATCTAAATTTAACCACAAAGGTCATTTAGCAATATGCATATTTGCATAATGATACATAGCCTCAGGCAACAGGCAATGAATTCATAGATGAGTAGCTGGTTTCAAAATCTGGCTGACAAAGTAACTACTCCTAACAGATTAAGCTATGAGATCTAGAAAGAAAAATAATTGCTCTTATTCTGCTGTTCTTTCTTTTCTTTTTAACAGAAAAATTTTAAAGTGCATTTTTTTAAAATCATGATGGTTTGTGTGGAGGTGTTGCTGGTGAGAAACTGATAGTAAGTCTCAGACTACACTGTGTGAAACTATGTCTTTGAAAGGTCACAACCTTTTAATATTTCTCCAATACAAATGCTCTTGGTTCCTGTAGGATCCAGCACACAGCGTCAGCATGTTATACATCACTAATCAATGCAAAAAGAGTAAATTGGTGGATTAAACCAGTGTGTGTTGAAGTTCCTCACCTGAGGAACTTATTGTATATATGTTACATATTTGACAGGATTATAGATGGAGTCTGATTCTTGATCCAAACGTGTACCTCACTTGTGGTTTCAAAATTTTAAAAGATACTGACCTTGACTGTGTAACTGCAGGCCACTGGGGATGAAGACTACCGGTACTTTTCTCCAACTCACACATTATTGTACACATCTGTGCATCCCCCATGACTCATAAGAGACCTCACATGTGAAGACTTTCAAACAAAGATTTCAGTTCCAGCTGCTGATACATTTTAATCATAGGTCGAGAATTACACTGCCTCTTTGAGTCTTTAAAGCTGTATTACCCCTCTCTCCCTGTCCTCAAAACTGAACACCAGACTCAGTTGCAAACCAGAGTTTAAGATCTTGTATGAATTACCTAAGGGAAGATATAATGAAAGTTTTCTATTCAGGAAAATGTCTTTGAATTAATAGAAAATGTTTTTTTTTTCATATCGTATGTTGACTGAAAAGGTAGAAATGTTTTGCTGAGTTTTTTCCATTGCATTCTGAATTATTAATATCAATTCAGATTACAAGTCATGGCAATAGCAACTAATGAACTTCTTTTTCTAGTCAGATAAAACATTTCTGTCAGCATACAAAGTCCTTGTTGCATTAGAGAAGTTGGTTTTCTCAATCCTTAGTTTTCTGTTGGAGAGCTTACAAGCAGAGCAGTCAGAGGGAAGGACTCTGTGACCGAGATTCATTCTGGAGTCTTACATCTTTTTGAATCCTCTGTGATACACATCTGAATTCAGCTTACAGACATGTATCAGTATATTCTTAAATCTCACTGTAGTCAATGGATTTCGGTGTGCAATTGCAAATGCCTACTTGAGAAGAGCTATCAGGTTCACAGTCCCCTTGAAATACATAGAAGTTTCTGTACTGGTGTTAGTTACACTTTGTCAACATCTGCTCTTACTAACAACACTTTTGTATGTCACAGAGGTACTACGAGCATAAGCTTGCTGCTGTTTGTGAGGAATTCATATAGAACAGGGATAAGCATGTTAGAAGATCCTCTGGAAAACTGGTTCCTGTAAAAAGAGAAAAAACATTGTCATGTGATGGGAGTTAAACCTAATCTACCATGAGATAGCAGTAGATAAAAATGGATTTTTGGATGCTGTGCTCTCATGAGTCTACTGTGCATGTGAATAGAAAAACAAATATCATGGTGAACTAGAATACCAGATTGTGTTTTTATGTACTCAATTCTATTGTGTGCTTTCTGTTGCCTACACATTACTGATTGTAATGAGCATCTTTGCTCAGGAAACGTGTGTGATTGCATTTATTTTGTCATATTCCATAGATCTTCTCTTCTTCAAAAAAATATTTTCTTCTCCATGGCATAAGGGAGGGGAGAGGGATGGGAGAAGAGATAGAAGGACTGAGTTAAATGATTGTGGTCACATCATATCCATAAACATTTTTTGTATTTTGTAAATCGTTTTATTGTATGATTTCTGCTAATCTCATTGATCTTGTTAAAATACACTTTTGTACCAGTTTGGTCATGCGAATGTAGGAGATTACATTTATTTGGCTGAGAATGGGATTCACCTCTCAGAATCAAACTCTCTGAAAGTTATATATCTAGTCTGGATAGACATCTGGATATTGTAAAATCAATGGAAAGAGCTAAGCACACTCAGGAGATGTGCAACAGTTATGTTGGCCTTGGAAGATGATTAACTGCTCGTTGGGACTGTTGATTTCGTTCCACTGACTACAGAAGGAGATTCGGTTTGGTATCTAATATACCTGTTTAAAAGATTATGAAGTTAAACTGATTGGATAAAAGCTTTGTCTTTTCGTTTTAATTACCCAGCCTTTGAAAAAATATTATGGGGAAAACAGAAAAAATAGGTAGATTTTAAACACAGCATATTATCAGTGTTAACTGTTATAGTATTAAAGCAAAAATCTGCTCAGTGTTAAGTAAAAATCTCTTTTATTTCACATATTGGCATAATCAGGTCCTCTTACTTTTGAAGATGACATATAAAATGTGATATGAAGCCAGTAGGCATTGTTACCAAGTACTGAGGAAATTATCACAGAATGTCTTCATTTATTAAAATTTGTAAAAGTGTGGTTGTGTTTTAGCTTTGATGAAGCTCATTGGAGAAATATAGGACCTACTTATCAAAATTCAAGCTTGCATGTCAACTTTTCACAGGATGCAACTAGACCAATCCTTGTTTGTAATTCAGATCTATATACACTGTAGACCCAGTTACCCATTAACAGTAACAGACAGGCAAGGAAGAGATAATTGGATACTGTCCTGTAAAATATTTGTATATTAAATTTTCAAAATTATTTTTTAATTATTGTGTTCTAACTTTGTGAAGAGAACTGTCTGACTAATACTTTTTCTTTAAATGAAAGGAAAACAAATACAACCCCACCAATCCCCTCTCTCAGCAGGCAGCAGTGGAAATTGCTATTGCATAAAAAAATGTAATGAAATATTTTGGACTCATTTGTATAGTTTTTTACTAAATGCAAACGTGAATAGGACTATATAATTCAGGTTGTCATTTTTAACTTCTAATAGAAAAAAAATTAAAATCACAACATCTTGGAAAATACATACTAATTCTAGTTCTTTCAGATGTGAAAAATGACAGCCCATATTTGAACACTGACATTTTCCATAATTTATGTTAATCATGTATATATGGGAAAAAGGAGGCAAGGCACCTGACTAACTCTGGAATGCCCAGGGAATTCAGGGAAAAAAAAAAAAAAAAGAAAACCATTAGTGGGCTGGAGGGTTTGATTTGGATATTTAAGAACATAAGTGTTAACTTAATAATGTGTGTCTTTGCTTAATAATTACAAAGGATGAGGTAGGAATGTCAGGATTTAATATCTGCAAAGCTCAGAACTTCAGGAAGTGTTATTATTACTTAGGGTGTATCACCAGGTTTAGAAACAATAGGTCAAAACTTTAGAGATAAATTTTGATTTACTAGATATGTAAAAATAATTTGTCAATAGAATATCAAGTAAATTACTTTTTTAGCCCAAGTATCCACTTTTATTGTCAGCTGGAAGACTGGCAGCTATAGATCCTAGTGAACACCATTTCCATTATCTGAGATATCCATGAGTTCTACTGACACTGAAAGCTATCCTTTAGGGCTATCTGGTGCCCTTTGAAGGATGAACTCATGTCAGCTCTATTTAGCACTTACTTTTACTTTTTAGGCCTATCGTTTTTACTTCCTTGGGATCAGTTCTATCTATGCTATTGCCAGCAAAGACTAAAAGGAGTCCATAGCAGTTCATTACCTTCTCAAGCAGATGTGTCCCTCCATTAAAGTTTTTTGCAGCTGTACTCCTGTTGAACAGTGAAGTAAGACATAACCCAAGTACAGGCTGATGGTTCAGACCTACTCTTCTACTACTTTGTCTAAATAGCAACCCAATACTGTCAAATGCTGCTTCGCTTCCTCCCTTCATGCAGAGAATTCAGTCAGGCTTTGATGTGCTTCAGGGATGAAGGATAGAGTAAATGTTTGTTGGGTTTTTTTTCTCCATTGTAAATAAATTTTTTTCTCCACCTGTAAATTAAAATACACTATTTAAAATCCATTCATTAATTGAGGTTCATTTTTTCTTAAATAATTCTTGAACCTGGGATTAGAATTCCAATGAATACATGTTAGTACAGTCAAAACATGCCAGTATTTCTACTATACAGGGCAGTTACTCATATTTAGCTCTCTGCTGTGAGGATAAGGTTCTCTGACATTCAGTCACACAATCTATATAGAATGTACACAGGGAAGCATATAACATTCAAGTCTATATCAATGTGACTTATCCACAATGCCTTCAATTTAACTTTTTCCTTCAAATGTAAATTTACATCCTCATCCTCTCCCACAATTTGTTTCTTGCTGCAAGAATCAAATAGGTTTTACAAGACTGTTGCAAATATATTATCCACTAAACCATAATTATTACTCACCTCTGGGATATAAATATTTCCAATTAAATGAAAATTTCACCCTCAAGTTATTTCCTTCATCTTCCAACAAATGATTTAAACACTGTTTTACACACTAGTGTGTGGCTTTATTAGCACTGCAGAAATAATGTGCTTCTAAAAGTTGTTACACTGGCATGTAAACCCTGCAAAGAGGTAACAGGTGATGAAAAAAATGCATAAATTAGAAAGGCCTGAGAAGTTTTTTCCCCTACATCTTTCTCAATAACTCTTTTCTTTAGAACAGGTTCTAATAGTTCTAACTTTCCTTGAAATTCAGATGGTAGCAGGTGCTTTCCTCTCAGGCTTGTTGAGTCTCACAGCATAGCTCTTGGTTATGAGCAAACTGGGACATCTGAACTTGAGCAAACAAAACAGTTTTATATAACCAATCTGCTGATTCCATCAAATGAAGAAATAATTTTAGCGTATAATAAAAATAAAATTACATAAGCTAAATGTTGATTTTACTCCATTACATTTTGCACTTAGTCTTATGTTGGTAACATGAAGAAATAAACATGTGCTTTAAGAGGAAAGAAGGATTTCACAGTTAGTAAATCTCTTAAAGCCTTTTAGAGGCATGCAGGTATTTGTATTGTAAAAACCCTTTAATATCACAACATAAGAGAAATGCTCTTTTGAAATAGAGTAAAAAGCTTTTATAAGAATAGAGGATATGAATATCGAGACAGGAAATTCTACCCTGAAAAATATAAAACAGGTCAAAATATATATCATGGTGTAAATTATATCTATTTAATCCTAAAATGAAAGTACGAGATTTTTCCAGCCTCCTAATTCATCTTTTAAAAAACAATTGAAGAGATACTATTTTATATCATCCCAAAATTATTTTCTGTGTTTGAATACAGAAAATATTTAATCATAGTATTAAAAGGCTACATTCACCGATGATATATTTGTGATGTAAAATATGCAGTTACATTGTGCTATGTGTCATTCAGTGGTGAATGAAATAGCAGCAATGAGAACACCACAAAGAGGAGTATAATGCCACTTATTCCATTTCAAACCCCATTAAGTGTGTGTTGCATTCACTGAAGTCAACAGCAATAGTCAGATATTTATTTGTAACTCACAGTACCTTTGAATTTCACTTGCTTTGAATTTCTTGCTTGCTTGTACTGCAGTTCTGCCACCAGCACATTTTTTTGACTACTGAATTCATCTATAAACCATGATGTACTATATTTCATATCCAACAGATAACAACCAATTACTGAAATTACAACCCCCAGCATTCACACCCAAATCCCCAAAATCCCAGACTCACTGAAATTATTTCAGTTTAGTCTTTGTTCTTTTAAGTTTTAGATTTCTTGGTCTCTTTTCCAAGAAAAATACCTTTACAAAGGGATGACCTATTACTTTTGGTGATTAATATGAGCAATTGCAAGACAGGAAATTGAGTGCAAGTTATTTATGATTTTACAGTAAGCAATATTTAGATAAAATATACAAAGAGTTCTTGGAAGACACAATAGTAAATTGTCAAAGTAGATTACAACACTCCATACCATAAATCTAAAATCCTACAGTTTTGCATTTCTCTTTTACAGTAAATTCGGTTGCATTTTTCATATTTAATTTAGTACTATAGATGGTTTTGTTTTAATCTTCTACAGACAGGATTCTGATTATGTGTTTGAAATACTTCTTTGGTTTGTGTTAAAGCTAGTGTTCTCTTCTGTCTCTGATTCTACAAAAGATTTAGAAGTTTTCAAATTTCTTTTTAACTCTTCAGTCTTAATCTTTTATTACCATTTCCTCAATGCATTTTCTTCCTGTTCATTTATCTGTATTTTGTAGCAGAGAACTTACATTAAATATTTTAAATGGAAATTATTTACTGTGTCTGGAGAGGATATCAAACACTTTCATGCTTTGATGTTGTGATTCTACATCTATTGAACTTCCAACACTTTGTAAGTGCAACAGCAATGAGCATATCTGAAGTCAACTTGCACAATCTTTTACTCTCATTTTTTGCTCAAATATATAAATCGAAATACTCTGGATGAAATGAAGACAATGTGTGGTGAACACCTGAGGGTGCTGGCGGGGGGAGAGAGGTACTTGAAAAATATGTGTGATAAAGCAGCAAAATGGAACAGAGAAGAAAAAGCAATGAAAGTCTTCCAGAGGGAAGGCAAGTTTAAAACTTTCCAGCATATCAATCAGCACAGGTATTTCTGATCCCTCTCTGAAATACTGCTGGAAAATAGTTCAGAGAAGTCAGAATATCTTCTTCTGTGTGGAACCCTCAATGTGTTGAAATGTAGACTCTAAACTTCTTTGAAAAGAAATAAAAAATGCATTCAGAACCATACTGATGCAGAGAAAAAGTTTAGAGAAAGGGATAGTAAATTACCTTGCATTGCTTTGCTTTCAAAATATCTAAAGTTCACATAATCAAAAATGAATGTTTCATTGCAAAAATGTTGTTTAATGATTAAAAGCCATTATATTTGCTGCTATACTGAGATTATTTCTGACAAGACTGATTAAGAGAACAGTTCTACCCACTGATTTACTGAAGATTAGATGGGACCATTATGATAATTTAATTTCATTTCATATAAAATAAGGCAGAAAATATCTACCTATTATTGGGTAGATTAATTATTATCCAAATAGCCTTTGATCAAGAAGAATTAACTAATGTCATAGTTGGACAACATTTTCCATCAAGCACTTTATTAAGTAACTTCCATCTGTTGTATATTCAAATTACTAAAATGGAAACTCACTTCTGAAGCCTTTCAAAACTTGCAGTCAGCCTTGGAAACCTAGTTTGCCATTATTTCACTCTGCATTAGTGCTTGTTTATGAACTGCAACACCAACTTTAACAGATTCCATGGAAATACACTCTGCAGGTGGAACTGGACATAAGCACAGCAATTCCTCCAGCCTTGGTCTAGGAAAGCTTCCAAATGCAGGAGGAAGAGAAAAGTATTGCCTAAATGTGCAAGAAAATTTTGAAGTGCTTTATACACTTCACATCACAATCCGCTTATATCAATGTATATTTATTAAAAACAATAGATTTATGCTGTATTGAAAGAGAGATGGGGTTTCAGCAATTTAATTTAAACAGGCAACATACTTGGAAATAAATTGTGTCATCTCCTCTACTGAAAACACTGGGAGAGTACCAGTACTAGTGATTAAATATAATCTCATATATGAGTTGATTGAAACCTCCAATAGAGAACAAGCAATTGTGTGTTTTGGGTGTGTGAGGCATCTGGAAATTATTCTAATTCTGCATTTCCTGGGACCTGATTAAAAATAATTGAAGTTTTTGAAGGTGAAATGTTACATTACTGGATTTGCCCAGTTACTTTTAGTTTTTCAGTATTTTTTTCTCTGTAGAAAATGTTAGCACCTACCAGAAGCAACACTCTTGCAAAGCTTAACACATGGTTTTATTAGCCCATATATCGTCTTTCTTAAACAAATGATATTTACACCAGCATCAATAAGGTACATATCCCATGGAATGCCTGAGCTGGATTCATCTATGGAGAAACCTTCAACTGGCTAATTCAATATCTATCTTTCCCTCAGCTACAACTAAAATTAGCTGCTGACTGCAGAAAAGATTTATTTAGTGGCATTTGAAGGTTTGCATTCAGGCTAAGCACTGTTTTTCTGAGTTTTTCAAGTAGAAAAAAGACAATGTGATTTAACTCAAGCAGAGCCTTTGACTGGAAACCTGTCCTAGAAGTCAGCATCCAGAATCCCATGTCAGGATAGACAAAGCCCTCATCTGTGCTGCAAGTTCTGAATCTGTTATTTCTTCCCAAGGCACATGTCAGCTTTCAGACCCCATGAGCTAATGTCTGTGTATCTGCCCATACCCACTACCTTCCCAAGTTAATTTCATCCCTTTCTAATCCTGCTTCCTTGTTTTCAGTGGGCTTGCTTCTCATTAAATGTGCCCAATATAAAGCTGTTAAATACCACTTATGCATTCTATTAAACTTATGATTCCTATTGTGTTACCGGGTCTCTAGAGATACTACACACAGGCTGTATTGCTCATATGAGGCTCTGCAATTTTCTATGACTACATTTGAAATAAGGTGCTGATCCAATATAATAGTTTGCTGTTTACCAAAGAAAGCACTGTATTCCATCCTCTTTTCCAGGTTCTCATCCAGCCCCAAGATGATCCCCTTCTGTTACTTTCCAGTTTATCTAGGTGCCTGAAAACTGTCTCCAGCACAAGGAAATACGTCCAGTCAGTTGACAGTGGGACAGGAAAGACTGGTGAGTTTGCTGGTTTGTTGTCAGTGAGCTCTTAGATCAGCTCAGTCAATCTTAAATACTGACACCAAGAAAACAAGTTTCTTTTTCAATTTTTCCCTGGCTCTTGTATTTTAATCTGTGCCCATTGATTCTTGTCCTGTTACTGGACACTGCTGGGAATTTACATCTTCCCGTTTGGTATTTATAACGATCATAGAATCTGGTTTGTTAATGGCATGGTCTGTCTTGCCCATATTTTTTGCAACTGTTCTTGCCAACACAATCCAACTTTGTTTCTTTTTACTTTTAAATTTTACTTCTCAAAAGTCTTACTCCATAAAATTCATAATTTCTTTTTACTCTGTCCAAAAATAGAATGGTTTGCTATTCTTGCTTCTTAAATGTTCATTCACAAAGGATATCAGTAAAAGGCTTGTAGGACTGAAAAACTGCTATTGTCAAAGGCATAGGCTATTTGAGTTTCATAGAAATATCTTACAAGTTTGAATAAACCAAATTCTCTTTTGCATGCTTGGTTTAACACCACCTTTACAGGTTATTCTCCTATGTGTTCCCATTATAGAGAGCTGTTTATCAAAAAGTTCTTTACTTTTGTCCTATGGCTGCTGTTCTAGTATGACATATTTATTTTAATAACAATTGAATTTGATCAGATGTTTTTAGTTATACCACTTTTTTCCTGAACTCTGTATGTGGCTGCATCTGTATTCCATGAGATATTTGTTCTGTACAATAGAGCATATGCCTATTTTTCTTTATTTTCTTCAACAACAAATGGAGGATAGACTGAAGATAGACAGACAGAAAAATACACAGTTTGAAAATTGTATACATTCTGCAAAAGAACAGAAAATGAAAAGTTCTTCCCAGTAACTATGAAAATCTGTCAGAGGGACAGGTTTAGACTGAGATGCTTGGGCAGATGCCAGACATAAAAATAGTACTATAAATCACACGGTGACATGGGGTTTTAAGCTGCCTGGATCTCACACTCCAAAGATCAGTCCCTTACACAAATTCAGCCTCTTCTATGTGTATTTACAATTGAAAATTTAAATTTTTGCACCAGTGAAGCTGCATCAACAATGGAAAAAAAAATTAATAACATCACTTAGTCAGCTAAATGGCATAGACACTGAGTATTTTGTTTACTTTGCTGCATGTCTTTGATCATCGCTCTTCACTGGCTCAGCTCCTTAGCAAAATATTTGATCTCCAGATGACACTTTGAACATCAAAAAGGCATGAACTGACAGAACACTGATAGCATAACAGAGTCAGATAATAATGGAAAATTATCTAAGGTACCACCTAATGGTAGTTCTTTCTCCTAGGAGTCACAGAATCAATGCATTTACTGAAAAGGGAAAATCTGAAAAGGGAGAATCAAGTTTTTCCATACAGAAGAATAAGAGCAAAAGTATTTATAAGTTAAAGCAATGCATGAACCTCGCTGGTAAGGGTTACTGGTCGCTGATGTTCTTAGGCTCTTACAATTTTGTTTAGCGATGTAAACATGATCTCATTTTGGCTGAGCAGAGGGACATTAAGCTGAATTCACTCTGCTTTCATCTTTCTCTTTAGCATATGCTTTGGTTTACTATTCTGAGCTGTCACCTTTCTTCTCCTCCTCTTACAATAACACAGCTGTCATCCAAGACAAAGAATATTTGCATGGAACACATAAAAGGAACACTATCACAAAATGTTGATTGAGATAATGAGTATGAATGCATAGCCAGCAATAATGACATTAATCTGAAAAAAATTAATACAACCACACCTTGCACTTTGCATGTTACTACAGTGATATCAAAACCTAAAATATTTTGTACTTCTTATCAGCAAAGAAATTAAGAACAAATGCAAACACATTTTATCCAGTGTCATTTATAACCTAAAGATACTTTACTTTTAGATTTAGTCAGTGGAATTTCTCTTCATAGCTTTAGTTTTTCCAAGATCAACCTAAATTATGAGTTTAATTTTACCCATCCTATGCAAGTGTAGCCAATTTTTTTTCTGCAAGGAAGGGAAACAAAGTGTGAAATCCATCTTCTTTGTAAAGCTGTGTAAGTGGCAATGTTTGAACCCAAAGATAATTTTTCTGGGCTTTCTCCAGACAATGCAGTGGCCCTTATAATGTATCCAGAATAGCTTGTATTTTTACCTATGTGTGAAATTATACTCTGTGCAAATATACACACAAATTTTTGCAAAGCAATAATACCCTCTTTAGCTAGAATGCTCAAACATCTGAGAAACTTTGCATTTCAAGAACTTTACTGAATTGGTTGTTTTCATATGTACACTATCACTGCTCCATTTCTAAGAAATGTGCCTGTGGCTTGTAGAACTGATTACAAAGCCACACACATGCATGACATCCACATATGTACCTCTTAATGTGCTAAATTAAAGAGATTATGTGAAATAGCCTCATGACTCTTCATGACTCATGCATAATAATGCATGTACCATTTCAGACAAGCCAGACAGAATCTTTTTTAGCTGTGATTGTAGCAAGAGATCACTGGGACAGGGTTCCTGTTCTGCTTCCTTGTTCTCTGACAGGGGGTTGCCAAGACTGTTTCAAAGAAAGGAAAGAGGTGGGGAAAATAGTATTCATGTCAACAAATCCAGGTGTGCATTCATGGGAAGAATGGACAATTATTTATATGCTGGTAAGGGCAAGTACACATGGTTGGGAGGGTTGGAATGCAATTGATGCTACGGAGGGATGGGTCTTGGTGGAGCCTGTGGGAGCAGCACATCCAGCATTAGCTTAGCTCATTGCAGACATAGCTTTCAGACAGAATGAATTTGCCTTTTGTTAGGGTAAACTTAGCTAGATTTCTCAAAAATATATTAATAACTTTTAAACACACTTGTAAAGTTACTTTTATTGGAGGATTCCTGTCAAATTGAAAGGATGATTTCATCATGAAAGAGAAATAGTTAAAAGAAGAGAAATATCTACTTGTATAAAAGAAGGTTTGAACCTGCTGGTCTTTTCATGCTTTCAGAACAGCATGTTAAGTGAAAATTAATTTTTAGAAGTGTGGCATATTGCATATTGTTTGCAAAAAGGTATTTAAATGTGGAAGAAATTTGGTTGTAAGTAGTGACACTTGGAAATTTTTGTATTCTATTTTTGTACTATACTGACTGTAGAATAGATCTTGAGACTGCAATAACTAGTACTGATATCAACTGATCCCTAGAGGTCAACTGCAGCTCCCATTGTGTGAATGATGATAATCTTCATTTGCAGCTTGTTTCATCTTCACAATTCCTTGCACTTTCTACAGTTCTTTCAGGTAATTAGAATGGAGATGAAAAAGTGAAGCACTGAAAACTATCTCTCAGGATAATCCTGCCATTCCAGGTGCATACAAGGAGGTAGAATTAAGCCTCTTTTGACTTCTAAACACTTCATGCAATTGTGCTAACAATTTTACATATGTTTGCTCTAACAAGAATATATGTGAAAAGTTCATTGGAATGTCTATGCACAAAGCTTCACATGATTGCATCTGACAACCAACAGGCAATTTTTCCATTAGTGACAGAATAACTGTGGTTTGTAAAAGTAGGCTTGGGGACACTATTAGAATATATATGTGTACACAAACTTGTTCTTTTTAAGCCTTTTATTACTATTATTTGGTCTACTGGAACGTGTATTAATAATACTTTTACAAATGTGTTTATTTAGTCAGATATCAACCTGCCTGAACAATCTGCTGTCTTTTTATTTAAAAATGAACAGATTTAGTTCGTTCTGCTTTGTGGTATTAGAACAGATTCCATTTCAAAACCAGTGTGGGCACTCTGCCCAGGCTGAGGTAGAATTGGTTAGCATTTAGAGATTACTCAAACAGAACATTTTATTCAAAGTGTACATATAAATTTACTAGTGTAATTTTCTGCATAGTTTCACATAAACATTTTGACTGCTTCAAGAACAGATTTGGGCTACTTTGTAACCCTGAGTGCAAGCTGATAAATGCCTCATTACTGTTATACTCCATTTAGTATTCCAACACAGACAAACTGAAATTCATGAATGTACTTTTCAGTTGCTTTCTCTGTGTGTGGCAAGAAGTATTTAATAAAGTTTCTATGAATGACCATATTCCTACCTCATTATCTTTGTGAAAGTACTCACAAAATAGTCTCAAATTTGAGGGAAAATCACTGCAAAAGACATAATTAAGATTTCATCATAGGTCCTCTTCCCTGCCTCACTTCTGGCCTTTATTATCATTGTGAGTTAAGATGCTCTTCTCTGTTTAGCACCAGATTGGAGCATACAGATCTATTGTTTTCCCTGTGTTCAAAACAAGCATCTGCAGTGATTTTTATTCCTTGCTCATTATGGTCTTCTCCAAAGGAGAAATTTCACCTGTGACACAGAGTTATAAAACAACAAAAATTCTGTCCTGCATAAGATTTTTCCCTATATCATAATGACCTAATTAAGGGACTAAAGACAAAGAAAAGTGTTGTCTGGGAAATGGGAAGTCCTTAGAAAAATTTGTTTCAGAATTGGCATTAAAAAGATTTGGAGAAGGAACCTATTGTCAGAATAACATTGAGAATTTGAGGGAGAGAGACTGTTGGGAGCTATAGCAGCTGATTAGTCCGACTGGTCCAAAAGAAGCAGATACCCTAAAGGAGGTCTTCTTATTAGAGGATGGAATTTATACTATCTCATTTCTGTGAGAACATGGAAAAAAACCTCTCCTGTATTCAAATATGATACCCGTGCAAGAGGCTAAGGATGCACTTACGTTAGTGTTTTAGTTTGCATCAACAGTGTGCTTTTCAACGTACTAATCATCCATACTTAATATATTTTTAGGTTACAATGTGGAGTGCACTTGGAGCAAATAAATGCTTTTCTATTAGTTGAAACTGGAGAAGATCTGATTCAGGTGCTTACTTACTGCATTTCAACCATTCACTCCATGGATCAGACTAAAGCTGGTACAAAAGAAACTGGTTTTGTCTGAATATGAGGTCCTCTACATCAACTGTTTCATTCTGCAAATCTTCTCTTGTAGCAGAATTACTGTTAATACAGACAGAAGCAAGATGAGAAAGGTCAGGTCAACTTCACAACTGTTCTCCAAAAAGCTTTGTTTTTCACATATACTTGTGGGGGAAAAAAAAAAAATAAAGAAAATTCCATATCTCACAGCCCTTTAAAATTGTTATTGAATTTGAGTTGAGCAGGTGATGATATTTTGCAAATTTGGAAACTGGAGCTCAGTCAACGGGCTCATTTACATCATACAGGCATTTCTGTGTCTGAGATGAGAATTAACCTGCTTCTTCCAACTCCCACTTGTATATACAAAGAAAATTGTATGTGCCTTTACCACAACATTAGACAATTGAAACTGTGGTATGAAAAACATGCTTGTCTTTACAAATCTTTATGTATCTTGGATTACTAGGCAAACACGTTTCTGTTCTGCATACAAAAGGCAGAAATATATAGATTTTTGCCTCAAACACAGGTACAGACCTAAAAAAAACAGAAAATGGGCCACTAGGTATAATGACATAGTCATATTTTAATTCTCTGTGAAGGGAGTAAGACACAAGTAGTGTTCTTACTTTTCCAGCCCCAGAGACTTTTGGCTTCTGCTAAGGAGTCTGATTCACATTGGTTTAATATAGATCCAAAACAGAATCTTCTGTCCCAAATAGTGAATTATGGAAGGCAGAAGGAACAAGATAAGCATTATAAAGTGCAAAGATCCACAAAGTCTAGTCAAAATACGCCTTCTGGACAGATTTGAGGTCTCTTTACAGGCTAAATTTTTTAATATACTATATTCTATGCAATAGAATTTTTAGCATTATTCAGTTCCTGAAAATAAGAATAAATGAAAACATAAGTTGCTGTGCTACAGTAAGATCTTTGATTCACCTCAGCACCCAAGTCAGTGCCATAGTGACTTTAAATAGGAGGGTATCAAATGAAGAAGGATTTACTTTGAAAGAGATTGTGGTGATCACACTTACCTTAATGTATCCTTCAATGAAGGATACAATGAACAGGTATGTTCAATTAATATTGAAAACTCCTGTTTACAGGCTAATATTTTACCTAGAAATAATGGCTTATGATAAAAAGACCCATGCTAAAAGTTCTCAAAGAGTAAGTCATTTCCCCCACTGAAAGCAAATCTAAAAATGCATGAAATGTCCATTTCATAAATTATGTCATAATGTACCGACTAATTATAGGAGAGCAACATGAAAAGTCAGCAATACTCAAAGCAAGATGAACTATAAACTTTCTGTTTGTAACCTAGAGATAGATACTCTTATACAGTCATGTAGGAGAATAATTGGATCTACTGACACTGCACAGTGACAGAAAAAGTCATTTGCTAAGAAGGATGATTTTTCAGGGAGCATCTGTCCTAGAGACTAGGTACTGCACACCTGTATATCATTTACACCTTAGGCATTTCCTTGCTGTTAATACCCTCCAAATGTAATTAATGCTGTGCACATACTTTCTGTATTTTGTCTGCAGCATATCTGCAATAGGTCAAACACATTTAATAAAAAGATGGCTGTCACAACCTTAAAAATATCAAGCACACAAAGAAATTTCTCAGTCTACACAAGTAAGATTTAAGAAAAACGTCAAGCATATAAATTGTTTAAATTCTTCATAGGTTATATACTCAAGATTTGAGACTGAATAAAGGTGATATACAAGGAGAAAAATGAGTGACACTGTGGGAATTACTGTATAGGAAAGTCCCATATTAGCCTCTTTAAATAATCCTCAGAGAGTTCCCTTTGGCTCATCTGGTTGTCTAAAAAAAATAAAGAATGACAAAAATAGCAAGCAGACAGTCAAGAGCTACACATGGAAAGAATTTTGCAACATGACAAGACTCGTGGGCAATTCTTAACCTTCTTCCTCCTGACACACTTCATCTTTACCTTTCCAACTTTTCTAAGTATCTTTGGGTATTTGTAGCTAGTGCACAAAAGGAAGAAACTCCTTTGTTATCACTCTTGAGGACCATTTCTTCCTGGATTTGAGCAGCAGGCGACAAGGGAGGACTAAGGACTCAGGCAAACAGAGTAGCAAATAAGAAGGCTGAAAAGCATCTCAGTCCCGTATGTTGAAAAAGACATCCTGTGAAAGAAGAGCTATGATATCACACAACACAGAATCCTCAAAACACACAGCAGACAAAAAAACTGTTGTATCTCCTCCTCACTGAGGGTATTGAGGAACAGGTACAGAGAGTTCTCAGAAGGGAGAAGCAATCTAAAAGATGAGGGAAAACTGCCTGAAAACTGTCTGTAAGAAAGAAGCAACAGGAATCTGGAAGAGTGAACATCATTTTCTCCCTACCAGAGCTCCTGTGAGCAAGGATGTTACTTGGGGTAAATATAGTTAAGGCTTAGCACACCTGAAGGAGTACTTGGATCCTTCTCATCCCCAGACACAGAGGCACTTTTTCTTTTTCCAAGCATTCTGCATTGAAATGTGTGGAACCTGATTTTAGCTATTCATTCCATGGCATTCAAATAGTCAATAATTATTTCACTGAATTGCAGAAGTTCCTGGGTTTTCCTGTTCAGATCTTTCTCAGAGAAAGAGAGGAATCTATATAGTAGGCATCCACTCTATTTCAATACTCCCAGCTACTTTATTATCTGTATTAATATTATAAAGTAAACAAAACTAAATTACTGAGATTGCATTTGAAACTGCTTTTTAAAAACATTTTTTTACATACACCTTATCAAATAATGTGATGTTCAGCCTCGAGTCTAACCTGTAAAGTCAATTTCACAAGTACCTCGCGAATATCTTCAGTGTAGTACCAACCCTCCTCTCTGCTCCTAAATGCAATGACGGGTTAACAGATTGCTTAATGAGTACAAGGGGTCCCCACAATCAGTTATCTATGTGGAGGAAGGAGAGAAAAGTGACTTGTTAGTTTTTCAACTTGCCTTTGCTTGTTTGGAAAAAAGGTGATTTTCTTTGTCTTCTGCTACACAGTCAGCATTTTACTGTCAATTTTATAGACAGGTCATTTCAAGTTTGGGATTGTTTTTTTAGTGCTTTTATAGACATTTAAATATGTGTGAAGAGATGGACAGGTACTGGAAGATTAAAAACTCTTTTTTACCCTGAAAATTAGTTTGGTAGGAACTAGGAGGCAATTCACAGCAAAAATAGCTTGTAACTGTCTGAAAACAAATGCACCTAGATTAAGTAGCCCTTGGACTAGCTTCTTCATGGACATTTGTGGTGCTGTATGATCCGTCTTCAGGACCCACTTGAATTTGAAAGGTTGCTGGTTTTCAGGGCTTGAATGTTCAAACCTAGGTTTCAGTTAGAAGATGTGAAAAGCAGTAGCATAAAGCTTGAACATAGGTACAGTCTAAGCTTTAACATGTAAAAATAAGACCCTATTCTTTTCATAATGTTTATTCAATTCAGCACCTCCTGTTGAAATTGTTGATTTTACTTGTTCCATTTAGTATCCTGGTCTCATATTCTAGAACATCTTTTGTTTGTGATGTTTTTACAGCAGCATTAGGTATTTCTTGCTAGTTATAACTTCAACAACCAAATTTCACTGAAACATATTTTAGCGCACAGTTCCAACACATACTGCTTTTAGTTAACATTCAACAGTTATCAGACCAGAGAAATATAAGTAGGAAGAAAGTATCTTTTTTTCTCCTAGATCCTGACCTTTCATTTTTTGCTCTTCCTCAGCACTTAACAAGCAAACACAATGTAAAAGGCAGTTGTATTTACTAACTTTTCTAAAGACAATACTAGTAATAGTGTCATCCAGAAAATGTTGGTCTTAGATTCTCCACAGCCTGAGGAGATTCATACTAATCCATTACCATGGAGATGTTTTGCCCTCAGAGCTGCATACAAAACAGTAAGCCCTGTTCATCTGTTTGCACTAAGGGCTGTAAAAGACTATTGTAAGGAGTGATTTTGGAAATCTCAAAACAGTAGAGGTGTTTTCTCAAAATCCCTTCTGCTCTGCACAGAACAGTAGGGTTTCAAACACACCTTTTTGTGTTTTTTCTTTTGCCTAGCTATAAGAGACTTGGCATGCAGATTTTCTTCATCAGCTTAGAGTCCATCCCTAAATACCTAGCTCACCACATTTGAAAGACTGATCAGTTTACAGAAGGAATAAGTAATTCTAGAGGCCAAAAGACTGAAAGGTATGTCTTGTAATGTACAAAATATAGCTAAGCCTTTCCTTCAGAATTTTCAGGAGTCAGACCAGTTACATGTTCAGCTCTACTTTATGTGTTGAAATGATGACAAAAGGATTTCAAATAGCAATTACCCAATGGCAATTTACTCTCTTTTGGTATAACATAGAAAATCCAACATTATGGCTTCACATGTAATAGGAAGCTCATTTCATTTAGAAAAGGTGTCAGGGATGACATAAAAATTACCCAAGGCAATGGGATACTACATTTTACTGACTCATTATCTCCACTAGCATTCAGAAGCCATGCCAGTCTTTTCACAAAATACAACATTTTTCTTCTGCACTAAAAGATTATTTATATAAATCTCTATTCACTAATTCACAGATTTATTTTAACATAGTTCATTATAAGATCTGCTAGTATGATACTGGGGTATCAATGCTTCTACTGAATAATTTCTTCATATTTCTTTCAGAAAAGAAAAAGAAAACCTGACTGGCTAAAATTCCGTAGTGTGCTCCAAGAATCACAGGATGTAAGACTTTCAGCTGCAGAAAATAAAGTTCAGGAAAGAGAAAACAGACTTTAATTTATGTGAAACTGTTAATATAATTTTTATAATTTTAATTAAGCTAAACTGGACATATATTTTCTAGCTTAGCGTACTAACAATGGTATAATTAAACCAGAGCAATTACAAGGTAATATTAGAAAGAAAAAGTGATCTTTTTCATATTGAAACAATAGCAGCTCTGGTTATGGTGTGGCTCACACTTCACAGTTTTTAAACTTCATTCATAAATAGGGTTTAGAACTTGCTTTTTAGTGTGAAACACATGTAAGAAATATTTTATAATTACATTAAAATACCCAAACTTTTCATTGAGCCTTATTTATAATATGAAGTTATCTATAAAGTCACTTCAGTATAAATTTCTTGCTGCTTGAAAACATTAATTTCGGTATACTTATTGTGTCATATTGTTGTGTATATTTATGTGTATAAAGTTGTACTTATGACATTAAGTACCAGGACAATTCAGACATAGTCAAATACTACCATCCACAGACCTTTCTACTTGTCAAATAATGTCTAAATAAGCATATACAAATATATATATATATTTAGACTATATTTTGAATAGCATTTAATGGTTGAAACATAGAAAATAGGGCTAGAAAGAACCTTAGGCAAATCATAAAGTGTGCCCTGAAGATAATTAACTATATGCAGGCTCTTAAAAATCACCAGTGATATTCTCTACTTCATCTCATTCACTGTAATTATTGTAGCATCTATCAACTTTATTTTGAATTTTAATACATATATGAGAGAAAAGTGTAAACATACTGTCGTGGTTTTGCTCTGGCTGACTGCCAAAGCTTCCACTAGAGCCGCTTTTCCCCCTTCACCCCTCTCTCCACCGACGAACAGGGAGAAGGAATGCGTTGCTGAGATAAGAACCCTGGCTGGACAGAATTACGGCCAAAACGGTCAGTACTTATAAGTGATAAAGTGAATTTATTACAGAGTTAAAGGAGCAAGCAAGAAACATCTTTTAAATACTCTTTCTCCTTCCTTCTTTTCCCCCACCCCCCAACAGCAGATCCACAGCTCTCCCTTCTCCCAGAAGGTAGAAGGAACCCGGGGGGTGTTTTCCCCTCCTAGTTGTTCAGTTAGTTCATCCCTCAGTGGTTTTCTTCTTCTTCTTGGCTAAATACCTGGAAGGGGGGTTAGATTTTTCTCTCAGCAGTCTGTCTCTCTCTCTCCTCTTTCTTGCTGTGGCAGGTTTGCAGAAGTTGGCAAACAGCTCGCCCTGACCTGCCACCACTCCATCACTCTCTCCCCGTGTCGAGCTGGTCTCTCTCTTAGGGTAGGAATAAAACCAGGCTTCTTTTAACTTATTTGACTCCCTTCTTGATTCAGGAGCAAAGGCCTTGTTAATCATGTCAATTCCCACAGACACAGTCTCTCTTGTGGGAGTTCACTCCCTTCTGCCTCGTAGTAGGGTGGATCTCGGCTCCACTGCATTTGGTTCAGTCCCTAACCACAGGCCACAGAGACGGCTTCAGCTCCGATGATGAAAGGACCTTCTCCTTCTCCCTCATTCTTCTTGGCTGGCTTTGTTGGGGTTCGTATCTGCTGTTTTCCTGCATGCTGTACTCCTTGTTTCCCTGCCTATCCACAACTACATGACTACATTGCTATAACTACATGGCACGCACCTGCATACTACTGAATTTGCTTCTTAAATATCCTGTTACAGAGGCATTACTTTACGTCCTAATTGGCCCAACGGTGGAAAACAGCACATCAATCTTCCAGGAGCCGTCAGAGATAGGCCCTGACTGGACAGCTGTGGGAGCTTCTGGAAGCTCCTTACAGGAGCCATTTTTTGGTCCCTACCACACCCAAAAAGCTAGACCCCCCTCAAACTACCACACATGCATATGTGCCTGTGCACAGCATATGAGGAAAGATTCTGACAGAAAAGTTCTGGATTTAATAACCAGTTCTCTGTTCTTCTATCAGCTGGAGAAAGAATCCTCTTTTCCAACACATGGGATGATGGTTTGAGTTCCGTGGAAGGATTCTGACAGGATTCATTCATATGACATTTATTGCTCAAACACAGATATGTCATGTCATATCTTACTTGTCTTCTTTTACTTGCTTCTTTTGGATGTTATTCAGTTATATCAATTAAATCTGGAACAAAGTGACCAGGATTTTAAACCTGAACAGATATATTGAACAGATATATAAACTGCCATGTAGTTTTTGCATAGCTTACTAAAGAGTCACAAGTAGAGTAACTATCTGTCAGCAAAACTGAAGACCATTCAGGCTATTTTGCTATTTAACTCTATCATTTCAAAAAAGAATTCAAAGAAAATAGTCTAAGAGGTACTTGGTACCCTTCAGGATTGAAATTTAGCATTTTTGTATTCAGTGCCCTAGACAGAATATCCAAGCAAAAGAACTCTGGGGTTTGGGGTACTTTTTGGTTTGGTTTGGTTTGGCTTGGGTTTTTTATATCAAAGTTGTCCAGGAGTCCAAAATTATACTTCTGTACCTCCCCAGGTCTACTTCAATCATCACAAGCATTTACAGAACCATAGGTTCATATAATACTTAAATACATGAAGTAGTCTTAGAGCAATCCAACATGTTCTGTGAAAACGGACCCTAAAAAGATAGCTCCTGGTTTTTTGAAGGTTTTTGTGGTTTGTTTTGTTTTTTAATTAAATGGTAGCACTGCAGCTCCCTTTATATGATAGTCATTTATCAAGATTTCAATAAGCCAAATACAATTTTCTTTCTCCCACATGTATACCAACCCACAATTCTCACTTCTCCAAGAAGTGCAAGGGTAAAGGTCTGGCACTCCTCTGTATTTGACAGAGAAGGATTGAAAAATATGAGCAAGTATTTTTGGTGCCTAATAGAAAAGCTGTTTTAATAGTTTGATTGGGCTAATTTCATCCTGCTTCTATAAATTTGGGATTATATCCACCTGTCTAGGGAAAGAATTCTGCATTTAAGTTTTAGGGTTGTGTTTCAACCTCAAAACTCATTCTTTAGAGAAATTGCATGAAAAATGTTGCATTCATAGTAGCTCAGCTAATGATTTTTAAAGCATGAAGATGTTAAAAAAAAGTATAACTTGAAACAATTTCTTATTATTCTTAAATTTTGCTTAACAGAAAGAGCAAAAAATTAGTTTTGCCTACTAAAATGAAATGGAATGATCAAGTACTTTGTACAGGATTTTCTAGACTCAAACCCCTAAGTATCTGAATTAAAAGCATGATAATTAAAGTCTAGCACTATGCTAATGGGAAGAGAGAAGCATTTCTGGATCATGTTCGTTTTGAACCTGAAGTGGTTGTGCTCTTAACTTTGAATCTTAATTTAGTGTAGTTAACTTGGCTTCTGTCTCCTCAAGTGCATTCTATAACCCTAACTGCCCTATGCATGGGCCTTAAAATACATCAGGTATCAGCTGAAGCAGCTCATACCAATGCTGAGGAGATATTTCTTAAATCTTGCTATTTTTTGGGCATGTCCTGGTTATGTCTATCTCTAAGCAGGCCTTAAAGCCTGTAATTCAGAATACAGCTCTTGCAAAATCAGTCAGTGTGCCTAGGGCATTCATCTAAGGACAAAGATCATCCATCTATTTATTTCAGCTCCTTACATGAAATTCTTTCAGATAACGAAACATTCCAGCCTTCTTGTAAGGTTTTCTAAGTATCTTTGTTCAATCTCAATGGCAAACTGCAAATTTTAGGGGAGAAGTGGTAAGCAGGTTTAAACACAATCTGCATAGACAGCAGATGATATGAAAAGTAAAATCCAGCCTCTCTGCCCACAGTTAGGGTCTGCTTTAACCTTAAGACCAACCCAGCAGAATTGTTCAAACCTCGCTGATATTTTTGTCATTTTGTACCACTACTGTCATGAACAACACAGCCAAGGTAACTTGTAATATGAACACAATGTGTAGAACAGAGAGCAATGGAGGGTGTGTAGTGACTTGTCACATGTAACAGGTTTCCATGACCCTCTTTTCATAAATGCTCGTGTTAATACAGTTTGTACTAATGTTTGTAAAGAGCTCTTGAGCAAAGTAAATCATACTGTGAACTTCTCTGGTAATACAGGCTAAATAATAATAATAAAACTAAACAACAAAAGAATCACAGAATCACAGAATCACCAGATTGGAAGAGACCTTCAAGATCATCAAGCCAAACCCTTGCCCCAACACCTCAGATAAACTAAACTAAACCATGGCACCGAGCGCCACATCCAATCTCTTCTTAAACACATCCAGGTGTTGCCTAAAAGGCTAGCCCAAAAACTGAGGCCAGGCAGGAGTAAGGGAATAAAAGGTGGGTATTTATTTGAAGGGCCTTCAAAGGTACATTTAGGGCAGACAAAGCCCCCTCCTTGGGGCATCACCCAAAATGGACGACAAGTCACGAGTTCTCCACACTCCATCTGCATATCAGCATAGATTTACCAATTAAAACTTTACAATTTCCCCCTAGCTCACTCCCCCTCCCCCCGCCCCCCCTTTGGAAGCTTGGGTCTGGGCAGCCTGAATGTCCTTGAAGGGTAAGTACAGAGTGGCACTGTTATGTCTATAGAGAACAGCAACCAACGAGATATAAAGCATACATGCCAAACAATGCAGGATTTGAAAAATATAAGGGTTAAAACCTAAGACAACCCAGGGATGGTGATTCCACAACCTCCCTGGGTAGACCATTCCAATATTTTATCACTCTTTCTGTAACATTTTTTTTCCTAACATCCAACATATATTTTCCTTGGTGCAGCTTAAGACTGTGTCCTCTTGTTCTGTCAGTTGTTGCTTGGAAAAAGAGACCAACCCCCACCTCACTACAACTACCTTTCAAGAAGCTGTAGAGAGTGATAAAGTAAAGAGACATAAGAAAAATTTACAAAGATTTTCAATTTTCTAAAATATAGCAAGAATTTTTTGTTCCCTTACGACTTTCTAGATAGCAAATACCCTAAACTCTTCATGTTTTCTGTGTTACTGTTCTCCTAAATCTCCAGTACATTATACACAGGCATGCATAAACACAAATTGACTTCAAAATAATCTATGGAGTGCCCCAGAAACTATGCAGCATTAGAGCTGCTACTGGTTTAGTGCCTGGATGGAGCATGGAATTTGACTAATGGCTCAGTGTACAGTTAGGTGATGAAAAAAAGAAAAGGTCTCCAAATCCAGATGTAAAATAGTCAGAGAGGGTCTATGATAGGAAAATGATGAACACAAGAATGATTCTTCTCTGTGAGGAAGAAAGAAAGACAAATGGTGTCTTGTCTAAGAGTCAGTGTAGGGTTGAGTGGAAGGAAAGCCCAGAGCTACAAAGGAAATAATAATAGAGAAGAGCTGTCAAAGGTAATTGGGCATTTTTAAATAACTAGCATTTTGTTTCTAGATGAGTCAAAGTGCCCTGGCTCCCTGTAGCTCAGCCTAGGGTAAGGGATGAAGATTAAGGGGGTGAATGCTTGGAGCTACATACAAGGCTAGGAACTGGAAAGAATTATGTACTAACAGCCAAGGGCTGATGATAGACCTCTCCGGTGCATAGTATTTTGTTCCTGGAGGGAGAGGGATCCCCTGGGATATCATAACCCACAGATGGTCAGAGCAAGAGAGAATACACAGCTACAGCCAATGGGAAAGGGAAAGGGGCTGCCAGAAGAAATATCACAGAGGACTTTTTGGCCTTAGGAAGGGCAAATGTACCTTGCCCAAATCTCAGTGTAACAACTGGATCCAGGGAAAGAACAAACCCAGAAATGACATTTTTACGGGGGGTTATAGAGAGCTTTTCAATGTAAACTAAGGGTTTACATTGAAACCTTTGAAGACTAAGGGTTGAGTCTCATATTCTTTTGTGACTGTACCTTCTCTAGATTAAATAATGTATCAAGGACAGCAAATAATGTTGCTGCTGTGCTACTGGGCCAAGAGAACTAGCAGAAATATCTGAAAACTTTCATAACAGTAGGTGATGTACATCCTATTGAAGGCGGAGTTGATTTGGGTTTAACTTTAGGACAATGTTATTCCAGTTTAAAGCAGAGTTAACATTAAGAGAAAGAATCCTACACACATACATATATATTATATATATGTATATGTTATATATATATATAATATATATATGTGTGTGCTGGTTTTTTCTTGGTTAAAAAGTTGGACTGACGTCTGCAGAAGATGTTTCTGAGCCTTCAAATTCTGGCTCTACAGCAATACAGTAAGATTGGGAAGCAAGAAAATGAAGCAACAAAATAGTATCAGTAAATGAAGAACAGCTTTTTAAAATAGTGGTGTGGGAAAAGGAGTGATTTTGTAGTTAAATTACTGCAGGATCCTACAGGCTGCTTCTGTTACCCCAGCAGTAAGATAGATGAGGTCCTGTATAAAGGAAGGAGGAATACCATGGGCTTCCTTTGAGGTAGAGCAGGAGTGGTGAAAATAACACAGT
Organism: Climacteris rufus; assembly: GCA_013398175.1. Lineage (NCBI taxonomy): Eukaryota > Metazoa > Chordata > Aves > Passeriformes > Climacteridae > Climacteris > Climacteris rufus. Next base: position 213,248 of record VZRZ01002148.1, on the reverse strand, counting down.
GGATCTGACCACCACCTGATTAATCTACAACTGTTTCTGAGAAATGAGAAACTCTTTAGGTAACCATACATTTTCTCAATGAATAGACTATTTTACCTTAACCGTATAGTCCACTGTGTCTGGGATTATTCCAGTTTATTTTTTTTCTTGAACAATAATATTATTTGTAATACTACAGATGAATCACTGTTTTAAAATCATATTTTAAATCCTTTCTCTCTAGTGATTTTTTAGATAAAAACACATAACCATTACAGTTTCTTTCCCCAATATCAACACATCTTCTTCTTATTTATTGCATTATTTCAGGGAGTTTTGCTACTGCCATCTGAACATCACTGATTTCTAATTATTTTTTGCTGTCTTTTAAAAGTGATGTTTTGCTACATAAAGACAGTGATAAATTTTAGACTATGACTGCTAGGAATTTAGGAAATTACTTTATTGGTAACAACTTGGCAGTGCCAATCCCTGAATCAATAGTAAAGTGCATCTCAATTTTGTCTTTGGAAAGGCAGTGCAGACTATTAATTTCTCAGTGCTGCAGGTTGTGAGTGCTCATGCATATGGAAAGGACATTTGGGCACACATGAACACCCTCTCAATGAGAGCATAACCCTTTAGACTTATTCAGAGCATAAAAATGATATGAATTAAATTTAACTCATACAAACATCTATATATTCTTTTCATAGTAAATAAATCAATAAATTAGTAGGAAGGACTCTTCTTTATTACTCTTTCTGTACCTGAATTCAAAAGGCTACTTAATGCAGTTACTTTGTGCATTGTTTTGACTTCCAATTCAACTGAAAAATGGAAATTCATGAGAAAAACTTTTAAGCATTTTTCTGTTTTCTACCAGGAATACCAGCTAAGTACTATTCAGGAATGGACAGAAGAAAAATATACTACTTTATATTCTCAAAAAGGATACGGTTTAATTTTACCTAAAATATAAGAAATAATTTCCACTATATTTCAGATTTTACTTCAGTGGTTTGGGGATAAAAATGTAATGTTTTATTATATGCATTTTTATCATTCTTTGACTACTAAAAGCAGTTCTCTAGCTTCAAACTCTGGAGATCTAGGTAAATAAATTACAAAAAATGAATACATGAGTCTTAGCATTTATTATACTCATCTACTTGCAATGATTTATATTTTCAATAGACTTAATGAAAATGGGGTCCTTTCTGAACTTTTATCATTGATGTCAAAACCAATTCAGGCAGATACAGGAAATTTCACACCCAGATCAAGGTATGTATGAGAAAAATACTAAATTAGACCATAGATTCTTGGGTGAGCTGTATCATTCAAGTCTTTAGACTGATTTTTTAAAATTTTGATACTATGGAAAACCTACAACTGATAATTCTAAAGGGACAATATCTATCTGTACTTCAATTAAAGAATTCTTTTCAGACTGAAGACCAAGAATAGAGAAATAAATTAATCAGCTCTCATTTATTACATTTTGAATTTTCTCCTGAAAAAATATTTCCTAAAGCTTTTTTATATCTTTTCATTTCCAAGTGAATTTTCTTTGGGTCATGAATGTGAAGGTTGATAGAACTTTCATATTTTGTTAACACTTGTACACCTTCCAGTTTGACAAAAGTGCAGAAAATATTTGCTTAGAATAATCTACAGACAGCAGTATTTTTCAAACAGAGTCAAAGTGACTGTGCAAGTACAAGCAGGGAAAAATTGATCTAAGTAAAAAAAAAAAAGTACCTGGTAAGTTTAATTAGATGATTAATAGTGTATCACAGAACTTGAACAACAGATGTTTATTAATGACAAGAGGAATGGAAATGCCGAAGAGAAAAGCGAAAGCAATACTAACTCTTGAAAGCAGAGCTGTGCCAGGAGACAGGGGGGACATAAGTGAGTCCTGCCAGGAGAGGAAGGACATACGGAAGCTGCTGAAGTAGCGGCACATCTGTCATTATAAATGTTAGAGGACGTTTGGACTTATGGGTAAGCAGTGATTAATGTTTGGAACAGAAGAAGTGGTTGGACTAATGTAAGACGGGGAAAACTGGGAGATGTGTATTCAGATAAGTTTGGAATATGAACTATAACAAAAACACATTCAAAGGCTGAAATGCCCTTGAGATGGATCCTGCATTTCCTTTCTCAATCAGTAAGGTCTTAAGGTTATCCACTTAGAGATGCTCTAAGCAGGGCCAAGATAGGCAAAGGCAGAGAGGGAGTCCTGTTTTGGACTGGAAGAGCTGTTGTCTCCACAGTGTTTTCCTCCCTTGTTACACTTCTTCTTAATCCGTGATTGGAAGGAATAAATAAAGATACAAACCTATAAAAGGGAAATGCAAGACTCACTCAGGTGGCACCCTGGTTCCTGGAAGCACAAGGCAGAACTGCAGAATTTGGAGAGGAAAAAAGCCTGTGTCCAGGCAGCTTTTAGCTCATCCACACAGCTCCAAAATTCACCCTGGATGGGTGAAAGTTGGACTCAATACAGGGCAGTCTATCATACCTTTCCAAACATAGCAGGTATCCAGTGCAGTGCTGGGGCTGAACAGGCACATCAGCCAAGGCCGCTAACCATCAACCCCACCCACAATTTCTAAGTCTTCTATCAGTGCTCAGTATCCTCATATTTGATGGCAAAAGTATTATAAAAAGTTCTCAGAGACAGGAAGCGACATTCATTGTATATATATTTTGCATTAAGTTTTAGGGGCTTTTTGTATGTTGTGTCCTTTACATTTGGGATGTCCACTGTGAAGTTGGTGGGTTGATTTTGTTTGGTAATAATTGGTTTATTTAGAACATTGCCCTTTCTTTGTAATTCATAAGGGAAGTACTGCAGCCCTATCCTTGGAGACCTCTTGAACTGTTACTGCCACTTGAAAAAAGACAGATATCCAGACAACCAAAATGAACAGAGCCTGCTGATTCATGACACACATTGTCACATATTAAATTTTGGCTTTCATGTAGCAGTTTCTTTGCTTTCGCCAAAGATTTCTTTCCCTGTCCTGTATAATTTTGTTATTTGTTTAAACCTGTAATTATGCAGGAGACCAGTAAGAACCTATGATTCTCCAATTCCAGTTATCTACCAATGTATTAATAGCTTAGGTAATGTAGTCACCTAACACACTGTCTCAGCAGAACTGCATGCAGAAATGAGATAATTCTGTATTCACCTGCTTATCAAAGCACAAGGCTTGGTCTGCTTATTCACCAGAGACACTTAAGTCAAGCCACTTCAGCCCTCAGTCACCTTAACTGCAATTTTCATTGATTTCAGGTAGTCTTTCCTGTGACAGAAGAAAAAACAGAATGCCATTCTTTGAAGTGCTGGAAATTATATTAAAGTACTTTTTGTGCACCCAGTAATTTTAAACTTCAGATGATTTAAGCCTTCTTGGTATTTGTAAGTAATCTTTTAATCCTTAATAATTATTAGTGTTCTTTCATCATAATTAAAATGAATAATTCAGAGTTATGATTATATATTAATTGTAAAAAAAGTTATGGATGACAGACTGCTTCAAGAAAAGTAGCAACAGACTGATTTTTTTTTTTAGTATTGCTTGAGGGAGTTTTAATCTAAGCACATAAGACATTCTCAGGTGAGGGAAGGCCACACAGGAATTTTTCAAATATGATAGCAGCAGGAACAATGTTAATTTCTTAGGTAAAAGGAAAATAAAATATGACTGCCAAAAAATCAGAAAATAGGTATGTGGACTGAAAAACCATATCAGAGATATCAGAATAAGTTATGAGATGTAGCTTAAATTCTTCTTATAAATTGAAACATGTGGGTTCATAACCCAACACTTGTGTAAGGCTATGTTTGGGAACAGACAGAACTGAAAAGTCTTTTTGTAAGAAGGGTTATTCATAGAATTTTGTCCAATAACCAGTGGGACAATCTGCTATAAATTTCTAACACCTAAGATTAAAGTTCAAGGTGATTTACTTTATATTAGAACATAAATGGTTTGTTATTTCTCCATCACCAGTTCTTTCTTCAGGTCCCTCACATTGATTTTTTTGTCTGACTAGTAGTATAATTTTTAATTGATTAACAAACACACAAATACAAGGAAAACGTTTAGACTTTTCTATAATTATGTTGCAAAAGATGTGTCAAATTGATGCCTTATTGGGGACTACCTAAAAACAGAAGCCAGATGAAATTAGGAGAGTAAAAAGCAGTTATATTATAAAAGCAGGGGCTTCACTCAAAATGGATGACGGGTCATGGGTTTTCAAACTTTTATAAGTTTGGTACATTAGCATATTGGGGTTTAATCTTCCAATTACAGCTTCAGGTAATGAAGTCATTTACCCTCAGTTTTCTCTCCCCCATCCCACTTTTGTTTACATTTCTAGGGGCCTGAGACAGTAAGGTGTCCATGGTTCCCAGGCCTAGAGAGGAATTGTTTTGTCTGACCAAAACAGGAAAAAACAGTAGCTAACACTCTATATGGAGTTTTGAGTTACACACTAAAGAATTGCAGGATTACAAATATATGAAATATATAAAAGCTAAAATCCTAAGGCATCAAAATGACTCTCAGTACAGAACAGAAAATTTAAGAGAAAGGACTAAATAAACTATTGAGGTGGGCGGGAAGGTGAGAACTCTGTCTGCAGAATATTCTGGTTACTAGAGCTAAATAAACCTTCATCTGAAGAACATGGCCAAATGGGAAAAATGGCACCTTAGAGCATACTGTGATGGCCAGAGGCAAACACATAAAGAACAGGCCTAGAAGAACTATTCTAGGAAAAGGACATAACAAAATGCTGTGCAGCTGGGTAATTGCAGTGCTCCAAATCCACCCATTAGAATTATGAAATCCCATCTGGTTGAACACTAGGTTACTCTGCCTTTTTCACTCTTTTAAGAGTAAAAAATGTTAAATTGCTTTTATTTACTGAGCATCCCAACAAATGAGTTTATTTGAGAAATAGCACATGAGACCTTGAGCTGAAGGTTTCAGTTTGTTTAACCTCTCTCATTAGGGAATTTGTAACTTGTTTTCTAACATAGCTGTTGCTCTGATACATATAATTGTAATGAGCTTTGGGGAGCTTTTTAATCCTGACAGAAGCTGGAGCTGGGTATACTAAAGTTCACTACAGTTACAAATATCAAAGAGGATAAAAAGATCCTTAAAAATTACTAAATGCTAGAAATTCTTAGTGTCATCTTCAATATATAAGTCCATAGTAAAGTCTCTAAGAGCTAAATCATATCAGCTAAGGTCTACCAGGCTTTTTATAATACATTGCCAACGTAACATTTACATTTCCAGCAATCTCTGTGTACAATATTTTGTGCACTTATGTTAGATCAGTCCTGTAGTCCTTCTACCATAGATGCTGTACGAACCCTTGCTGTGAGGATACAGTTTTCCTGAGTGAAATCAATTGTACTAACAGATGCATGGATGCATTCACTGTAGGAGTTCTTTGCTGATATTATTTTATTAAAGTGTGTGCAGCAAGGAAATGTCCTTAATGCATACAGACATACATGCATACATACTTGAAGGCTTCAGGAACAGTGATTCTATTGTAATCACAAATAAAATACTATTCAATGAGAAAATAGTAAGAAATAAGATTAGTAGAAATATTAAGAAAAACTGTGCCAGATTGATTGTGTTTCTTTCAAGACATAACCATTGGTGATATTTTTATATAGTTATATGTTTAGTATAACTACTGACATTTCAATGTTCTTGGTATTTCAAACTACAGTTCATATCATTTCCACTGATTAAAAATCCCATTCCTCTTGCATAATATAATATTTTTTTGTTTAAGAGACTCTCTGCCAATGATACTCTATTTATGTCTCATATATAAGCTTGGGTGTGATCTAAGGTCAGCTGAAGCTGACCAAATATTTTAATTTCTCAATGGATTTTAACTTGAATCCTTTATTTCTCCATATCTCAGTTCTGCTTTGCATAATGAACTTAATCATATTATCATTTCACAGTAGCATTAATGTCCAGTGAGATATTCAAATATTACAAAGCAGTAGGAACAAATCAAACAGATGGCAAAATGGCCCTAGCTAAAACTTAAAGTCTATAATTTCATTTTATCTATCTGAAAAATCACATTGGAATTTGTATTTGATGGAATACATACACTACAGTGTCTGCATCAAACATATTTACAGAGTTGTTCTACGTGTATAAAAATCCTATTTCACTATAAAGAAACTATGCATCAATAGAATAAAAGTGTATGATTTGCAAAGTAGTTCACAAATTTTCTGGATGGAGAGAATTACAGTCATGACAGATTCTGCTCCTTTTTTTTAATGTTTCAATTGTGAATGTAAATAAAACAAATATATATAACAAGAAAAGATAGTCAGTTGTTTTACATTGTTATTACCCAATTTTTCAAAGCAAAGGCCAATATCTTTACAAAGAGTTTGTAAGAACAGTTTTGTTGGTTTATCATTCCATTTCCCATGGTATTTTTAAGGATTATATGTTATAATCACAGCTAAAGTCACTAATGTCTATTAAGCTGTAAAAGAGTTAAGAGTATTGGAAATTCAATTACTATTCCTTTTTTAATGTGAGAATATATAATACCGAATATTTTGTCAAGCTTTTGTCTGTAGAAAGGATCTGTGCTGTTTTGTAGTCATTCTTATATAGATAGCCTCCCAGACCCTTCAAATTACTTTTTCTTTGACTAGGAAATAGTCTTACTGTGGCATGAAGAAAAGTAGCAGTGTGATACCAGAACTAGCAAATGCCTTGTTAATGGGAAATGTACTACCTGTCAGGTTCACAGTTGCAGAAGTAAAGAGTTAGAACAATTAATTCAGAAGACCACAATGGCCAGAAGAAAAAGAAAAGAAATCTCTTGCTTCATTCAGGAGACTAGGCAGGTTCGAATATGAGGTTTGACAGGCTCATGCAAATGTGAGTGATTTTATGCAAGCTAATAGAATAACATACTGAAACAGAGTTTGCCTTTAATTAGAGCTGGCAAGCTGGAAAGAAAGCCCATTAAGCCTGGAAGCTTGTAAGGTTCACAGACCATCCCAGAGAGAATTAAATTTTCAAAGACTCTCTATTCTTCTAGGACCTATCCCACATCAAGAACAAAATTGTTGAATTATCAACTATTTAGAACCTAATTGAAAAAATATATGTATATTCACTTTGTATCATGATTGATTAATCTGCGGGAAAAGAGCATAGTCTTTCATTGTCATTCATTGTCCCTGACCATTCACAGGGAAACAGTCTCCCACAGAGCTCTGCTTAAGTTACTCATCAGTAGCCTTTAGGACTGAGGGAATGAATATTGAATCATACCATAAAGAAAATCAGCAACAATTTAGAAAGGAATGGAACAAACTTATAGAAATGCTCATTCTCAGTGGAACTATACAAAAAACAAGTTAATTCCATCTGATAGTCATTTCTGTGAAGACTGAAAATTTGAAGGCAAATCTTCGAAATCTGTGCTTAACTCTTTTATACTATGTAGTAAAAACATAAAAGCCATGAAAGATAAATTGAACATGTTTCAAGAGCAGATAGCATATCTCTCCAAAGATAAGGGGATAGATAGTGTTTCCATTAAGCTTAGCAGCTTGTAATTCAGAACTGGAAAAGGAAGGAGGAATACAGACACTCTGTAGCCTAGCTAGACTATTTCACTGTTCAACAAACAGAAGACTATTTTAGCATTCAAACCTCAGCTGTTCAGCAAAGCCCAGACCTCCAGCAATGCTAGAAACTATGCAATGTATGTATTTGACAAGAACAAAGACATCACTAAGCATCCATAGATGACTCATGTAAATAGCTACAGATTCTGTGTCATGGTATCAGTCTAAAAATTATCTTGGTTTGCTGCACATAGAAAACGAACTGAAATCTTGGAAATGACATTTCTGGTGGGGCCACTGCTTTCTATGGTTTTGTGTCAATAGCAAATTGATTACAGGTGTGGTTTACTGAGGGATTCTTTGATTCTTCTTCGTCCCATACCTACCTGATGCCACAGGCTCTGGACATCACACAGACTCCCTCTCTCCTACACTCCATGATTATATTGCAGCCATCCTTACAGCACACTCTGGAACATCTCTCAGTCCATAGACAGGGATTGGACTTCTAAAGTGAATAAAGAACTGGAGCTCCATGCACGGGAGATTATAACTTCAATTTACTACCAGCAGAGATGAAAGGAACAAGACTAGTGAGTAGGGAGAGGACAGGCTCCATAGGGATTGTGAGCAGATCAACTGTGGTCGCTGTCAGGGATCCCACTGGCAGCATCTCCCACTGCTAAGGATTTCAAGCTCCTACTCTTACACTGCCAACTAGAAGGAAAGTGACTCAAGATGGGATCTGTAAGCAAATGTCACACACACAAGGGCAGAACTGCACTCTGGACAATTCTGGAGATGTTAAAATGACAATCTGTAGTCACCATTATACACCTGCTATCCATTATGTAAGTCTGCCCTTGGGCCTGACCAGCCAAGAGAATGACATAAGGCAGTTATACTGCAAAAATAGCCACAGTGATTATTTCCCCTTTTCCTGAAACACCTAAATTCTCAGAAAATATTGAACTAGAATTATCTGTTAAAAGTCACTGCAAGGCTTATTACCTGATTTGTGGCAAAGAGTATTTATTAATGCCCCCCAGATCCCTTAATCTCTGAGAATTTATCCTGTTAGGCAAACATTAGGAAATGCACTATTTGAAAATTATGGCAATTAAAGTGCATGTGTGTGTATGTGTGTGTGTAAATCATCCATGACCTTTCCTTGAAAAAAAAAGCAAATTTAATCCCTCTCCATCATATGGCTGGCTAAACATTTAGATCTAAAGATTGTAACCCCTCGCCTAGGTAATATAAATCCACAAGAAAAATTTTGGAGAATAGAAGAAAATGTTTAAAACCTCAATTTACAGATAATTAAAATTAATAAATAGGTTTATTTTTATCTGAGTGAGTTACCTTATAAGCCCCAGAATGCCTTATTTCAGAGACAGTATTTCTGTATAAATCTCAGACTATGAAATGTTAAATTTTAGTAAAGAAAAACATAAAGGTTTATTTAACTCAAGAAATGCTTAAGATATATTAAATGCATTCTGGTTTTGATATAATTGTTTTTTAATCCATCTGGCTTCTGTGTATTGAGGTATTATTAAATAGAAATCGTTATGAATTTTATATGTGAAAAATTCCAAGCATTTGTGCTTTTGCCAACAAAAATTTTTGTTAAATATACTGGATCATTTAACAGAGATAGCTAATATTTCTTATGATTTGTTAAAAAGGTACAAAGCATTTATTAAAATTCTCTTTTCGGCCTGAAGAAACTTAGTAATTCACATCGTGTTCACGGATAATATGAATATTTTATAGCTAAGGTTCTAAGTAATTAATGAGATCCAGAATATTTACCTAAATTAGACCAATCAGAGTCAATTACACAAAGTAACTAACAGGCAATTTACATGTGAGAAAATAAATGCAATTTGTTGCCGGAAGTAGCTGTGGAGCTGGGAAGGGTTGGGACATTTAAAAGAGAAGAAAACTGGGCTTTCACCTCTTTCAAAAGGCAGCTTAAGCTTTTCGTTTGGGTACAGTTCATCTGTGGCTGGGATCCCTAGAAAAGTAATATCCCTAAGATACTTTGAAAATACTCCTTAAGAACACTGTGTTGAATCACATTTACCTGTTTTCAGTGTATCATAAACTGTATGATTGTTTCCAAAGGTGTAGGTGACGTCTTTTATCTTGCTTGTTTTGCCTGGGTTAAATGAGAATCCCTAGAAGAGTTTCTCTTCTTGTAAGAAAAGACATGTCTTGGTTTAAGACAGTTCAAAGAAGGTGGACACTCTAAAATCAGTTACCTCCCCTTAATTTTAACCAATCCCTTTCCATCCAATATGAATATGAGTAGATATAAGTGAAAAAAAAATAACAGTTTACTAAAAAGCAAATGAAAAACAGGCAAAAAAAAAAATTAACAGTCAATAATCACTAGATACAAAATTGGTAACCCTCACAAACTTCAGGACACCAAAGAGACACCCAGAATGGCAGGGTACCCTCTCTTCCAAGATGCCAGCCCCCATTGCCGACCTCATGTAGGGAGACAAAGGGAGAATGGCGTCAGCTCTCTCCCACAGGATGGTGCTCTCCAGGTGACCATGTGATCCAGGAGGCAAAGGGAAAAGATGGTGGACAACAAGAACCCTCCTGGGAAGGTAGGAGCTTATAGAACAGTTCTGGTGGTGAGTGCATGGGGGGTCAGCCATCCATCGCTTCCTCTGCTGGTGTTGGTGCTGCTGACTCCTTCGTTGTGCCTGTGTCAGGAGCAGGGAAACCCTTCTGTCCAAGAACCGAAAACAGCACCCCAGACCCTAACCAGCCCTGGCCCCGCACCGCTGAGCCTGCTTGGGCAACCCTGACTTTCAAAGGGACTGGTACCTTGTTGCCTTATTTTTACTGTTAAAAATAGCTAGTTTCATACTAGCTAGTTCCCAAGACTGTTGTCCTATAAACATAGCTATGTTATTGTAGAATTATCTTGTTATTGCATTCCTTTCCCATGGACACAGATCTTTGATGGACATTCCCTTTGACCACTGTAGTTAAAGAAGGAAGTATTGATTTCCTCCAATGAACAGTGATTTCAAAAAGGGTATTTAAGAATAAAGAAGGTGGGTCTTGCCCCTTCCTTCCTTCCTTTCCTCTGAACGTGAACACAGCTGGCTCTGGCTCTTTCCTTCTGCGTCTCCAGCATTCCAGCGGTGATAGTACCTCCTGATTTTGCAATTGCATTTCTAGCTGTGCCACCAGGCCTTCAGAGACAGTAACAATTTTTGGGCACAGATAGATATGGAATTTAAATAACATTTTGGGTTACTTAGGACACCATGCACACTTTTTGGAAGTGGCTGCAATAATACAATAAATTGGGAGAGGATGGAGAAAATAATAAGGCTTGGTTATACAAGAGAAAGAAATAATGAGCAGTAACCAATGGGAGGGCAGGTTGCAATGGTGAGCAGCTCATTTGCAGCAAGGTGCAGATTCAAAACCAGACTTCAGAACCATTATAAAAGGCAACTTTAAAGCACTCCAGTAAGACCATGTAGATTTTGTGCAGCTAGGAAAGCCTTTTAAAATTTGACTTTAAAGAAACAGATAAAGAAGTTCCTAGCCTAGAAAAGACACAGGTGGCAAGTAAAAGGTTTTCAGACCTTTCATTAAGGCTGACCTCTCTTACCTTTTTGTCACATTAGAATCACTGCAACCTTAGGCCCTGATCTAACTTTGTAGTTGGTCCTGCCTTGGAGCAATGACTAGAGAGGATGTCCAAAGTTCCCTTCCAGCCTAACTTATTCTACAGCCCTATGTCCTCTGATGGGAAGACTTCTATTTTCATTCATAGCACAAATGTAACATGACAACTGGTAGTGGAAATAAAAAATTAAATAAATCAGGTCTATGAATTCAATACCTGGAAGCTTTTTAAAGGATCTGAAGAACACAGGGATTCACTTGTCAGACCATGTAAAGCTTTCCATCTCCTACAACTTGCCACTATCGGTGCAGATCTCCTAACACCTGCAAGTGTAGGTTACATTCCCTATGACTGAAAGGACAAACTGACTCAATCTTCTTAACAGAATATGTGGAAAAAATCCCATCTAAATGTTTACAAGTTCTGTTATATTGGTACACTAGAACCTTTTGTGCAAATACTTTCTCTTGAAGTCATTAGATCAAAAAGAGGAAAGCAAGAATCTGTTAGACAGAGCTACCCAATTAATTTCATTAAAAGTGCCTGTGAAATTTTGCATACTGAATATTCACTTCTATTATTAGAAATAAAATTGAGAGATTCAAAGCTCTCTATTTTTAATCTGAAAACCAGCCATGCCCTGAAATGTATTACAGAAAGGTTTCTCAGAAAACCATTGGGTCAACAAGAAGAGCAGACAATTTAAGCAAAACTGTTGTATAAGCTGTCAATGCAGTGACAGAATATTTTGCCTAGTATCATTTTAAGTTACTGAAGATAGAGAGATTTGTTTCTTCCATTAAGATACTATTCTAACTTTCTGGATCTGACTGTAAGTACTTTTTTTCTAGCATCAAGTCAAATTCACATGGTTTCTTCCCATGTAAGAAGTTGAATTAAAATAAACAGATAGAAGTATTGAAAGAGGAAGCAGAGAAACATTAACTTATTTCTAAAGGAAACATAGGCATTTTAATAAAAATTAGAAAGGAAAACTTGTGAAGTTTTAACACTATGTATGTGAAATATGCATAGCTTTATCTGATGTTTACATCGCCTATATTTTTTTCCTCCAGAGGAGAGCAAGATCACTAGTTAGCTCTCAGGAACATACTGGAAGGGATAGGATAAGGTCCATTTCAAGGACGAAAAATTTGCAGAGCCAGTCTATGATCTTGATAAATGTTCACCAGTAGGAAGCCAAGAAATCCCACTGAAATTGCTCCTACACATAGAAGCAATACCTTACATGGAAAGTTAAGCGTATAAAATAAGCCCACCAGCTCTGGACTGTGAGCTACATCCATAAACCCCAGTGACAACAGCTGTTGAGTAGATATCACCTATGTTCCTAGATGCCTGGCTTCCACAGTTGTCTCCAGATCTTTGGGCTAAATGCATTGGCTCCCTCCTTTGTTTATGTAGCAAGGTGTCTCAGAGAGGGAAACATAACAAGCATATTCAGCAACAACTTGCCAAGATTCGGGCATAGAACATGAAAACAAGCTGAGCAGAATTATTATGTCTGCCTTATTATAGAAGTTTCTGACTTAGTGCTTCAGAATAAGAATAAGCATCAGCTTATTGTATTGGGCAACACTTCAAGCACAGAGCCAGGCTTCCAAAGATAACTGGTATTTAAAACCTATTTCTCTCCTCAATTCTTCACTATTCAATGTACCCTGTTCTTGAAACACACACAGAAGACAACATAATTCCTTCAACCACTCAAAGTCAGGATTTTTTTCATTTTTTCATTCTGCTGGAGTGGAAGTACTTCAATAAGGAGGCTTGAGAGTAGTGTATGATCTTAAGTATAGACACCTGTCTACAGAGGTGGAGATATGGGTTTGAAGCCTTCAGAGGCAAACAGCATTCTACCCAGGTCTCCTGATGTGTGTGGTGTCATAAATCATGAGCGCAGATCAGAGACTGTAGAATAGATATTTTCAGAACACGTTTTCTTGTGTGAGTTTTTCAAGTGAGGGAGATCAAATACTCTGTTTTCAGATTCAGCTTTGTCTTATGGGGAGGTAAACAATACACAGTCATGTGAAGTCTGACAAGGTTGTTACAGCATTTGTGTTCCTGACATAATTGCGCACTGTCTGAGAAGTAAGGTAAACTGCTTGCACAAAATTCCCTTATTCTGTGACTACTTTGCCAGTGGTGACTTATACCATCTTTAACTTGCAGCTTGCTCATGTCACTCTCTACCACATTGCAGTAACTCGTCTGCCTGCATTGTGATGCCTGCACAGCTGCAAATCTTTGCTGCGCACATGGATAAGGATCTCATACTCTCCAGAAACCTGTGTGATCCTCAAGAACACTATGGTGCTTACATGTTTGCAATACTTGGCAGCTATTAATCAGGATTTTCAAGCTCTTCACTTGGGATTGTGGGATCTCAGTTCTGTTATCTAACCTTTAGCAAAGTCCTTTTTTGGGATGTGTAATACTGTGTAATATTGAAGCTGAGTAAATGTTAGATACTGTCATTAAATTTTAGAATAATAGAAATTTTTAATAGTAAATTTGGAAGGGAATGGGAAAGATCGTGCAGTCCATCCTATTCCTTTACACTAGGATCAAGTCTAAATGCCTCATCATTTGTCAGGAGTGATTTTAAAGTTCATCTCTTACTGAAATTACATGACATTTCTACGCAGTCCTATTTCAGTGCTTGGTTGTTCTCACCATAAGAAAATGCTCATTATGCTAAACTAAATCCTTAATGTGACTAGAGACTACACTCAATAAATTATATAATTCATATACTTCATCATGCAGATAATTGGCTTTTTGGAATAAGCTTTACTTCTTTAAAAAACCTTCAATTATTTTAATTTTTGTGTTTCTTTCATATAGGCTTTTTTGATGTGATCCAAATTATTTTTTTCAGAAAGCTTCTTTACTTTATTACTGGAATGTTGTCCATAAAAGTTAGTATTTTATGCCAGTCTATTCTCATAATGTTCATTGTGGGTTTGCATAAGAAAAATAACAATCCTTGTACTGAAATAGATAGACAAGTGCATAGAAGGCATTTCAATAATGTTTTCATAAATTTCTGAAAGCCTGATTTAACATCTCCATTTCTTTTAGGATTAGCTGTTATCTAAGAGCTGTCAAAGAGGATCAAAACGAAGGTCTGATTTACTCACTGTGCTATCTTTTACAGTATAAGATGAAAAACGTTTGGCATTACACGTGTATGATTTTCATGCTGTTCATCTCCCTTAGAAGCTGAAGGAACCTAGTCCTGTAATCTCTTTTTGTATGAAAGCTGTTTAAGTTTGGACAGACATTTCTAGTTTCTTTTCTCCTAGGCAGTCCAACAGCTGATGGGTCCAGATATTCATGTCTTGTTCCTAAAAGAAGCCAGTAACAAATAATTGGAAATATACAAAATAGGAAAAATACAGAAATATTTTTTCACTTTTCTGTCCTTTCATGTTGCAGAAATAAGACTATGTCTCTGTCTGGCCTGCTCTCGTTAGTTAATTTGCTTAATCCATTTACTATTCCCATTTATTCTTTTGACCACCTCAACTTTATAAATGATTTCCACAGTGCAAGTTTACATTTTTCAAAAATAATTCATATTGTTTACTTAAAATCTTCTGCCTGGCATCATCCTTGATCACTGTTGCGGTGACCCAGCCCAGCTTGGGGCTGAGTAACATCCAGTGGGTGGATTTCCCCACCCAGGACTCTGACCCTGAGGGTGGATCCAAGGGGTGAGACCAAGGTTTAAGGCTACTCCCCACTGGGTGTCCTTTTAGCAGCATCTCCTCCTCTCCTCCTAGAAACCTCTCTGTTCCCGTAATGCTACTGGTTTAGACTCCTATGTTTATTCATGTGTTTCATTGCCTATGTATTGAGTTCTGGAAAGTTCTGTTCAGTTTGGTTCCCCATTGGTTAGGTCAAATATGTTCCTCCCCTAAGCCTTTGTGATTCGCTCCCTGTCATCGCTCGTCATTTCCCTATTGGTTTGTCCCTTTGTTCCTCCCCTTCTCTTCCCCCATTTAAAAACTGGCTGTAACTGCTCCCCAGTTTCTCTGCCTTTTTTCCTCTGCCTCCCCTTTTGACTGGAACTCTGCCCCTCAGGGCTGGAATAAAGTTAGGATTGCAGGCAAAGAGAAGGTCCCTCTTTCTTCCTTTACCCTCACCTTGTTGCTTAGCAACAACCTTGCTGCAGCCAGCCTTACCCTGAGCTACTTGCAGGCAGCACTGACAGCTGCTGACAGGACTTTGGTTTGCCTGCTGCTGGGACACCAAACCTTGTCGCCTGCCCAGCCACCGGGCGGCTTGTGGTCAGCGCGACAGAGCACCACTACCTATTTCATTTTAAGAAACAATATTTTCTGTGTAGACCCTTTTCCATATTTTTTTTAATTTCAGAGTCCTTTATTATATCTTTTCTCAGTCAGTTCTTGTACTACAACAATTAGTAATTAGAATACCTAATTAGCAGAATGCAAAGACAGATAATTTCACTTTCAGCACCTATCTTACTTATGGTATTACTGTAGTTTCCTTTTTGTAGTGTCATTTTTTCTTGAAGTGAATAAGTACTTGTTTCTAGTATTGTTGATTTGTTTTTATT
This sequence comes from Climacteris rufus, assembly GCA_013398175.1. Lineage (NCBI taxonomy): Eukaryota > Metazoa > Chordata > Aves > Passeriformes > Climacteridae > Climacteris > Climacteris rufus. Next base: position 197,315 of record VZRZ01002148.1, on the reverse strand, counting down.
TTTTTTTCTTATTTGTAAAATAAGAGAATAAATAATTTCTGCTATTGCTGTGGTAGTGAAAAAATTTGTAAATGAAGAATTTGGTAATCTTTTTTTAGATGTTGAAGTGTCTGACTGAAAACTTTAAATGTGAAAATTGATCCTGTAGAACAAAGATAATATACATATTGTGGCTGGTATTTGCATTAGTTGTTGAACTAAGAACAGTTATTTACTTGAATGAAAGATTGTATGGTTTGACAAAACAAGTCTCAAAGATATCAGGTTTTGGTCATTTGAAAGCCATCTATTTCCCTACTATCTGTAACTTTTTTATAATTATAGCTGTAACTGTAACTTACCTATTAGCTATAACAACATTTAAAATGTTATCCATATCAAATAAACTTTGTTTCCTACAAAGTCAAGAAAATTTGAAATATCCATCTCTCCTACTGAATCTTAGGGAGAACAGATTTGCTGTTCTCATTAGGTTTTTTTAAAAAGTCTATGTTAACTTCCTTTGAAAAAGCTTATGTGCAAGTGAGATACAATCTCAGGCAAAACCTCCAATGAATTCATAAATCATTCTAATTCTGAGCATATGAGGACATGTTATAACTGGGCATCTCACACTAAAGAGAATACCAATGACCCTGACTTTAACACTGTCCACATCTCAGAGTTTTGGAGAAGGAAAGGCTGCTATTCCTGAGGTAACAAAAATCGCTTTTACAGTATTTAATATTATACACTACATCCTTCCTAGATGATTTCCTTCATCTAAGAGTGCATACAGAGGACTTTATAAGCTTTGGAGTAATTTAGGTCATCAGATCAGATGCCTACTAGATATAAATGAAACATATCTGAGCCATTCAGGTGCAAAAGAGTAACAATGAAGTTCTTGGGACAGAAACCTAAATGTTCAGTCCAATTTATCTAGAATATTAATTGCTTTGTTGCCTAATGTAAAGGTGAAACTCAGCTTCAGAAATCCTCCAGCAGGCTACAGGTTCTGTTTCTGTGATTCCTCTCATTTCATTCCCCACTTGGCTCCAATCCAGAAAACCTTTAGTACAGAAAACCCTGTACAATCAGTGTTAACACTATTTGTGTCAAACATAAATGGCACAGGAAACTAAGTCAGAACAGCATAACTCTTCCAAAGAAACCTTTCTCATCACTTATATATCAAAAAGACAAGTCTCTGTCTCAGTGGGACTGTAGTTTGTCTAGTGAGGTGTTGCAGCAAACTTGGAAGACTGGGTATAAATTAACTCAAGTAATCTTTAAAATTGCCAGGGTATATATTTAATGTTAAAAGATCTGCTAGGGTAGATACTGGTCCATTTTAATCATGACTTATAATAAATGTTTATGTATAGGGATCTATTTTTAAAAAATAATTATTCAGAGGATACAATAATCTGTTTTATCTAGCAGACTATTATCTTGAAGACCTAATGTTAACAATCTCAAAAAGAAAAAGCCTTTTTTCCAAGATTATACTAACAGAAAAATATTAATTCTGCATTTTTTAATCTCAATAAGCCTTTTTTTCCTAAACTGAGTTCAAAAAACAGGATATATTACACATATTCAAAGAACACAACTCCCCAAAGGCAGTAGGTAATGAAGGGATTCCATCTCCATTTTCTGTTTCAGGATGTTGAATATGCTGAAAAAAAATTACATAATCAAATTTGAGAAGGTGTATTAGATTTTAATGACCTCTTTGTAAAATAATCATGACCTTATAGATGCTTTTCTTTCTAATTATTTGCACAATGGACTAAATCAGTAGAGTACCTCTGGTCATTTGTTTAGTATTCTTCTATCCTCAAAGCAGTAAGTCATTTTAAGGAATAGAGTGTATATTAAAGTTTTCATGGGAAATTGATAGGAAAAACTATTTTTAGAATTCTTTTCCAGGCTAATTAATCTGGCTTGAGCAGTCTATGTATGCAAGTAGGAGGCAGTTAATTATCCTTCTGAAGCAGAAAGTGCAAGTTTGGTAACAGGCGTCCACTTATCAAAAGCAACCATGCACCTTTGAAACACAGCTTCATTTTTAAAGCTGAAAAGATGGACAGACCTGAGCTCTCTAAGTGAAATACATGAAACTGAAAATAAACCCAAACATAGTTCACAACTAAGATGAAGTCTCCAAATCTCTGGAACCCCATTCTCACTGCTTTCTGTGTTTCTACTATTCTGTAAACTTCCTGTATAAGGAGGACAAACCAGAAATATTTGCTGGTTTATTAAAGAATGGAAATGCCCACAGCTTGTTGCCTAATTTATCATGTAACAGGATTAATGTATCTTTATGTATGTCATAATGTTGACATAGACAAAAATAGTACATATATGTGTTTATTAGGATTTGAGGGAAATCTCTGAAAATACCAGTGGCATCTGCCTTTCAAGGTGTGGGTGGATTATATTAATAAAAATTGCATATGTTCAAACAAATAAAAATCATGTTTCACATAAGCTTTGGAATTTAAAATTTTGCTGGTTTAGCTTTCCTGAATATCTGTACAAAATTCTATTATCACTATAGAAAGAAACACCAACCTTATCTTCATTCAGGTGCCATATGTCCTGTGTAAGGATAGTGATCACATACATAATTCCAACAAGGCAACTGCTTAAGACAAGATGCAATTGGACAAATAGATATAAAAACTGTAAATTTTAGACTCTGTAAAGCAGAAAGAAATGTTCAAGTACCATACATTTTTAAATGCAATCTCCTATATTGCAGAATTAATTTATTATTTATTAAATAACTACAGCTGAAATGTCAGAAAGGTTAGGGGAGTAATATTTTGATAAGGGACATTGACAAAAACGAACCCATGTATCTGACTTCTCATCTACCTGCAACTTACCCTGCACTACCTCTTGCCAACTTAAAATAGCAGAAAGGAGTAATCATGACAACCCAAGTGCATGGGTAAGCAGAGTGTCTGCCATCTTACATGGACTAAATGTCAGAGAAGAAAGAAGATTGAAAACACTGACTACAACAACTGTTTCTCAAGCCTATTAGAATTTTGCAAATACTGTCTAATGAAGATGATTTCTGTGCTGATAACATGACACCTCTCTTATCCATTTTTCATTAAAAAATAGTACACTAAACAATTTCACTATATGCCACAATCCTTGTAGCCACAAAATGCTAAATAATAACAAGGGAAATTTTTTACCTAAACAGGTGACTTATATTGTTTTTCTTTAATGGCCATACCTACTGGTATGTCTTTGGTATATGTCTTCAACTACTTAATTTCTGTTTTCTTAACGCTATAGAATTGTTCAGACAATAAAGAGTGATATTCAAAACATGACCTTAGTAATACAGTTACAAACATAGTCCAAGCAGCGCCTGGAAATTTTCCTGAAGAAGCCTGCTAATTATTTGTCCTTGATTTTATTTGGTTTATTCTTCTTTTGTTTTGAAAAGGTTTGTATAAGTATTATTTTTCACCCTGCCATGAAAAACCTCATTTTCTTTAGACTGAGTTTTCTTCTGTGATACACTAAAAGGAATTTGAACAACGCATGCACACCAATCTTAAACTTCCATCTTCTTTATTTCAATGTTTGCAGATTAAATTTAAAGGTTTTTTAGATGAGTGGCAACTAATTAACTAGGGTAAGTATCGTATTTGGATGCACTGCTAAGCAATATCTGTCAATGTCAGACTGTTATTTGTTGATTCCATGGAACTACATTTTGCATCAATAAAAGTTTCAGCTCAATAAAGTACAAATATGTTCCAGAATTTAGTGAAAAAATATATTTTCAAAATAAATCAATCTTCATAAATTCATTTCTTAAAACAATGTTGAATGCCTCAAATTTCCTCTCCTATATGACTTTCATGCCTTTGCTGATTTTTAATTTAGTAATGTCAGAGGCCTCTATTATAAAAACAAAAAATGCTTGAACTTTCAGAACTTGACAAATTTTATATCAGTTTTGGAGTATAGAAAGGCAATCATGCAGACACAAATGCAGATGGGATACTGTAAACGAAAAAGGGGCAAGAGAGAGCCCAAACATCAGAAGAATATTTCAGACAACTCTACTTTGAGTATCATATATTGTTAGTTAAATAATATAGGAATAAATAACTGTTTAAATATTTCTGTTCCTAAGCTATGGAAAAAAAAACTCAGCTAAAATGAAATCTAAAAATTTCTTCCCTCTGTTCTAAACAAGAATGATAGTTTCCTAAAACTGTACAGAAATATATAGCGGAAAGAATAACAATGGCCATTGGATCGTTGTTTTCTGTGACTAAAATATCGATAAGAATTTTTCCCAAAGGTAGGGGTTAATATTATGAAACTTTCATTTGTGCCTCAAAATAATGAGAATTTCTATCAGGAGAAAAAATACAACCCTTTTGAAAAAAAAAAAACAAAAACAACATTATGATATGACTTGATAATGCAAATCAAAGAACTTTTACATCCAATTCAACTTTTACGTCTATGTTCTTCTGCCAGGGTGAGTTTCACTTATATGTGCTGCATGACAGTTTGGAACCCTTGTCATCATGTATCCTGTACTGGATGCTTAATGCTGGAACAGGTACAGCACCCAGGGATATCATTTGCAACATCCAGTGATATAATTTTTCCCAACAGAGTGCTCCCTTCTCATGTAGCTGCTTTTGTTTATCAGAAATAGCTGCTTATGCAATTAGTTTTTCATGATGTATTTTCTCTAAAAACAGGATCAGATATGATCTCTCTGAGCAATCAACCATTAACTAATCATAGAAGCTAGGACATTTTTCCTTACTGCAATGTAAATGATCCCAACTGAAGTTTCATTATGTATCTAACATAAAATCTAAGTGCCAACAGGCTAAGCTCCAGTGTTCTTGTGCAGCTTTTCCTTAAGGTAAATTCTATCCCCCCATCCTCTTAATTAGCATGAATGCATGGACCAGAGAGACTTTCAGTTTTTTACTGCCCATTTCTCGTCTTCATTCTAGCATGTTGTTGACCAGTGTCATGTCATTTCCCCACCATATATGGCAAACGTTTTCAGGTTTTCCACTGATAAAACTGTTAGTTCATTTTGTAGGCCAGTAGGACAGATATTTTATTACTTAGACTTAGTTATGAGTGAAAACATTTCACTGATATCATGAAATGTTATAATAATTAATAATAATAATAATTAGAATAAACACAGTTGAATTTTAGGGGACAAATGTCTACTTCGAGAATGAGAGCATGATTAATCTTGTGTCAATTTATGAGATCAGTGCATGATGTGACATTAAAACAACAAATAGTTACTCCTTATTACAGACAACCAAACCACAGATTAGAAACTAGATGTGGACTCCCAAAACTTCCTTCTTCAATAGTAAGGGTTTAAAGCAAAAATTTAAAACAACCTGATAGAAAGCAGTCTTTTTTATATTTTACTTTCAAACAAGAAATTTAATCACTACACATCTGTATCAAGGTTGCACTATTGTTTTATAAATGTGAGAAAGACGTAACCAGTTGTTCTGTCTCGGTCAAAGGACAGCAGTAGTTGCAAAAATATAGTTATTTAAACATTAAAAATTACCAGTAGGCTAAAGTAAATTGAATGTATAGTAAAGAGATCAAATTTACTTTAACGTCAATCTGTACCTTTCTCTCTCCTTGTCTAGTTATTGAAGAAAGAATTATTTTGGTTGCACCTATCTGCACTTATGAATAGGGATACTAGCAAGCAAATTGAATGGTCATAGTGACAGCAAAAGGTCTTTTCAACAAACTAAAAATTAAGCATCCTTGATGCTTTGCAACATAGAAAGACCAACTTACTTAACAAATAAATCTTGTGTTTCCATGTAAAATCTTCGTGACACAGAGAAATGCACCAAACTGGAAAGTCTCACCTGTCTTATGAAGCTGATTCTGGATCATTGGTTTAATTTATTCATTCACAAGAGCTGTTCATCAAACAACACTGTAAAGCAAAACAAGGTATATAAAAGATTATTAGATAACTAAGTAATCCATCTTTAAAAAATAGAGTTTTCTGAAGTATAAGCACATTGACCAATTAGGCAGTTTAATGAATCTGACATCTTGCATCAGTAATATTTTCTAAATGAAGTCATATTCAGTATAAAAGCCTTATTATTATTCAGAACACTTCTTGGTTACAGCTGTAAGCTTTGATTAAATCAGTTTGTGCCTAGTAGGAACAGTGTGTTGAAGAAAAGCAATGTGAAAATACATGCAATGTTCACAGTGCAAGAGGAAAAAAATGCCAAGTTAAATTCCACACATAAAGTCAGAGTATGTATTAAACTCTAACTTTCTGGGACTTTTCCTATATTAGAGCAAAGTTTTTCACAAGTGTAGATTGTCAAAATTAGAAAAATGAATCTAAATTTTTGAGATTACTGTGCATGTAGACCTTCAGCGGTCTCTCTAGCTCTTTTTGCTTCCTGCATACCAAAGCATGAAAGCTGATATAAAATTAAAACGAAGAGTAATGAGAGATCATAGAATCACAGAACAGTGGAAATTGAAAGACAGCTCTGAAGGTCATCTTACCCAAAACCCCTGTTCAAGCAGAGCCATTTAGAACAGGTTGCTGAAGACCATGTCCAGACAGCTCTTGAATATCTCCAAGGACAGAGATTCCACGCTTCTTTGGGCAACCTGTAGCCGTGCCCAATCACCCTCACTGTGAAAAAGTGACTTGTGCACACTCTCTTCAGGTATTTGCACACACAGGTGAGAGCACCCCAAGATTTTCCAGGCTAAACAGTGCCAGCTCTCTCAGCATTTCCTAATACAAGAAATACTCATTCCATTCACAGGCCATTCATCATCTTTGTGGCCATTTACTGGGCTCTCTCCAGTATGTCCATGTCTCTCTTACACTAGAGAGCCTAGAACTGAACGCAGCACTCCAGTTGTGGCCTTACCAGGGCTCTAAGCAGATGGGAAGGATCATCTCCCTCAACTAACTGGCAGCATTCCTAATGAATCCCAGGATACCATTAACCTTCCTTGCTCCAAGGGCAGATTGGAGGCTCGTGTTCAGCTTGGAAACCAGCAGATCTCCAAGTCCTTTCTCAAAGCTATTTCACAGCTGCTTTGCCATAACATGTGTGGGTGCCTGGGGTTGTTGGTTGCCAGGTGCAGGACTTTGCACTTACCGTTTTTGAACTTCATTAAGTTCTTGACAGCTCATTTCCCCAGCCTGTTACAGGTACTCCTGGATGGCAGCACGACTCCCCAGGATATGAGTTTCTCCAACCCATTTTGTGTCGTCTCCAGAATTCAATGCTTTTTCATAATAGTAGGACACAAAATGAACACGAATTTAGTATGAAGAGGCAACAGTTTCAATTAGCAGTGTCAAAATTTTATTTTGATCTGCAGATATTTTCTTATGTCACACATGTTGAGATGGCACAGTTTCTGACATTTACTGTACAAAATTGATTTTCATGAACAGCCACTAGTAATTAAAAATACCCACTCCCAGATGCAAATGAACAGCAACTATATGTATTCCTAAAAGATCAGCATACAGAACATGGAAGTTACGATGTAACTAAGAATGGCTTATCAAAGTACTATGCTAATATGCCTTAGAATATCTTCTAAAATGGGTATGTATTTTTTGAATCATTATGCAGGTCTTGCTAAGAAACTGAAATATATTCTTTTTATGTTTAATATGCAGGATCCAAAGTTTTGTGTACCATTTTTGTGACTCCTTTATTTTTCCATTAAGTTGCCTTACCCACAGGAAACTAAAGTCAAACACAATAGAAACACGAGATGGACACTACAAGTTTCAGATGATAAAGCAGCATCAAATTAGCTATAACCTTGAAAGAAACTCCATATACATACATATCTAGAAAAATATTTTTGTGTAGATTGAAAGATTGGGAAATAAAGGAAATGTAAAGGAAACTGACATGATTCAACATTTAATAAAATATCAGATCATCGCTTTTTGCATAATATTTCAAAAGATTCTATGAAATCCAAAAGAGATTACAACAGACACTTTATAGTGTTTCTAATGAAGAGAGGTTGCTGTGCCCTGGGGAGTTACCCACAGTAACAATACAAGTATTAATGAGATAGATACTTATCACTTTCCTGCCCCAGCACTAGAGCAAGAGGATTCTGCCTCAGGAAAAGGAGATCTTTGAAAATCAGTTCATGATGCAGGATGACACTTTGGCATGTCCTGCTGATACAATGGGAAGAGCAGAGCTGCTCAGATATACAAATAGAAACCACTACACACACTGTTTTATGTCACAGTTCTATAAATTCTTCATCCTGTTCCTCAGGATATATTATCTGGAGCATTATAAATTCAATAAAGTCAATTAATATGAACTTTGTCTAGGTAGACTACTCTTAAAAATAATGGATTTAAGTTTAAGTTATGTCTACTTTTCCAAATCATGTTCTGTTTTGTATCAGAGATAAACAAGAGATTCTGATGCAGAGGAAGGAGCTAGTAGTCTATTTTAAATTCAAGTGTAATTTACAAAATGTAACCTCCAGCAACTTTACTGTCACTACAATCAATCAAAGTGATAGCCTCGGAACTGCAAACCACTTCCTCAGTCACATCTGCTACTGCAATATTTATGCATTTCTTTCCTCATCATAGCAATTTAACTGGTACTGTTATTACAGAGATGAGAACAGTCTAATACCAGCTATCATATTATTTTCAAAATATTTTAATTGCTCTTGAATTATAAAACATATGGGCTATTTTTTAAGTATGTGTACCATGAATGATTAAATACATGCATACAAATATGCTGACATATACATTTTTCTTCTATCAGCTAAAGGTCAGTGCTGTTTTCTAGCTAGAAAAGCTCCTCCATTCTCTTTTATTGAGGACAAATACGTGCAATGTTGTCTCCCTACTTTACAAGCTAGAACAGATAAGAAGGAAAGCAATACACTGTGTCATAAATGCCACATATGTATTAACTCCACGGTACCCTCTAGCAGTCAGGGCTGCCTTGCAGGAAGGATGCAATGGCCTTCAAGCCCACTGATGCCAATCCTAAATGCTTCATTGTCTGGTCCTTTAAGAGGGTTTCAAAGCCTGAAGAGAGTGCACAAACTGGCCGCAAGGACTGGGACTCACCTACATCTGGACAGCAGGAAACACACAGGGCTGGTCCCAAGCTTCATGCTTGTCTACATTCCTGACAAGAGTTGTAAACTGAAGATATGACCAGAAGACATTCTGAGCTTGGAATCCACTCCTGGGTTAAACACTTGAAAGCTCAGATCTCTCACACAATTATTTTGAGCCTAGTCATCTAATTTCCATCTAGTTCTAATCTTAGATTTTTATTCTGGGAGGTACTGAAAAACACCTGAAGGACAACACAGTCATTGATCACTGCCTCATATTGATCACAGCTTCATGAGAGGAAAGCCCTGCTTATCAAACCTGATTTGTTTTTATGACAAGGTAACCCACCTAGTTGATCAAGGGAAGCCAGTTGTTGTAATCTGTTTTGATTTCAATGAAGTTTTGGTACTGTCTATCACAGGATTCTTCTGGACAAAATGTCCAGCTCATAGCTGGATAAACACATCTTGTGGTGGGTGAGCACCTAGCTCATGGGTCAGATGCAAAGGGTTATAGTGAATGGGGAGACATAAGACTGGTGATCTGTCACTAGTGGGGTTCCACAGGCCTCCATCCTCAGCCCTGAGCTCTTCAATATCTTCATTAATGATGTGAACACAGAACTGAAAGGGATACTAAGCAAGCTTGCAGATAATACAAAACTTGGATAAGTTGTTGACTCCCTCAAAGGCAGAGAGGCCCTGCAGAGACACCTCAACAAATTGAAGGGCTGGGAACTCACCAAACATATGAAGTTCAACAAGGAAAAGTGCTGCATTCTGCAGCAGGGATGGGGCAACCCTGGATGTACAGACAGACTGAGGAATGAGCGGCTGAAAAGCAGTGCCGTGGAAAGGGACCTGGGGGTCCTGGTCAACAGAAAGTTGAACATGAGCCAGCAGTGCCCTGGCAGCCAGGAGGGCCAACGGTGTCCCGGGATGCATCAGGCACAGCATCGCCAGCCAGGCAAGGGAGGAGGTTGTTCTGCTCTGCTCTGCACTGGGGTGGCCTCACCTTGAGCATTGTGTGCAGTTTTGGGCATCACAGTATAAGGAAGATATAAAGCTATTGGACAGCATCCAAAGGAGAGCTACAAACATGGTGAAGGGCCTTGAGGGGAAGGCATACGAGGAGTGGCTGAAGTCACTTGGTCAGTTCAGCCTAGAGAAGAGGAGACTGAGGGGAGACCTCATTGCAGTTACAACTTCCCCATGAGGGGAAGAGGGGGAGCAGACACTGGTCTCTTCTCTGTGGTGACCAACAAGACAACATGAGAGAACGGCCTGAAATTTTGTCAGAGGAGGTTTAGGCTGGGTATTGGGAAAAGGTTCTTCACCCAGAGGGTAATTGGGTAGTGGAACAGGCTCCCCAAGGACATGGTCATAGCACCACGCCTGACAGAATTCAGGAAGGGTTTGGACAATAACCCTGGACACCTGATGTGGCTTTTGGGGATGGTGCTGTGCAGGGCCAGGAGTTGGACTTGATGATCCTTGTGGATCCCTTCCAATTCAGCTTATTCCGTGATTCTGTGATTCTTTTTATAGCTTGTATCTGTCTATCATTTATTTGCAAGTCTCACAAAAAACTGCAGGAATCCCACACTGATTTTACAGGCATGATTTCTGGTGAGTATAATTTGCAGTATTTATAAGCCATTTGTGAACTTATGCGTTTTGCTAAATAAGAATTTCATGAGAGCTGCCTACTGCATCTTCTTATTATGACCTAAACATACATAAGCCAGTCAACGACTGATTTGTGGCTTAGGCTTCAATGGAGTAATAAAACATGATTAATTTTCAGTGTCATTGCAATTGTCAGACATCTCAGAAAGGACCCAGACAAAGAATGGGGATTACAGCTTTCTTCTGAGTTCACCTCTGTCAGACTTTTGTAAAATATTACATTGGGATACTATACCTGGATTAAACACAGTTTTGAGTTTTCTCAAGGTAGTACAGGCTACAGGCTTCATTTCTTTCCTTTTTTAATTTACTCTTTTTTGAAATTCCTTATAGCTACAAGACATCTTGATTGAGATCCAAAACAGTTAGTAAAATGGCTTGGATCCATACATAAATGTTTCTGTCTTTCAAAAAAGTTTGATTCCTGTGCTTTAGCTCTTGCCTAACACAAATGATAATGTTGTGTGAATTCAAACAAGAGCCAGGATATGACTCCAAAACTGGAGTGCCATTCTGATTATGCTCTGTTCATAGGAAAATCATACAGGCAGAAAAACAAGGGTCCCTGTCAGACTGGCTGCTACACCTGAAGTTTAAACTTAAAAGCCAAAATTTAAGTAGGCTGCAGTAGTTCCCCTCTTCCTTTTGGGGATAAACATATTTAGACACTGATTACGGTCCCTTTGAGAGCAGTCCCTGAAGTAAAGTCTTTTTTTATTTGCCATAAATAATATGATAAGCAGTATAATACATAAATACAACCCAGATATAATCATATAATTATTAAAGTTGATTTGTATTATCTGCAAGTAGACAGACAAGATCCTTCTGCCCCAACTTCATATGGCCTTGCTTTTTTCAGTGGATGTTGAAAAGATGGCAGCTTTAAAAATCCCATTAGTGCAGTATTGATGGAGCCCGAAGGAAATTGTCTGTGTCAGATTTGTCAGATCATTTCCCTCCGAAGACATTGTTGAAAAATGGAGAATAGCAGTCCACTTCTTTGAAACTATACAAACTATACAACTTTACAGTTCAACCTACTTTGCTTTTATAAACTGGAGAATATTATCTAGCCCAGTCTTGGTTCATTAAATATTATGAGCAGTCATAAGTAGAAAACTATCTCACAGCTTTTTCAAGTTGGAAATATTACAGCAGATCAAAGGAGATGATTCTCTGCCTCTACTCTGCTGTCTTGAAATACTGTGTCCAGCTCTGGGGCTCTCAGCACAGGAAAAATATGGACCTGCTGGAGTGAGTCCAGAGGAGGCAAGAAAGATGACCAGAGGGATGGAGAACATCTGCTATGAAGACAGAGTGAGTTGGGGTTGTTAAGCCTGAAGAAGAGAAGGCTCCAAGGAGACCTTATAGCACCTTCCAGTACCTAAAGGGGGTCTACAAGAAAGGTTAATGGCTTTAAATTGAAAGAAAGTGGGTTTAGGTAAGATGTTAGGAAGAAATTCTTTACTGTGGGGGTGGTGAGGCACTGGAACAGGTAGTCCAGAGAAACTGTGAATGCCCCATCCCTGGAAGTGTTCAATGCCAGGTTGGATGGGGCTCTGGGAAACATAGTACAGTGCAATTTGTCCCTGTCTGTCGCAGTAATGACACAAAAGGAAGAGACAGAGGCACCTGTTACCAGGATCCGAGAGAAGGAAGGAAGGGGGCAAGACCCGCCTTCTTTATTTTTTATATGCATTTAGAAATCACTATTCATTGGAGGAAATCAGTTCTTCCTCCTTCAATTACAATGGTCAAAGGAAATGTCCATCAAAGTTCTGTGTCCAGGAGAAAGGAATGCAAGTGATAAGATACAGTTACAATAACATGGCCATGTTTACAGAGAAAAGTGTGAGAAACTAGCTACAAAAGAATGACAACATCCAGAACTGCAAAAATCAGGGCAACATCTGTCTACTGTAGGAGCACTGGAACTAGATGGTCTTTACTAAGGTCCACTCCAACCCAAAATGTTCTATGATTCTATGATATCACACTACAAGGAAAACAAAGAGAAAGAACTGATTTCTCCTCACTTCTGCTTCAGTGCTCTACTGGAATGTATTTGCTGTAGGCTTATCATACCCTTTTGTTCAACTCATTTGACAGCAGGGTTTTTTATCACTGCTGTTAATTTTCAGCCTTTATGGAAAGAGATGTCCTAGGTGGGGAAAAAAAAAAAAAAAAAAAAGGACTTGTAAGTACAATTTTGGGGAAGAAAAATACCAATTCTTATAGACAGAAACATCATTGATAGTATCAATCAAATATCCAACATTTAAACACTTTTATTGTAAGAATTTCCAGTGAAGAAACTAGCTGTTCTGCCCAAGACTGAACTGTTTACTTGTTCCCTTGATAGTTCATAATTATGTAAATCAATTCTCCATATTGAAAAGGGGGTTTGTTTACATACCTGCCCTTTTGCATATGCTCAATTTCATAATAACTTGGCAAATAATTTCAGCACTTTCTTGTGAATTTGTAGTTCATTATGATCTTTGACATTGTATCAAATAACTCTTATTTTTAATCATATACTGTATAACAGTTTCTAAGTGACACTTAGAGGATATGCTAACTTAATGTATTTTTTTTTACTATTACTATTTTAGTAGTAGTAACCTAATAATAACTTCTTGCATACATTCAAAAAGTTTAAATTCATAGTTCTCATATTTCTAGCTCTTGACTACTTAGTTTGTCTTGAAGAAGAAATGTCTCAGGAGCCCCAAAACCATGTGTGACCATGCTTGTTTACTCATGTATTTCTCATGGTGCTACATATGGTATAAAAAAAGCTACACAAATGTGATGGAGCATTTAAGATAGATGCTGAAAATAGCAAATAAATCACCAAAGACCTTGAGCATTTACTTTCTGTCACAAAAGCCTCAAAGGGGTGGGGGGGAGAAATAGTTTTATAAAATATATTCGTTATATGTGTTACACAAAGATAGAAAATATCTGAAACAGACAGCATTGGGCTCAGGGAAAAAAACCCTAAAATTTAGTTCCATTTATATTTTCTGTTTATCACTTTTTCAGTTCTTACATTCAATGCTTTTCCTAAGTGTGCAAGTGTCCAACACCACTGCTGTCTTGGTGAATACTTTGACATGCTGTTCTGAGAGTCATCTTCTCAGTACCACAGCCCATTAAAAGATGAAATTCTGATAATTTTGGTGGCTCTGGAAAAAGAAATACAATTTTTTTGCATGCACAGATAAAAGTGAAAAAGTTTTTTACTTCATCCTTTCTCTTTGTTGTTTGTCATGTACACATAAATACATACCTGTGAGAAAACAAAACAGAAATGTGGAAGAAAGAATATATACGATATTTTGCTTTTACTGTTCAACTTCTCTATATGTGATATGGATTCACGTGTGCAGACACACATGTAAAAGAAGAAATAAAGAATTAGTGTAATTGGGAACTTTCTGTTTTGATAATAAGAAACATGTCACCAGAGGATTTCTGAGCCTGCATCTTTCATCTCTTTTGTATCAGTATTAACAGAAAATTTACTGCTGACAGAGTTGACACAATACAGACTTCAGGTTGAGACCAAAGATACTTTTCCTTCTTTCAGTATTCATAGGGCACCTAAGAAACCACAGGCATAGATTGTTCAGGTCCACCAGATGATTTCATAACATGAAACATAAACAACTGTTTGTACTGCAATGCAATACCTACAAGCAGACAATATGGGAAGCAATTTAGAAAATTATGTTATCCCCACCTGACATTTACTTTTTTCTAAAGGGAACTTAAAACACACAGACATTGTCTAATAATTCTACATAGTCATAATTTTTTGTGTCCTTTATCTATCAACTGTTAAAATGGGAGAACTAAACTTTCAGCTGTAGGCTATCCCATCTGACTTCCAATACGGACACACACGTGCCTGAAAAAAAATTAGTCACTGTGCTAAATTTGTCTATCTGATTTCCCCCTGGGTTCAGAGTTCCCAAAACTAAAGAGCACTCTCTTTCAGCAATACCTAAATGCTAAATATCTAAAATTAGTTCAATTTTAAGAGATATGTAAATTAGGAAACATGGAGACTATTCTTAGGTTTTTTGACTTTTAAAAATTTTCTTCACCTTGAAAGCCTAGATTCAATGTCCATTATAGAATATAAAGTGATTAAATATTATCTCAGTTTTGGAGAATCTGTGGTCATTTTGCCTTCCTCACTGTCCTACTTTCTGCCAAAACTTGCTGGTGCTGACATCTGGGATATTTTCTTTATCTTCCAGCATTAACCTATATAGTGAGTACATTGAACTCGAATCATACATCCTTTGACTGTGAGGTACCTTTTCAGGCACCAGGTAAAAGCTTGCTATACCGTCAGCAAATTAAGACTCATTTATCTACCAAGCGTAAGACAGTTTTCATTCCCACTTCATGTAGCCGTACTTATTAATCCAGTATCAGTGGTCATAACAAGACACAGATAAATGGATGAAATGCCTGTGCATTGAAGCTTTATATACAAATAAATATAAACATATCTTTTATTTGTTTTTCATGTCAGACCAATTAAAAAGATATCAAAATTTTTTTTTGGTAAATAATCTGGGTGAAATTAATAGTTAACAGCAATAAGTATAATAGAACACAGCATTAGGACATTTAATAGGAAATCACACAATAAAATTAAGGTTGTGATAATTTGAAAACTATTATTACTTATCAATTCATGACTGAGAAAATGTGCAGAATGGAAGAATCAGTATCTAGCATATTATCTTAAAACACACTGCACATTACTGTATGGATCCTTAATGAAATTAAATAAAAATTTTTCATTACTATTTTCATGTGAATTTGTGATCCTTCAGTTCAATTAATACTGAAAATTAAATCATTTATATTTATTTACTTTTTGTACTCTAATTCAAAACCATAAACATATTAAAGTATTTTCCTTCTGAGTTATGGCATACAAAATACGTATTAGCCTGGTAAGAATCCTACTTGGGCAGTTCATGAATTCATTTTGAAAAGCAATGGGATGTGTTGGTTACCAGAGAAGTCAGTGTTTAAGTCGTGGTTTTGCTACCCAAATGCCAAAATTACATTCCTTTTTGAAAGGTATAGGGGAAAATTAATGATACACAGTAAGCAGACAACTCATTTCAGCAACATCTTCTTTAGTTACTGAATTCTGTCATAAATTACTGGAAAGATTTTTCTTTTCTTCTTAGAAAATGAAGAAACTAAGACTACATCTAAGAATTAGGATGTGTTTGTCTTTTCAGAAAACTATCAAAATGCTGTTCTTGCCTTACAATCTGAAGTAAATCAGGAGGGATTTGTATCTTTTTCTAGCTAAAAACTGTTTCTACATACTACTTTGCCACAGGAAAAATAGACAAAAATATCAAAGAAATCCCAACAATGAAAAACCTACTTAACCAAATTACTTACTGAATGCTTTTTTAATCTCTAACAACATTGCACAACTATTGCAGCCTACTCCTGAGTAGCCTGGATTCATCATTTGGCCTCCGGTGGATGATAGGAGCAAAATTATAGAGTTTAGTTCAACAAACATTCCATTGATTGATAATGGGAATAGGTGGTTTGATCAATTTATAAGAAGATGGAGTGTTTGAGGCATCATGGAAAGAAATATTTTCTGCAATAAATCTCCAAAAGACTTTCAGAACTTTGATTACCAGGCAGGTTATTTCCTACTGTATCGTACGATGGACTTTACAGGCTTTTTACTTTACATAGCAAATGCATGGAGCTGTACCAGAAGCCAATAATGAAGGATGCCTTGGAAACAGTCCATATGAGGGTTTTAAAGCTGTTTTCCCTTGCTTTCATACCTATGCCATTAGATAAAACATGAAAAATTGTCTGTTAAAAACTATACCTTCAGGAACTATGTGCAACCACTGTCCCTATTTCAGCACTTCCTTTATCTGTGTATTATCATATGTTTCTTCAGGTCCTTGCTTTTTAAATAATTTTTCAGCTCGTTCCCACTTTCTGCAGCTTCAGAGTAATTTTCTCATGTCGTTACAGTGCATATTTTATTACTCATATACTGTGTGAACTCTGTCTAGATGTTCTTATGAAAGAAAGATGTAAGATATTATATCATATCCCATTTTTCAATTCTCCATTTCTTTAATTACTTTTCTTTCAAAGCTAGCTGTACCGAATATATACTTGGGAATAGCTCTTTCCAATAAAAGAGACCAAAGAACTACAGGAAGGATTGCTTTAAAACTAATCCTGTATTTTCATCATTTTCCTGCATTTCTTAATGGCTGTTGTAACAGTAGAGTGGGGACACAGCAAAGTAACTAGAATTATGCTGTAGTTCTTGACTGTCCTAACAGAGCAGACTGACCCCTGTACTTCTAACTCTGGCCACTGTACAATTCCAATTTATGATCTAGCTTTAGATGACTTCATTGGATACAAATGGACAAGGAAGATAAACACTAAGCAAAGATAGCATAAAAGCAAAACTAAAAATCTAACACAAATGTTTCCTGCATATCAAATCCTCATTTTAAATTGCCTGTCTGATATCCAATTTCATTAATCTGAGGTGTGAAAATATTTTCTTTTACTCCTTATCAATATGATATGCTGTTACTATTTTGGAAGTGATTTTTTCCTCATTTTAAGTCTGAGGATTTGATGTAGCTCCTTTTACCTATTTAATATTATTTTAGTTGGCTGTGTGAAGTTAAATCGAAGAGAGCTGCTAGCCATAATGAGCAGAAAATAAAGTAATGTCATCATTAGGATCTCTTCAGTCAGAATACTTGAAGTCCTCGGGGAAATAATTGGTGATTCAGTCAGTAAGAAATATCTTTCACCAGCCCATTTCTCAAGGTTAGAAAGACCACTGAACTGTTAAGGACCTCAGCCTGGATGAAGATAGAGGGGAACATGCAAGAGGAAGAGTCACAGTGTTCAGGAAGAGGAAAGTCCATCTCTCAGTCCCAAGTTAGACAGAGGATGTTGCAATGGTGTGGCAATGAGCTAAGGTCATTTCCCAAGACTTCAGATCTCAAATAAGTGTTGCAGTAGTTGAGCCCCAGGCTGTACGCATCCTGTGTACTTTGGGGTGAATAAACAGTACATCTATTTAAAACCTGCTATTCTGTGTCTCTGTAATTACTCACATGCTCCTGAGGAAAGTGTTCTTTAACATTAAACATATTGCACTCTCACAGGCAGAGGATTTCAAGTATATGAAAGAGCTCCATACTGAGACTGAAAAGTTTGCGAGGATCCACACAGAAAGATTTGAATATATCAAGGACTGATACCTAGAGATGGTTACTTCTCCTCACAAACCACAAAGAAAAAGTACAAAGCCCTGTTTTACCACTAATCAGACTGTGAAGACAGTGTTACCAAGTCATCCATCTGGGTTAGAAAAATTATCCTAGTAGGAGAAACCACAGGACAGAACCTAGGAGAGAGCTCACAGGTACAATTTACCCATAAGAAGTCAAAAGAAGAAAGAAGTGAAAAATTAATGACTTCATATGAAATATTTTTATATAACAGAAATGAAACTGAAAGGTAAAACAATTCATTTTGACTCATTCCTGTGAGAAATGATGTTAGAAGTGATTCAGTCCCACAAGATGGTTCCGTTTTCTTTAGAAAAATGTAGTTTTGTCAGAATTGTTCAGTGAGATACTTTTCATCCAGATTTGCAGCTGTGGCAGTACCTACCTCTTGTTATTAATATAATTCCTCCATAGCATCTGTCACTCTCAAGATGCTTTGATACAATAGCAAGTATCATCACTAAATATCATCACTACTGTCTTGTTTTAAAAGTGGAAAAAAGAGAAACATAGATGGGGACAAAGGATATCCTTCTTACACCAGGGTGCTCCATCAGTGGAAACAGGAACGGAAACAACATTTGTGCCATACCCAGAGGACTAGACCATGGAGGCACTGTCACAGCTGCCTCATGGGCAGCCACTGGCACCACAGACACTCTTTACTCTGCATACACCTACATACTACTGTGGCTTCCACACTCAACAGGGACTTCAAGGTCTCTGGCTACCACCCTTGCTACTCCCTCACTCCTTAAGTGAAGGTACAAACACAAACTATTACTCAGGTTTTCTTTTAAAAGGAAATAGCCTGTTTTCAAAATAAAGGAAAGAAAGAAGACACCCTTGCTAGTAACAGTAAAGGTCATCTGGAGCCATTTATCATTCCTCTTAGTTCTGTAAATTAAACACAATAGAGGAAGTATTATTGGGATGTATAAAACACATCTCCTGCTAACCATCTTCCCATCCATCCAACACTACACTTGGACCCAAAGGTCAAAGCTCCAATTTGCATTTGAGTACTTCATGCAAATATTGGTCGTCAGAGGTGGGGACTACACTAAGTCCAGGACAATGTTAAATTTCTATTAATTTAAACTGTATTTAAAACCATATAGCAAACCCAAGTGACATCTGCTGCCAGTATTCACTAGAATAGTGTACAGGCACCCTGAGTTTATTTCCATACTTACTTTCTATTAGAAAACTCTCCAAAGTCCTTAATTTTCTAAAACAGTTTATTTGTAGACATGTCTCAGGTTTCCATGCTGAAATCCCATGGTAGGCATAATTTATCTCTGTTTTTATTTCATGGTTCTTTTTATTTAGACTGAGCCATGATGTGCACTTATATGGTGCACTAAGCAATGCAACACCAAATTCAACAAAGCCCAACAGAGTTACTTGTAATATTGTTAGCTATTACTTTGATGATAGTGTCTTAAGTGACTGTATCAAAAGGAAGATTTCACCTTTTTCTATAACAAATAATTATTTTTGTGAACTTTCTGCCAAGATGCAAGAAACACCTTTGTCTATTTCACAAATTTTATGAGTACTAGACAAATTAGATCAGTATACTCCTTTTAGCAACTCTAGACTTTGTTTCTTCATTGTAAAATTGTTTGGTTGTTCTGTAAATTAATGTTCTAGCACATTTCTTCTGTTAGGAAGAAAGCAAGCTCAAATTCAAATCATATTAGAAGTTTAAAAATATAAAATTATCATGTTAGAGTAGCTGGAAGTTCTGTTAACATCAATGCTACAAATTACTCTGGAACATTCAGTTTTACAATTCCACTTCTCGATGAGAAAAGGCTGACATACCATAACCAGAGAGAGCATGAAGTACCAGATATACCAGAGTAAAAACTGTGAAATAGCAAATAGTGATCCATCACACAGCATGAGTGTAGTGGTTTAGCCCTGGCCAATGGCCAAGGCCCCACTAGTACCGCTCTTTTCCCCCTTCCTAGTTGAACTGTGTTACTAACCCATGATAAGAAATGCTGGCAGAGGAGCAAAATCAGGCTGAGACAAGGTCAGTGCTTCTAAGTGATAAAGTGAATTTATTACAGAGTCAAAGGAGCAAGCAAAAACAAAGGAACATCTTCTAAACATTCTTTCCTCTGCCGTCCTCCCATCCTCCCCCCCC